>NW_006495273.1:7698517-7747863 GCF_000471905.2 Amborella trichopoda | reverse complement strand
AGGATTCTCTCTCTCATAAAAAAGAAAGAAGAAAAAGTCCATCTCCAAGATGGAATTTGGAATGGGTATGCCCTAACCTCACCCATTAGTATATCATTTCCAGAGTCCAATTCGTATTCTTGCCAATGACATCTTCCCCTAGCTCCTTGTCTCGTTCACTTCGTGAATAGCTAGCTCCTTGTCTCGTTCACTTCTTGAATAGCTCGCAGTTGATCGGTCACCTTCAATTATATGACTCCTCCCCCTCTTGGACTTCCACTTGGCTCTCCATGTTCCTATCTCTTGATATATCACTATTTTTCAACGATATTGGATCCAAGTGGGAATGGACCCTGTTACATCATGTAGTGGCTCCACCACCATGACCACTCAGATCTCGGGCCCATTCCTTAATCACCAGCCAAATGTTGAAGTTTTTGTGTAAGCAAACATTAGAGAATAGAAACCACTAATCAAGAATTGGATCACCATTCCGACTTTTTGGTCTCAATTTCATATATATGAGAAAAAAGTAGGAGGGACCATAGTCATTAGGATCTCCCAACCTAGTTGGCGATCCCACTTCAGAATCTCGCTCCTGTGTTTCGAGAAAGAGATATTCAAAGGATCTTGATTTTTAAAATTTTGGGATCTTGATCCCCTTTGTTTGGGATCTCGTTCCCCACTATAAGGGATCTCACTCTCCACCTTGAAGACCAAGATAATGACCAAAATGATGATTTTCAAGCTAGCTAACAATGCAATTGTACTTTTGATATAGTTGCATTGCTAGTGTTTCAAAAACCGCTAGGCAGCCCTTAGGCGGCCAGCTTGTGCCTAGTGCCCAGAACCTCAAGTGCCGCACGGTAAAAAATTGCATATATATGTGTTGTTTAAAAGCGCATTTATGCACAAATATTTGTATTCATTTTTTATTTGTTTTCTTTGCATTTATATGTATTATATCTAACTTTGCCATGCCAATATATACGCATGAATCTTGAAACACGTTCAAAGGTTCAAATCATTTGACAATTTAGTGAAAAAAGACAAAAACATAAATAAGTCCGTGGTTTATTAGCCTCCAACTATCCAATTGATATTGAGTACGACGTACTCCATACTGACAAATGAACATAATCACAACTAGAGATGGTGAAATACAATAGAAAAGTATAAAACCAATAGTTCAAATGGCCAATACATAAGATGCTTCCTTAAACCTCCGATCCTTTTGTCATTCACGGAACTATCAAAATCGATCAACTTGGGGGGGGGGGGAGGGGGTTAAATTTGATTCTTTTTTCCCACTTTGGGGGTTTAAAATACCCCAATATTCATTTAGGAAAATTTCGTGGGTCAAACTGACCCAAACTGCCGTTAGGGCCCACTTTAATTATAGAAAAGGGGGCCTAGTACTTGGGCACCCGTCCTGGACTTGGCAGCCACTTGGGTAGCGCCTAGGTACTGGCCTTCAGGAACGGCCGCCTAGGCTTTGGGTGTGCGCCCCAAGGATCTTCCGGCCGAGGCAATGGTCAGTCCATTTATTTGAACAATGTGCTTTTCTTACTGGTTATAACAAAGAGATCCCCACTTTAAAGAGCATGCAGACTCATTGATTGTATATACTCTTTAAGGTTATGAGCAAGATCCTTAAAAGGTTTCAATTAAGGTACCAAATGGTCGGGATTGAGATCCCAAAAAGGTCAGGATTGATATCCTTAACATTTAGGGATCTCGATTCCTAACATATGCATTGTATGACCAATGCTCCCAACCATTGGGATCTTTTAGCCTTTCATGATCCTCTCGCGCCCGACCCCTTTCTTGCTTTGGATCTCAATAATTATGGGAGGGGCCATGCACACACTAATGATTACATGCTTCATGTTTGCTATTTTGTGGGATGATTGTCATATGAGACACTAGTATGCTAATGGGTGCCTTAATACCTCGTATCCAGGGAAAATTTGCCAATCTGGATCCTAGTTGCCCAATCAGATTAGATTTGGTAAGGGACTATCCTAGTTCCTTATGGCCCGGGTTTGGTTTTAACAAATTCAACCTTGTTCTTTTGACGGAACCGACCTATTCTCGTCCAAGGATTGGGGTTTGTTTCATGGTTTCACCTTTTTAAAAATCCCCATTTTTTTAAAATCTGGCCATTTTAATCCATTTTCCCTCATTTCTCCAGCTGTCCTAAAATTTGTCCCAAACTCTTTGCCCTTAAGATCTCTACAAGACCTCCATAATTATTTTTTGGGTCAAAGTTTTTTTGATTGTGATCAATTTTGCTAAAAATTCAAGGTTTTTTGAAAAATTGAGCCCAGATATGTTAAAGATAGCCTCAAATATGGTTCTTTTCTGGGGTTTATGGCCTTTAAAGTCCATGAGAGCATGTAAATAAATATTATAATGGATTATACACTTAATGGGAGTGTGTATATTGGTTGACTGACCTAGGGTTAGGTGGTCAATGACCCTAGTCATATGTCCAAAACCTTTGTCCTTGGGCATATGGCACTAGAGAAGAAGGTTTTCAGAGGGTCGTCCCTTGTTGAGGTCGGAGAGATGCCCAAAGATGGTTTCTAGTCCAGAAGAGCTTCGTGGTCTCTTGTGTGCAGATGTAGGCCTGTGAGAGCAAGGGCTAAATCTTCCACAAACTTCCTAATGTGCACATGACAATCGTATATCGAGAAACAACCTTTCAAAGGGTACGTACCCATGTGCCGCTTGCACTATAGTGGTATGTGAGTGTGATTTGCTCTTAAGGGAGGGAACTTGTAATTCACATTCTAGGACCGTGGTTCCACTATTTATTGGCCAGCTTTGAAGAACCAATCATGAGCCCCTGCATTAGACTGTGGGTCATGGGTCTCTTCGGGTTGGTTTGTGAAGATAGTTGAGGATCAAAGTTACTGGGTCAGATGGAGTGCCATGATAATCACTTTTCTTGACATTGGTCCACATTTAGATATTTTGTTTTCAGTTTAAGAAATTACTCTTATGAATTTTAGAAAATTTTCATAATTTTTAAAGTTATTTAGCTGCAAAAACCTTTAAGGGCATTTTAGATAATTTCTGGGTTTTGGGGGGGGGGGGTTTGTATGGTAGGAACACATGTGGGGCCCTTGGATCCAGCCTCACATGTGGACCACACCCACATGTGTGGCATGTGGAGCCCCTAGGGCCCACACATCACACATTAAGTGTGATGCCCCCCTCCTCTCTCTCCTTGAAATTATTTTTAAATTAAATGAGTTTGGTTTTAGTTCGAAAGCTTATGGAAATCTTTGAAGAAGATTTTGTATCCTTATTTTGTGGGAGCAAAAGAATGTTCTATTTTCTGAAAATATTCTTGAAATCTATGACCGAATCTTTTGACTTTTGAATTCCTACAATCTTTGAAAGAGAAGGAAGCTCTAGTCATAATCGAAATTATGCTTTTGATTGGTCTTATCGTAGTTTGACTAGAAGTGGATGTGGTCAAAGATTTAGAGGATAAGGTTCCTAGATTCCTCCCTAAATCATAATAGCTGATTTATGGGATGGATGACTCAGATTTGTTTCTCTTTTAGCTCACATAGTACTTAGGAATCCTTTGGCCAAGATGAATACTAAATTAGATGGGTATACCTAAGGCCATTGAGGCTTATATAAGGAGGGGAATCCGCCTTCCTTCTAAACGCAAGTTTCTTACCTCACTCACTTTCTCTTTCTCTCTCCATGCCCCTCTCTCTCTTATCTCTTTCTTTATCTCTCTCCCCTCTCCATGCTTCTCTCTCTTTGTCTCATTCTCTCTCTTCTCCTTAGTCTTTAGAGGGTGGTATGCACCACTGTAGAATGCTAGGGTGGCAGACCACCCATAGGTGAAAAAAGAGGGGCATGCCCAGCCCTAATTTTTGCCAAGGGAGGTGCCACTTGTGGCATGTGCTACAAAGGTCCAAACGAGCATGTAGAAACCATAATTCTTGTTTATGCACTTAAAGCCCTAGACTTGAATGGTGTTGCGTAAGGAAGTTTCCCAACTCTTAGAATTCAGCAGGGCCAATAGTATCAAAGTGTGCCATCAGTCAGGTAATCAGGTGTGGGATGAACCTTATCCTGTACTGGTGACCCTAGGCAAAAACAAGAAGCCTTCCCGGCTGTTCAAAGTTTGGTTTGAGTCATTTTTGCTTACTTTATTTCAATTTCTAGGAACATTATATGTGTCATCTTTATTTGACAATAAAATAAAAGACATAGGTTGTATTTAGGGTTTTATTTCTTGTTAACAGCATTGCATAGTGGCACTTGCTAGTGGAATTCAGATGCATCATAAAAGAAAGGAGAGAGTTTTTATTCTACTACTTGGAATCCCACATAGCCACTACATTTTATTTTCATCCATGATTTTGTTAAAGACTTCTCTTCAAACAGTTAGCAACGATCAGTAATAGGTATTTCATCATTTTGGGTGATATTTTTATGGATTTGAATTTTTCTTGTCAGTTTTTATTTTTCAACAAATTTTTGTATGAATCTGCCTTTTAGGTTCTTCTTCCTTATTTCACATCCATTTTATGTGAAATTTGTCCCAAAATCTTGGCCTATGAGACCTTCACGAGACGTCACAATTATTTTTCAGATCAAAACCTTATTTTGATAGAACTGAGTGCTTAAAAATTGGGCGTAGATCAAAAACCTTATTTTGATAGAACTGGGTGCTTAAAAATTGGGTGTCTTTTGAGGAATGGGCTCTTGGACTTGGTGGTTAGGGTGGTAGAGCCACAAGGTGAAGTAAAAGGTTCCCTTCCTAGCCTTGTTAACATGTCCAAAAATGGGGGCTTTTTGTAACACTTAGATTAGATATGTCAAAACAACGTTGTATTGGAGTTTCAGATAGTTACAATCTTACTGGATTCAAGTAAAGTTTGTAGAAAATTCGTGGTTTTATGTTTTTTTTTCTTTTCATAAAAAAAAGAAAAATCAATTGAAATCTTTTTTTTTATTTTAAATTGTTTGTCCAATTGCTTGGATCTGCCGATCCGGTTCTGAGGTACCAATTTGAATTTGTCCAATGAGGAACCGATTCCAATCACGATTATGTGCTTTAAAACCTGCCTGTAAGTGAATGCGAAGTGATGACTGTGGATGGAAGCCTAATTTCTTGGTTCCCTCTTGCTACCCTCTGCGTGATTTGAACTTGGTGCCTTGTAGGCATAGGACTGTTTGGGGATTTGCGGCTCTTACTTTGGTTGGTCAACCTTTTATTAATGGTGCTCTTTTGACTTTTAGGTTTTATGGCCACCTATGCCATAGATCCAGTGTGTGAAACAGTGGTAGGCGGTGCCTAGGAGGCCAGGGTGATGCTGGTTGTCTAGGCATGATATGGCCGCCTAGCTGGCGACTTAGTCATGAGGCACCCTGGCTTTACATATATTCATATATGTGTATAATTGGCACATATCTTACACAGATGCATATATCGTTCGTATAACATGTAATAAATTATATATTTTTATATGAAGCATACGCAGAGACAATTGAGCACAAAATTTTTGAATGATTAGAAAAATCCAAAGTTTAGAAGTAATTAGGTAGATGTTGAATCTCATTTCACACATTTAACATAAGCACTTAGCCTTCCTAGTGCTAATAGCTGATGGCTCCATGTCAAAGATTGTCATCATCATCATCCGAGCTTTGTCCTAACTATTTGCCATTGGCTGCATTAATCCTGTTCCATCATTCCACTATATCAAGGGTTATACCGTCAGTTAGACCACAAGCTTTTCTCAGTACTTCCATCTATGAACTTTTGGGAGCCTTCCACTTGAACCAAATCACTCTCCCTAACTAGTGTTGTTTAAGTCGACACTGCACATGGCCAATCCACCTAAGTCTACTTTCCCTCGCCTTATCGCCTATTGGCCCTACCCTTAAGTTCCCTCAGATGTATTCAATCTAAATTCTATCATTTCATGTCTTGCCACTAATCTATCTCAACATCCTCATCGCAACTACATTCATTCTATGAATATGTTTCTTGACTAGCATTCCGTCTCATAAAGCATGGTTGGTCTTATAGCTGTCCTATAAAACTTCCCATTAGTTTCATTGGTATATGGCGATCACATAACATTCTGGATACACATATCTACTTTTTCCACTCAGCTCTAATTCTATGTGCAACATCTTCCTCATTATCTCCATTCTCATAGATCATTCATCCAGATATCGAAACTAATCGCTCTTAGTTACTTGGCCATCAATCTTAACTACTACCTCGTTTCTATTCCTAATATTACTAAACTTGCATTTTATATACTTTAACTTTGTCAGGCTAATTTTAAAACCTTTAGATTCCAGATCATCCCTCCAAAGTTCTGACTTTGCATTGATGTTGTCTCTAGTCTCATCAATCAAAACTATGTCATCCGAGAATAACATACAACACAAATCCTCATCCTGTGGATGCCTAGTTAACTCGTCCATAATCAAAACAAATAGATGTGAGCTCAACTCTGACCTTTGAGGTAAGCCTACTGTCATTGAAAACTCGCTTGTCTCTCCACTAGTTGTCCTTGCACTAGTTTTTTTTGAAGTTGTTAACTGTTGTCTTCACACTAGTTAGCGCTCCCTCGTATATATCTCTCAGCATATCAATATATCCTCTAAAGACTACTTTATTTTCCAATACCCTCTAAATTAACTCTCAAGGTACCCTATTAAATGCTTTCTCTAAATCAATAAGGACCATGTGGAAGTCTTTTGTCTTCTTCTTAAACTTCTCAATCAATTGCCTAAGTAAGAAAATACCCTCAAGTCTGCAACATTTGTTACCGGATCTCTGATCCTTGATTCTTATGGGTAGTTTGAGGTTTAAATAACCAATATCTTCTCTTAACCTCTCTTGATATTTCATAGAGAGAAGTCCATAAAATTTGGATTTGAATGGATTTTTCAAAGGATTCTCCTTTACCAATCTTTTAAAATTTTTTACAAATGAAATTTTTGTGGAGAACACCTTGACTAAGGTGTCAGACGCGCACCTAGCGTTGCCTTCTTGGCCCCAGAAGAGGCACCTTGACCCCTATCCCTAAGCCACCTTGAGGTGTTGGACGCTTGAAGCAGATGCTTTTTAACACATTGGATTTTTGTTCTAGTATTGGCATTGACATGGTGCTTAGCACGAAAGCCATTGCGCTAACGTGCATCCATTTTCTTGCTTTTCTCTGCTCGCTCGAAAGTTTACGTGTGTGTTAGCGCACATAGTTTTCTTTGCAGCTAGCGCCCTTTTTCTTCGTGCCGTTTTCTTCGCATTGCACGCTTCAACGTTAAAAAGTAAGCCAACAAGTGCAAGCAAGAAAATGGATGCGCGTTAGCGCAATGGCTTTCGCACTAGGCTAGCAGTTGCTTCTTGCAAGAAAACAGATGCGCGTTAGTGAAATGGCTTTCGTGCTAGGCTAGCCATTGCTTCTTGCAAGAAAATGGATGTGCGTTAGTGCAACGATTTTCGTGCTAGGCTAGACATTGCTTCTTGCTTTCGAGCCAGCTAAGAAAATTTTCACCCATCCGACAAAGCCCTCCTCTGATCAAATGCCCTTGGAACATGCATTTGTCCAAAGGAGCATTTCTCTTTCTTTACGGTTATTCTTCCTCAATACCTCAAAACGGTTTGGAGGCACGTTTGGAGTTTGAACCTCTTAGGGATATTTCGAGCTTTCTAGTTGACCTATTATTGCTCCATTCCCCTTTCCCCAGATTTAGTTATTATGCATTTCGAGCTTCTACATCTACCTAGATGACTTCCCAAAGTTGTTTAGCTACTTAAGTTGGTTTTGGCAATGACCTTGCGGTTGTTCTCAACTTCTCATGGTATCAACGTTGAGTTTCCATGGAGGCTTCATTCAGAAGATATCCTTAATCATTGAGGGTGTTCTTAGTGGTATGTATTTAGCAAACTGAGTTTGAACTATAGTTACCCGAATCCCGAATCTCTCATTGAAGGTTGTGATTCCAATTCAGAACTCCGATATAGCGATTCCTACTAGGAATCTTCACAGAACCCGTTTTCGTGTTTCCTATTTTCAGAAAATCTCGACACCAAAACTTATAGAATCTCGTTTTCAATATTTATTGATTCTCGATTCTGCACTCGTTGAAACTGGTTTCCATATTTATTGGAATTCTACCACTTCCCCCTTTCCCCTCCCTTTTTTTTTGTCTTGTTGTTTTTTTTTGAAAAGTGATGTTTAGAAGTTTTCTAGGCATCAAACTACTCGAAGTAGACACACAATCTCAAGCCACAAGGTGTAGTAGTCTTTTTTGGTATGAAATGACCAATAGAAACCAACGTGGTGGTCCACATTCTCTACTTAGTTCTTTAGGTATGCATTGTATTGATCTAATGGAGAGATTGCAACTCGAAGATGTTAGAAACAATGTTATACAAATAGTATAAATGTGCATGTATGGCATGTTGGTCAATGAACGGCATTGGGACATGTATTGTTTCCCTCTTAGTTCCCTCTTAATTCCAAAGATGTTGGAATATGGATTCCATTAATGAAGGAATCTTGATTCCATATTGGTCAATTTCAACTAGGTTGGGTACTCGATTCCAAAACGCTAGGAATCTCGATCCCATCGTTATAGGGATCTCAATTTTATTTTGGTCGAATATTGATTCCTAAAAATATGAATCTCTTCCCCCACTATTCCTCTTGTACGGGCGTCGATTCTGAAAACAAAAATCGTTCAGCCGGCCATGATTCCGTGCTTCCGATTTCCAAATCGTTTCGGGTAACTATGGTTTGACATTAGTACCTCTCAAAGCTGACTTGAGCTTGTTTTTCAGTCTTGACCGTTATGGTCGTGTTCTATGCGAATATTTTGCATGATTATTTTGTTTGATTGCAGCCAAATAAATTTCTTTTCCTTTTCTTTGTTGAAATATGATGTTGATCTCAGATTCAGGAAGGCGTTTTGGTGGTCAAACTCGTAATCCTTTGCAGCACTCAGAGCATGATGGACTTCTTGGTAGTGGTGCTTTTCCCAGACAATCAGGGCATATGGGGGCATTGAATTCCAAAGCTCGAGGAAATGGTGGTCAGAATCTTAGTAGAAGCACTGAACCATATCAGCCTCCTCGCCCCTACAAGGTTTGTTCCATTGTATGCATAGAATTGAAGTACCATAGCTTTTTGCGTTCTGTATTTGTCTTAAGATTCTGGTTTTATGATTCTTGTCAGGCATCTGTTCAGTTACGACGTGATACTTTCGATCTTTGTAACGACGAAACTTTTGGTTCTATTGAATGTACAAGTAAAGATAGGGCAGAAGAGGAAAAGATGAGAAGAGGTAGATTTTCTATGCACTTCTATTTTAGTTACATCTCTGAAATTACCTTTTTTGTGTGGATGGAATCATCCATGTTTGACTTCTTTCTTGTAATCTATACTGCTTTTTGTGATGTTTGTTTGTCTGTCATCATTGTGTTTGAGACAACTATTTTTTATTTATTTAATTACTTTCGTTAGATCTTTCTCTCTCGTTAGGCAGTAGGGGCACTCCTTTCACTTTTTCCTTGCATTTCTCTCTCCTTATAAGTTGGGAATCTCACCCTACAAAGGTTTCCTTACATGTATAGGATTAAAGTAAATTTCTAACTTTTCAGTTTTTTTTGTTCTTTATTATTAAGTAAAGTAAGGAAATGATTTCTTATCTTTATTATTTATAATTAGGCTTATCATTATTTAAACTATTTTTTTCTAGTTTTAAATAAGAGATGGAAAAATAATTTGTCCTTGTACAACAGAAATAAATAGGTTGTTTTTGTAGATATATGATGAAAATGAATTCCCAAATTATTGGAGTTCCCTTCGTTTTCTATTTTTCTATGATAACACGGAATATGAAGTTTTATTTTTGTATTTATAAGTTTTTATTATGTAATAATAGTCTTTGTCTTGATGATAATTTGAAAGCAATACAGATTTGGTTAGTTTCTCCTGTGCACTGCACACACAGTGGACTAGTGGCTTCTAAATTCGAAAAATTTATGGATATTTTGCAGTTTTCCTTTTTACTTGAACATCATGGTTTTTTATTATATTTTGGTTGTAGCATCCTTTGAATCAATGAGGAAGGAGCAACAGAAAGCACTGCAAGAGAAACAAAAGGACATGTCAAACAAGATCAAAGAACATAATTTGACCGATATAGATTCACTCGTTGCTAAACCTAATGATGTGAATTGCCTTCATAGTAATGAACCACAGAGATCAGAGGATCACGTGGGGCCTGTTGCTCCATTTGATCATTCTAAGAGTTTGCATGCTGCTGCATCCAGACCTCTGGTGCCCCCAGGTTTTGCAAGCAATATCATGGACAAGAATCAGGGTTCCCGAGTTTCAAAAGCCTTACCTACTCCACAGGTAACTACCTTTTTTGTTTTGAATTAACTTCACAGTCATATATGTCCAAGGATGATTGTCTTCTCTTATATTACAACTTCATGCTTTTATTTGCTTTTATTATTATTATTATTTTCTTTTCTTTATTTTTTTATTTATTTATTTATTTTTTTTTTTGTTTTTTGGGATTACGAGTTCATGAATTTTCTATAAAAAGCACAGAAATTTTTTGACAGGGAAAGGAGCAGAGGCATGCAAACTATGCATCTTATTTGCACTTTTTTTTTCCCGATAAGTTGTCTTGAAGAATTAGCATATAAATTGATTCATCTCTTTGATGTTTCACCAGCTCCCTATACCTTCACGGGAAGCTAATACCGAATCGATGGTTAATGGTCTGAATGCAATTGATAAGCTGATGATAAATGGTACTGAGGTAAACTATAAAGCACCAGAACCATCTTCAACATCTCTGGAGATGAACAAGCAACCAGATGACTCAGAGATGCATATGGATGGAGCTCTGATGACTAGTAGGGTTTCAAATGTTTCTGATTCCCGCATTGTTTCAGACATTCTGTCTGATAAGCCTAACCAGGAAAAGCTGAGTGAAGATCTGATTAACAATGATGGAACATTTTTAGCTGTTGAGAACGGTTCCCTTTTGGCTAATACACAAGTGGTTCCACCACAAAATCCTGCCTCAATTTTGGAGAAGTTGTTCGGAAATTCTTTGACAATAAATGATAAAGACTCCGGTTTTATTGAGGTAATATGAGCTTTCTCAATTGCTTATATTAGTTCTTTGTTTTCTTCTCTATAATTTCTTGTAAACATCACGGATTTTGTAACTGTAATTACATATTCAATATGCTTTCAGCAATCTTGGTGTTGATATGAGACTTCTGTAATTATAATAAAACATTGCATGTCATGTTTTGTGACATTCTATTATGTTTATCACATCGCCTTGACAAAGTTTCTCTTGAATTCCTCTATGTACTTTAAAGGTATTGCTTTAGGTTTTCCTTATGTGTACTACATTGATTACATGCTAATTGATATTAGCTGTTTATTCAGAAGATTTTATTTGCGGAACTTTGTGATTTGACATGTTAGATTAAATTGTATCATGTCAGAGTACAATTAAAAACAAAGTAACTTCATGTGGTAGTTTATAGTCTCTGCTTATTTTCCTGCTGTCGTATGTTTCTTCCTTTTAACTCGTTTTAGCTCATGCAGTTTGTGTGTGTGCATATACGTGCATGTGTGCGTTCATGTGCGTGTGTTGGGGGAATGGGGGAAGGGTTGGTTTGGTTTGGAGTTGTCTAAAGGTAGAGAATAATCTGGAATCTGGAACCATTGATAGTGGTGATGAGTCTGGGATGGTCTGATTCTGAAATTTGCAAATCGTACTTTTGTCTTAGGATTTTTCAGTTCTTTCTTATTATTTGCATTTTTATTTGAATGACAAGTTTTGCTCAACGTATGTTGGGGGTTCTAGCTATGACCTTGGGGATCTTCTGGAGAGCACCAATGGGACAGCTCAATTATTGGAGCCTGCTTAGTGACAGGAGGATAAATCCTTTTAGGGCATTTCTTTTGAGAGCTTTTGGGGTGTTTCTCGATTGATCTGGTTTAAGGTTTGTTTTTGTTATTTTTATTGTTACTAGAAAAATTCTATAGTGGAGTGTTATGTTCATAACTTGAGAAAGCCCCTTTTCAAGCTATGCATTGATGGAGCCAATGGAGATTGACCGTGTTTGTTGTACTTGATACTGAGTTGCTCCTGAGGCAGAACCTATTGTGGTTTGAGGCCTCCAAGTTGATGAAGGTCATTTGAGAACCTTCGGAAAGTCTGGCAGTCCAGATTGGAGTTTTTGGGAATTGGGAGCATAGCTCCTTAGCGGTGCAGATTATTTGTCATGAGACTAATTGTGCTGGTTTGCTTATAGATCAAAACTTTTGGATATTAAGGATGAGAAATTGAAGAGATGGTGCTGTCCTTGGAATATAATGGTAGAAATTTGAAGGGCTCCCATCGGAATACACTAAGTTAAAAAATGATACTGATGTTTACGTAAGGGTAGGCTTTCTTATTTCAAATCAATCCATAAGCCCGTCACATATATACAGAAATATCTCCTGGTTGATGGAAATGCTTATACACTACTTAGAAAAAAGTTGGGCATCTCTACTGGTCTCCAATACCAATTGTCACCTTGAAGATCTAACAAGACATCCCAAGCCCGAAGTGTACTTCCATGTAATCTCTTCTGCAGCTTGTCTTCTTATAAAAATTATCAACTTGCGACTAAATAGCAGCGGCCATTGTTCCTTTTCTTCTCTCATACCAAATCCAATGTTTCCCTTGACCCCAGTGAACTCTAAAAATAGCCTTTGCCTCTCTCTCAATTAAGCATGTATGCATATGCACATGCACGTGCATGTGCATATATGCTTTCGTTGGGGTTTGTTGCCCTCAATGGCCTTGAGAGCATGTAAAAACTCGTGGTTATAATGATATTGTACTCCAGTGGGAGTGTGTTCTATATGGGACCAGAAAGGCATATCCTTGTAGTGCCCTTTGACTCACCCATGTTGGGTGGTCTAGGCCTAGTGGTTGAGTCTAAAACCCTATAGCCCTAGCCGTAAGGCACAACCTTCATAGAGGGTTTGCTGGGCTATCTCTCGTTGAGGTCGGAGATGTTTAAGGTGGATTAGCCAGGAGATGGCTGGTATCGTGTGTGTGGTTGATGGCTTGTGAGGTAAGGGCCAAATCCTCAACATTACCACCGCATGGCGCATGTACAAATGATAGCCACATTTATGGGAAGCAACCCATTAAGGCAATACATGTACATGCATTTGTGTTGAAGAGATGCCCCTGCACCATTGCAATAGTGTGACATGTCTATGTGAGCCATAACTTGACCTTAGGGGGATCCTGTAATCCATACACTTGACCCATGTTCCCCTTATTTATTGGTCAACTTTGATGGACCAAGCATGAGCTTGTGATTAACTGTGGGTCATAGGTTCTGTTGGGTTGCTTAGAGAAGATTATGGACCAAACATAGGTGGAGTGCGTAAGTAAATTTGCATAATTCTAAGTCGATGGATCCAATTATTTTTTGATCATTTTTGTTTATGTTTTTAGGAAAGTTTGTGAATAATAAAATGAATTTTTAAGTGCATTTATATATCTTATTTTGCATCATGAATTTTTAATTTAGAGTAAATGCATATTTCAGCATTAAAAGTTTTTGAGACATTTTAAAATTACCTAGAGGGGATTTAAAATATTTTTAAGGCACCTAAAATTATCTAGGACCGGCATGGAGCTTGGTAGCCAAGGGCCCACAGGTGAGCTCATTATATGTGGTGTGGGCCCACTTGGGCTCCATAGGCCCGCATGCCCCTCTCTCTGCTCTTTTCTCTTTTTGGTTGACTTGGTCAACCTAGTTGATTGGATAAAGGTTTTTAAAAAGAAGTTTGGAAAATTTTGCAATCATTGGTAAGTGTTCTAGAAGATCTAGAAAACTTCTAGATGATTTTTGAAAGGATATACGAAATCTATTGCATAAGCATCTTATCTTTTTGGATTAGAAGAGAATATTTCATGGGTACTAAGGGATAAGGGTTCTCGATATTTCCTTTATCATGATGGCTGATTCAAGGAATGGAGGGCTTAGATTAAAAGCCTTTCTTCACCCCATAGTTCACCAGGGATCAACCGTCCATATTGAATGCCAAATAAGATGGCAAACCCTAATCCATACACTACTATAAAGAGGCCCTCTATTGAATACAGCTCAGAATAGCTTGTCTTTCTCTCTCACATGCCACCCCCCCTCCTCTCTCTCTCTCTCACTCAGCTTTTCTCTTTCAATTCTCCTCAGGTGGGATGCACCAACTAGGGCACCAAAACGATGATATACCCCACCTATGATTAATCTAGGGGGGGGCTCCTCATTTAATCTCTGATCTACTTCGTTTTCTTGGTTATGTTATCCTACCCTCACTAGTTTTAAGTTTGCCACAAGTGCTTCCCATTTTAAGAGATTCAGCAGGGATTGAGATCAGTGTCCATTGAGCTTAGACGATCCGAATGGGGTGTATCAAGGTCCTTTGGAGGTACGAGGCAACTTATTCCGGTAAAAGGTTTCCATTGTTCTCGATTGATTTGCTTTTTTATTAATTCATTTTCTTTTATGAATAAAGCGTTTTTTTAAGGCAGTAGGAGATGATCCTTAGATCGTGGTAGGGTTTATTTTATTGTTTTTAGATTATAAGTGGCTTATGTAGGTAGACTTGCCAGCATTATTGCTAAGTTTTTTGTAAATACATATAGTAGGGTTGATCTACATTGCCACCTTTTAATTTCTCCTTATGCGTTTTTCCAATCCCAAGGTTTTTTCATTGAGCCTCATGTTTTATTCAACACTCTTTTTCTTTTTATGAAAGACTTCACACCATATTCCTTGTTGCCCTAAACTTTGTTAAAAGTCTCAATTCAAAGCATTGCTAAATTTTTTTTTTCTAAAAAATCCATTGTTCCTTTGAAGTTTTAGAAAATATCCCTCCAATGGAAAGTTTTATGATAACATTTTTTAAGTCTTTGTTTCATATTTCTCAAAGCATACCTAACTATGAACTTTTTCTTTTCCAAAAATATTTTGAGCTGATACAGAAATTTCTCTTTCCAAGTTTCTCTAGTTTGAACTTTAAAGACATTCCCCCAAATTTCTAATATTTCCATTATGGTATTTTCTCATACTCCCTTTGTTTGTTTAGTGGTCGTGCAAATTTCTGATGTATTTGCGACTTGGTAATGAACAAAAGTGAACATGATGTATATGTACCCATAAACCCAAGATAACGATCGTGGGTAAAGAAGCCAGTCCAAGAGAATAGGATTTACTTACCCCAAAAAAAGAAAATAGAATTCGTCTAGCCACAGTGATTGTAGGAAAACTTACAAGTGTTAGTATGGAGGTCGTGGATACAATGAGACAAAGGAGAGTAAACATAGCTTGTTTACAGGAAATTAAGTGAAAAGGGGAAAAATCTAAGAAAATAGATGGGAATAAACTTTGATATATAGGAAAGGATAATAATAGAAATGACATAAGCATAATAGTTAAAAAAGATTTAAAAGATAAAACTGTTAATGTCAAGAGAATAGGTGATTGGATCCTATTAATTAAACTCATATTAGGGGAAGAGATTATTAATGTAATCAATGTTTATGTACCACAACTAGGACTAGAGGATAGAATTAAGAGATAATTATGGGAGGACATGGATGGACTATTTCAAGACATACCAAATGGAGAGAGGACCTTTTTAGGAGGGGACTTAAATGGTCAAGTAGGGAAGAATAGTAGAGGATATGAAGAGATACATGGTAGATATGGGTTTGGTGAACGAAATGAGATGGGTGAGGCTATTCTAAATTTTGTTATGGCCTATGACCTACCAATAACAAACACTTATTATAAAAAGAAGATGAATATTTAATAACCTATAAAAGTAGATTATATAAAAGCCAAATAGATTTCTTCTTAGTTAAGAAGGTAGATCGACCATCACGTAAAGATTGTAAAGTTATACCAAGAGTGAGTTTGACTATGCAGCATAGGCTCGTGGTTATGGACGTTTGCATAAAGGATGGAAGAGAAGGGTGAAATTAATAGCTATCCAAGAACTAGGTGTTGGAATTTAAAAAATGAGAAGATAGACTAATCTAGGGATAAATTAGTTGAAGATGGAAAATGGAATGCTGAACATGAGGTCAATGTTATGTGGAATGAGATGGCTGATTGTATTAAGAAAATGACAAAAGAAGTTTTAGGAGAAACTAAAGGGAAAAGAAATTCCGATAAGGAAGCTTCATGGTGTAGTGATGAGGTTTAGAAGCCATTAACAAAAAGAAACGATTATGTTATAAAACTTGACAATGTAATAAAAATAATCAAAACTTAAGAGAGTATAAAGATGCTAAGAAAAATGCTAAATAGATAGTATGTAAGGCTAAAGTTAAGGCATATATGATAATCTATACAGTAACTGGAAACAAGAAAATGTGAAAATATGTCTTCAAATTAGCAAAAATGAGAGAAAAAATACATGGATCTAGACCATATTAAATGTATTAAGAGCGAGGATCAAAGGATCTTGGTGAAGGATGAAGAGGCTAATGAAAGGAGGAGAGCTTATTTTAAAAAATAATTAAATGATGAACACAATAGGAACATAAGGGTAGAAGGAACCGTTGACATAAATGAGGGCGGTGGTCGTAAATACATTCGTTAGATTAGGATATCAGAAGTGAAAGAAGCTTTGAAGATGATGAAGATGAGAAAGGCTTTCGGGTTGGATGGTATCGCAATAGATGTTTGGAAGTGCATGGGGGAGATCAGCATTGACTGGCTGACTAAGTTATTCAACAAGGTGTTGAGAACAAAGAAAATGCCAAACAAATGGAGAAAAAGTATTGTGATACCTTTTTACAAAAACAAAGGATACATACAAAATTGTGCGAATTATCAAGGGATCAAACTTATGAGCTACACTATGAAGCTATGTGAGAGAGTGATTGAATAACGATTAAGACATGAAATGAGTGTATCAAAATATCAATTATGTTTTATGTCAGGGAGGTCAACAACTGAGGCTATTTTCTAACTTGGGTGGTTGATTGAGAAATTTTGGGCAAAGGGAAAAGACCTCCTTGTGGTCTTTATTGATCTAGAGAAAACTTATGATAGAGTACCTAGATATTTGATTTAGTAGGAATTGGAAAAGAAAAGAGTCTACAAATACCATACCCACTTGGTGAGAGATATGTACGACAGAGTGCTAACTAGTGTGCGAACAACTAGAAGAGAGGTGAGTGAATTTTCAGTGACAATAGGTCCACATTAGGGGTCAGTGTTGAACCCATACCTCTTTGTCTTAGTTATGGACGATTTAAGTAGACACTTACAAGATGAGGTACCGTGGTGTATGTTGTTCGCCGATGACATAGTATTGATTGATGAGATCCGAAGCGGCATCAACAAAAACTTAAAACTTTGGAGGGATGCTTTAAAATCTACATGTTTTAAAATTAGCTGGACTAAGATAAAGCATATGGAATGCAAGTTTAATAATAATCAGAGCAGAGGCAAGGAAATAATTAAGATTGACGACCAAGAAATATCAGAAAGAGCGCACTTTTGATATCTTGGGTCGATAATCCAGGAAAATGGAGAGATTGAAGAAGATGTCACGTATAGAACTAGAGCTGAGCGGGCAAAGTGGAGATGTGCAAACTAGAAGTTCTATACGGTATATCTATGTGAGACTAGTTTTGCTTTATGGGGCAAAATGTCTATAAAAGGCGTGGCTATATAGAACTCAAGGTATTAAATTCAAAATTTTTTTTTACTTTTATTTCCAATATATGAATTCCACTTACATGGGATACAATATGCTGCTGTAAAATTAAAACAATGCTCTAAATACAATCTAAGATTGTTATTTTCACTACCAAGAGAAATCGAAACTATACATGACCTTTGAATTATCTTTCACTATAATATTTAGCACAAAATAAGTTCTTGGAAATTCACAGAAAATAGGAAATAATATTGAAAATTAATTAAAACTACTGGGAAGGCTTATTGGAAGATGCCTGGAGTTATCCTGTCAAGACTTGGTACACATACACTCGATTCCCTGACCAATGACACACTTTTACTCCTTAAGATGTTGCTGGAAATTTTGAGAAAGGGAAGCTTTATAGGCCATACTTCTTTCTCTAGGGGTTTAGAGTGCTAAAAAATAAACTAGGGTTTATTGAAACCCTATGAGAACAAATTTGGGTCGAATTTGAGAGTTGATATCTCTGTAGACTTGGCTTTTCTCTTCTTTCTTCAAAATACAACAAATCCTTGCTCTAGGTTTTTCTCT
The DNA here is from genome assembly GCF_000471905.2 of Amborella trichopoda. Next base: position 7,729,525 of record NW_006495273.1, on the reverse strand, counting down.
ATAGCACCACCTATATATTTTTTTTAACACAAAATATATAGGAGAGAGGGTGGCATGCCTCCCTATGGGGTAAAGAAAGGGGATGCACGTGACTAAAAAATTTTCACAAAGAGAAATCTTGGCGTGGAGAAAAGAGAGAGAGAGAGAGTAGGTGCGTGAGAGAGAAAGGGAATCTTTTTTTATGGGAGAGAGAAATCTTGTTATGAGAGAGGGGGTTTAAATAGGTTTAAATATAATGAAATCTATCTCCTAATTTGAATAGGATTCAATCTAAGTATGCCTTATCCAATTATCAGCTTGACCTTTAGGATAATCAGGACATCATGTGGGGTGAGAGAGATTTAATCAGAGCCATCCATCCCAAAAATCAGCCATCATGATTTTGGGTAGAAAGATAAGAACTTTATTCCCTTAGACTTTGGCCCAAGTCCAATTCCTATTTAAAATTGAAATATTATTAACCTTTATCATAAATCTCCCATAAGGATAGGAAACCAAATCGAATTTGAATTAAATGTTTGCATTTTAACTTATTTTAAATTTGAACCAAAAAACAAATGAAGTGCGGCGTGCCCCCCCCCCTTCTTCCTAAAAGGGGGCATGGCCCTTTTATTTATCAGAAAAAGTGGCGTGGGGGCTTTATTCCTTAAAAAAAGTGCATGCCGCGTTTTATACTAAAAACGTGGCGTGCCACTAAAAATTGAACAAATTCTTTTTTAAGAAAGTGGAGTATGCCCCCTTTCTCCCCAGAAAATGGCATGCCACCCTAGGAGCTCATGTGGGCCCCCACTTGGGTGGCACATACACGTAGGGGTTGGATCCTTGGTCCCCACATGTGCTATATAAAATTTTGAAATTTCACAAATACCCTTTTATGAAAAACACAGCAGAAATAATATAAAAAAATCTGAAAAAATATTAGAAAATCATAAGAACATTTCTAATACCAAAATAAAATATACTAGGAGTGGACTGGTACTAATGGGTCAAAATAAGAGACAATAAGGGCACTCCATTCGCCCCAGAAACCATGATCCATTACTATTTTCTTATCCAACCCAGCAAAGATACACAACCCACAATCTTAAAGCAGGGCTCATGATTGGCTTGTCAAAGTTGGACCATAAACAGTGGGACCATGATCCTGGAATATCATTTTTCAAGATCTCTAATATGATCACACAGTTCTCCTAACCTACTAATATGATCGTTGGGCATCTTTCCGACCTCAACAAAGGATGACCCACTGAAAACCTTTCTTGGTAGTGCCACATGCCCAAGGCTAAGGGTTTTGGACTTGAGTAGGGCCATAAACTACCCAATCCTTGGTCAGTTAACATACACACTCCCACCGAAGTGCATATTCTACTATAAATATCATTTTTCAAGCTCTCTAAGCCTTTAAAGGCCATAAAAAAAAACCCAACATTCTGGCAGTCAAGAAACAACATATAAATATAGGATGAGTGTAGCTGAGATGAGGATGTTGAGATGGATGAGTGGCGATACAAGAAGGGATAGAATTCGAAATGAATAGATTCAGAAGAACTTAGGTGTGGTTGCAATAGGCAATAAGATGAGAGAAAGTTGACCTAGGTGGGCTGACCATGTGCACAGACCCAATACTACACCTGTTAGGAGGTGCGAGCTGGTTCAAATGGAAGGCTAAAAGAGGATGGGGTAGGCCCAAAAGGACATGGTTGGAAGTAGTGAGACAAAATATAGTGTCTTATGGCCTCATTGAGGGTGTGGCCCTAGATAGAGTACAATGGCGGACTGTGATTCGCGTAGTCGATCCCAAATAGTTGAGAAAATGCTCTGATGATGATGATGGTGAACCTGTGATCACTCTTTTCTGATCCATAAATCTACAAACTTGTGTTTGCCGCATCAGTAAACCATTATGATATGACTTCTAGCAAATAAGTTTATATGTGCTTTGATTTTTTAACATTTCAATGTAGAGAGTACAAGTTTTGTAAAAATAAAATATAATGCAACAATTGAGAGTGCTTATGTAGTATATCTTTTCAATAGTCTGCTTGTTCTTTATATGTTAAACAAATTTCTAGAAAAAGGTGAAGTTATGCTAATGTAGGATAAGATAACAATACCAAGATGTTAAAAATGCTCGCACAACACCGTTGAAGAATCTCAATGTTCCATGTTTCATGGGTAACTATGTAGTTAGCAATGGAAAATCTGCCGCATCATATCCTTTTGTAAGTGACAATTAGATACATTAAATTTTGCAATTCTGTGAGTATGTTTTGACAGAATACTTTTCAGCCTCCATAGGCATTAATGCTCTGTTGCAACAGGCTAGGAAAAAATTCCCATAAAAATATAGGCCGATAGCCACTGTGCCTGATGGTGTTACACAGCCCCTCATGGTGTTTTGAGCGGCTGTATAGTTGTAGATAAAGGGGTCTTGGTGCCTTCCTGAATTGATTATAACCGAAATTGAGAGTAAAAGACCACTCTGATTTTTGCCTGAACAAAATCAATTAAATTCGAATCAGTAAATATTTAGGGCTCTGTCAAATTATGGACAAACGAAAGTGGACCTCTTGGCCTACTTTTTATGGTCTGCTAGCCGTGCCGGCTATTGATTCACCAAAAACCAAAGAAAACAAATTTGAAGACACTTTTAAATGAAACATAAGAAAAACCAAAAGAAAAGTGACTCGTTAAGAAAACCTAAAAGAAAAGCGACTTGAACCAGAGATATCACTTGGTAGAGATGTCTTGAACTTGAACGAAGTTTGGAGAGGATTTGTAGGGTAAACCTAGTGCGGTCTATGGTTCATGGCTAGGACGTACATTTAATATTAGGCACACTTTGGTCGTGGAAAAGTTGGGGTATACTTTCCTGGAGTTTCATTGATCCTAGTGTTACAATCTTGGGTTATAGGTCTTAGTGTTTCTAGGGTTTGAGGGCCAAAGGGTCAAAGTGGCATGGTAGGCTTAAGGGTCTAAAAGCTGGGGTTTTTGATCCTAAAACAGAGGTTTGAAGGGGTGTTTTATAGATTGGCCTGTAATTGCGATCCATCAAGTGACTGCGAAATCTGGGTTGTCGATCTTACAACGAAGTTCCTACATATGATTTATTTATTTATTCATAAGTAATTTGTTGGGATCATGTACCTTAATTAATTATTTTTTTTTTTTATTTATTATTTTATAACTTATAGCGTAACATTATTTATTATATAATTATTATAAGTAATTATTATTAATTATTATAAGTACAAGTAAGTGTTGTTATTTAAATTATTACTATTTTAATTGGTATAATAGAATTGCTGTTCTATAGATAGAAATATGTAATTATTAGAATATAGCACTGTGCATCATCTACAATGCACTGTGCATCGTTGACGGTTTCTGCCCCATAATTAATGGCATTAAATTTGGCATTTATTGCCATTTTTTGGGCATTTCTAGCACAATGATGCATATTGCATCATCAACTACACACATTGCATTGTCAACACATAAAGCTTCGCTGAGGGACCAAAATGGAATTTCAGGTGGACAAAATTATTTTGGTCATGACTTTCAAACCATACAATGAATTTGGTGATTCTTTGATTAGTGGTGTGTTTTTTTTTTTTTATAATAACTATTGGTGCGTTCTAGCATTTGTTTTGAAGCTGTCATCAGGATCTAGAAGTCATATCTTAGTCTAGTTTCTCTGATTTTGACATTTTGGCATAAAATTTTTGTCCAAAGCTAAATGATTGAATTCTTATGGATTTTTAGGGCTGTAGGAGTAGATAACATATTTCAGCTTTTGTTTGGGCTTTTATGGAATTTTGTGATTTGTTCACAATTTTCTGTTAGGAGTAGTTTTATTAGGATTGGTACTTGCTATTTCAATTAGGGTTGAGATATAGGAAGTTGGGGATTCTTTTATATAAGTTTTTGAATTTTTGAAATTTGTAACTTTCCATTAAATTTCTTTTGAAACTATATGAGAGTCCATTGAGCCTTGACAATACCTGATTACCCATAAAATTCTCACCTGCGTTGGCAATTGGTGAATTGGTGAAAGCTAGAAAGTGTTGAAAGTACTTCCACATTTTGAAGTATTAGAGGGTGGTTCGCTACGTCCTAGGCTCAATTCCTACAAAGGTTGGGGCCCTTTCCTCAGACTCACCCAAAAAAAAAAAAATAGTAGAGGGTGGTTTACTCATTAATGTGTTCTAAACCATGCAAGGCCATTGCATAGTTTATTTTTTTTGGGGTAAATATTGCATTGAATCATTAGATTTTTCTTTTTCTTTGTTTCTCCAAATTTATCATAGCATCTGATGCTGTCCTGTCTTTCCATGCAAGTTGCTCACTCCTTATCTCCATTAAACTCTTAGGGGCTGTTTGGTTCCCTGGATTTTTCAATCCTGTGGAAAAGTGTATCCTGGAATTGGTATTTACTGGAATTGGCATTTCCTTGAATATGGTGTATGCTGTTTGGATTGCATTTTGTAGAAACCAGGAAAATGCAAATTCACTGTTTGGATTGCATATATATCTTTTTCTTGGAAATGCAAATTTGAGATAGTTGCTCTCTCTAAAATTTGATGTAGTTTCTCTCTCTAAATTTTGAGATACTCTCTCTAAAAACTATAAATTTGAGATAGTTTCTCTCTAAAAAATTCTAGGTAGCTTCTCTCTCTAAAATATGATATGTTTTTTCTTTCTTAATTTTTAAGTTACTTTCTCTATCTAGAACTTAAAATTTGACAGTTTCTTTCTAAAAATTTTAAGATAGTTTCTCTCTCTAAGAGATTTAGGTACTTTCTCACTTTAAATTTTAATAGAGTTAGTCTGTCTAAAATTTTAAGTTTCTTTCTCTCTCTAAAACTTAAAATTTGAGATAGTTTCTTTCTCTAAAATTTTCAGGTAGTTTCTTTCTATAAAATTTTGATCTACTTTCTCTCTCTAAAACTTAAAATATGAGATAGTTTCTCTATCTAAAATTTTTGAAATAGTTTCTCTCTCTAAAAATTTCAGATACTTTCTCTATTTAAAATTTGATCTAGTTTCTCTAAAGATTTATGATATTTTCTCTCACTAAAACTTAAAATTTGAGATAGTTTCTCTCTAGAAAATTTTTTTGGTAGTTTATCTAAAATTTGATATAGATTCTATCTCTAAAATTTTAATAAATTCTCTCTCTAAAAAGTGAAATTTGAGATAGTTTCTTGCTCTAAAAGTTTTGAGATATTTCTCTCTAAATATTTTTAAGTAGATTCTTTCTCTAAATTTTAATGTAGTTTCTCTCTCTAAAATTTTAAGATATTTTCTCTCTCTAGAACTTAGAATATTAAACTTTTCTCTCTTTAAAAGTTTTGAGATATTTCTCTCTAAAAAATTTTAAATACATCTTTCTAAAATCTAATGTAGTTTTTTGCTAAAATTTTAAGATACTCTCTCTAAAACTTGAGATTTGAAATAGTTTCTCTATCTAAAATTTTAATATGCTCTTTCTAAAACTTTAAATTTGAGATAGTTTCTCTCTCTAAAATTTTGAGATTGTTTCTCTCTAAAAATTTTTATGTATTCTCTGTCTAAAAATTTCATGTACTTTCTCTCCCAAAAATTTGAAGTAGTTTCCCTCGCTAAAATTTTAATATGGGTCCGTGAAAAATGGGTCCTTTTCATGAAATGTGATTTCCACCTATTTTGGTGGAATTGAGATCTAAATTTAGGCTTAAAATGAGGATTCAGGTATCCCAAAGAAATCTCAATTCCAACAGAAGTATCGATTCTAAGTGAACACAACACGATTGGCCCAGCTTTTCCAGGGAAAATGACTCCTAGAAATCTGAATCCAAGGAACGAAACGGGCCCTTAGATAATGACCTGAAGTTTGCATCTTGCCTTACATGCAAACTATCATCTCTCACACCCTAATGTTTATTTTCCCCCTACTTCAAACAGATGAAAAAACCATGCACGATTCTGAGCCCTTTGAGCATTTTCTCTCTTGTGTAAAGGAATGATACTCTATTCTCAGCTTGAAAATAGTGACAATTCTACCTGCCTAAAGACTCCCTCTCTTCCATCCCAAAGTTGACATAAAATGAAAAGATTTAGAAAAGTTCTCTTTTTATTGCTTTTATCCTAATTATTTCTCTTGAAGGGGAAGCACTGTAGCCACGTAGAACATCTCAATTGTTATCTGAATGGTAAATAAATAGCTTTTGCATTGCAAATAAAGCTGTACGAAAAGATCAAGTCACTTTCTCAAATTAGAAATCAATCAACTTACCAAAAGCCCTCTCACCTGAAACATACTTGATGCTCTGTGAAACTGTGGGACATTGAAAATGCCAAACCCTTTTCGGGAATGATTAGATACATGTTAGTACCTACTGGGTAACTACAAATTTGCAGGTTGATATTTGGTAACAGAATGTTAAATGTGCTGCTTGCATCTTTGTGGGAGAAAAACAAAAAACAAAATAAGAACTCACAAAAAAATACACTTTGCTCCACGTTCTTTCTTTCGAGTTTGTACTTGTATGGTGTCTTTTCGCAAGGGCTGATTGGTGAAAGAATTAATACTTTGGTACTAGAATCTCATTCGGCTTTATTTTCAATATTCATGACTTGAGAGGCATTATTACCTGATCTTTCACGATATGCTCTGCCTCCTTGTTTGCACGGGTTCCTTGTGTATCTCAAAGCTTTGTGCGAGCATAGCATTTTGGAAGTGTTGTAGTCCTCATCCTTCAGGCATTGGTGTCCCTTTGAGGACCAAAATTCTATGGTTGAGATTTGTGCTTCATAATTTTGAAAGTTCTTGAAATGTTTCTCTTGGGCATCAGCTTTAAAAAAAAAAAAGGTTCTCTCTTGGCATCCCAGTTTTTCATTTTGTCTTGCTTTTTGGAAAGATAGACATTGACCATTTCTTCTTCCTTTGGTTCTATCTGGAACCCATCAATAATTTGGTAATATATAATTTCATATGGTCTTTATATTCGATATAAATCCTTTGTTCAGGTTGCTTGTCATGCATGTTGTTAAATTTTCTTAGAGTGAAAATTTCTTAATGAATCTTTAAGTGAATCATTTGTCCCACTGATTGAGATGTACTCACGTCCAACTTCAAGTTATAGCTTTTTTGCATATGAAAGCGAAAATTTCATTAATCCATAGCAAATCTCTTTGCGCAAAACCTGCTTCAAGGTTTCTAATCCTCCAAGTGAGCTCAACAGTTTGTCATCTCCATTATTCAGATTACACACTCATCTTTTGCGATGCAAAATCCCAACAAGTAGACACCCTATGGCCATTCCGTAGGCGCTCCTAGGTCACCACAGCATTTAAGAAAATCATGGAAAACAGTAGGCTGCATAAAGCTCCTTGGAACCCTGTTGTCGAGTGTTTTGAATATGAGCTTGTTGCGTGGACGTGTCATTACCCTTCCTTGGAAGTAGGGTTACTCTAATCAAATCCACCCTTTCTAATATCTCAGTATTCCAAATGTTCCTTTTTAGAATGCCTATGTCTAGAGTAAGCTGACTAGAGAGACTCATTAAGACTTTTATGGTCCGGGCTTGATGGGGGCTTGCAAATTCCATTGGTAAAGTTGGATACAGTGTACTGGTCAAAAACGTGTGGAGGCCTGGGTATTAGGAAACTTCAGGAAATAGGAAACTAAGAGCCTGCAATAATTTGCTCTTAGTAAATGTTGATGGCATTTTGTGGCTGTAGAAGGCCAGCTGTGGGAACAAGTGGTTCAAGAAAAACATGGGCTGGATGGTTCAGGATGGCTTCCCATGAGTCTGGCCGATGCTTATGCATTTGGGGCCTTTAAGGCTATTGCCTCGGCATCTCATTACTTTATTGAAATCACCTTTGGGCTAGATATTCCACCTTGGGATCCCTCTTCCTGAGGCTGTTCTTTGTTTTGCTTGTACCCATGGTGCTTTGGTGTCCAATCCTTCTATCCCATTTGAGGCTAGGTGGTCTGGTCCACCAGGTTCAGGAGGAACCTCTTTGGATCCCAAATATCAGAGTTCACTAGGTCTAAGATAAAGGTAGTGGCACTTTGCTAATGAAGAAGGTCACTTATGGCAACAAGTGGTTCAACAACAATATGGGCTGGATAGTTTGGGGTAGATTCCAAGGGGCATAGCCAACGTTTTTGGGGTAGATCTTTATCCTAGAACGTGACTGTTTCGGCATCATCATCATCATCATCAAAAGCCTTTTCCAACTATTTGTGGTCGGCTCCACGGAAATAGGGGATATCAGGACCCCAACTATTTGGGGGCAGCAAATCAGGACTTTATTAGAAATTTGGTACAATGAAAACAATGGGATATGAGTAGATTTTTGAAGGACCATGGGCTGACAAATCCAGCTTGGAATCCCTCTTCCCGAGGCTGTTTTTTGTTACTTGTGCCCATGATGCTTTGGTGTCCCAATCCTTCAATCTCATTGGAGGTCGTATGGTCTGGTCCCCAGGTTCCGGAGGAACCTCTTGGATCATAAATATTGGAGTTCACTAGCTTAATGGGTCTCCTTCAGTCGCAGATACCACCTGGTGTTGCACCCTTCTTTTGGTTCCTTCTATTGGTTCCTAAGTCAGACCCTGTCCCCCCTGTTGTTAGCCAACAAGGCTTGGCTCACCTCTGTACTGTCGAAGATTTGGGCCTTTGATAGGGCTGGTCCTTTTAAAGAGGGTGCTCAAGGGGCTTCCAAGGAGGGGAGTACCAATGCTCAATAGATGTGTTATATGTATGGAGGCTAAAGAGACAATAGACCATCTCTTTTTACACTGCCTGGTGGGTGACAAGATCTGGAAAGCAGTATTGCAGCAATTTGGCATGATCAGGGTGAGCCCTCATTCTATCCAAATACTGTTTTCTTCTTATTTTTCGCCCCCTACCCTTACATGGGCCTCTTCCTATGGAGATCCACTCTGCTGGAAACCCTTTGGACACTTTGGTTTGAGCAAAATGCATTAATCTTTGAGGGCTGTGCTATGAGTTTTAAAAGGATCGAGCATTGAATCCCAGCTTCAGCCACTTTTTAGGCCTGTAATTCCAAGGAGTACGGCACATGGTTGGTGGGAGATTATTTACAATATTGGAGAGCCATTGTATACTCCGGGCCCATGTGTGTCACGAGGTCCAGTTTTTGTGTCCCACCTCCTAATGGAACTATCAAATTAAACTTTGATTTTTGCTCTCTAAGTAATCCTCGTCCAGCAGGCATTGGGAGGTCTATTAGATACAGTTCGGTTTGCCTTTTTCAATCTTTTTCAGTTCCAATTGGTAGGCCAAACCCATAATGGTGGAGGCCCAGGCCTTTTTGGAGGGCCTGAGACTCTTCGATACTATTATGGGCTCAACCTCTTTTTTTGAGGTGATTCACAGAAATTTTCTTTTTTTTTTTTCTTTTGGGAGGTTAATGATTGTATTAAAATTAAGAGACATTACAAGAGAGTGGTAGGTCTTCCCCCAGGTTGGCACCCCATACATTTCCAAGATTTATAGAATGTGATTACTTGAGCTTCAAAAACTTCTCCTTGCCCATGGAGACCTGAAGCCAATTTTTTATCCGCTTTTGATATTATCAGGCCACTTTGTGTTGCTTTTAAGCACGTGTGGAGAGGCACTAACGCAGATGCCCTAGCGAAAGAGGGTATGATGGCCCAAAATCTGGCTGTGGTTACCCCGACTTGTGCTGGGAGTGACCCTTCTCATTTTCTGGCCTCTTCCAGTGTATAATCAGACTTCGATAGGTGTTATTGTAAGGAGCTTGTAAAAATTGTAGACAGTACTTACAGATATGGTAAGTTTCTTCCAAAAAAGTTTAAAATTTTCACTGGAAACAATCCATGGCATCATATTGATGGAATTATCAGGAATCAACCATGAAATACAAGGATTTTGCCATAAAAATGGAAAACAATGTTAAGAACATTCTTATGCACACATATGATAACATCCTGTGACATAGTAACTGGCATGGAAGGGGCAGGAGATCCAAGATTGGGAGCGAGGTAGGCTCGAAGTTCTGTAGTTGGGGGAATGAGGTCCGTACATGGCTAGGGAAAGGAACCGAGATCCTTAACTTTGAGGGAGCACGTTCCATATCTGAAAAGGAGCAGTTTTCTCACTAAATGGGCTCACATTATGTTGTTATTAGGATCGTGGTCCCTAAAGTTTACTTTTCACTTGTATCGTAATTTGGGAGCGATTTCCAATGAACAATATGTTTGACTTTTTCCAAATTTTCAAAATTACCCATTTTGGTCTATTACAAAAATTGCACAGCTACCTACAATAGTATGCCTACGTATTCACACATCTTCATTTTTGGCTTCACTCGGTTGGAATAGACAGCTTCCACTCAAATATCAGTTTATGATTACGTATAAGAATGATGCAATACATTGTTTCTGAAAAAGATATTGTCGTGATAGCTAAGCTCCTTCGTTTCATAACAAGAAAAAGGAAAAGACATTGTTGTATATAATTTCCCAATCAGTGTTTTAGAAAACAGCGGGCGACGCCTAGATGCCCGTGGGGGGGGGGTGGGGGGGGGTCCAGGCCGCCCAGCACCTAGGCAAGGGCCAGAACCTAGGTGGCCTAGGTTCAAAAAGGGGCAAGGAGATTCCAACAATCCTGTTTTAGGTCAGGATTTTATATAGAAAATGCATATTCATTCATTTTTTATAATCCAAACAAAAAAATACCAAAAATACCCCAATTGATAGGTATTTTTGCACCAAGGCGGGTGCAGTCCCCTGGGCGCCTGCCAGGGCGGGGTACTAGGCAGGCGCCCAAGGACATCCCGCTTAGTTGGTTTGCCCAAGCTTGGGCAATATGCTCTGGCCCTCTAGCCCGCCTAGGCGTTAGGTGGACCGCTTTTTGAATCAATGTTCCTAATGGCTCTCCATGTTATTCCATCACCCATAGGGCAACCCCATGAGTGGCTTGAATTGGTTTACCAGCACGTGAGTGATAGAAGTCTTTCGGGAGGTAGACATGACCCAATGAACTAGCCCCAAGGAAGTTAAATGTATTGATCGCGACCTCACTTCTCAATATAACCGCAACGCGACTAACTTTTGTATCTCCTCCCAACTTCTTCCTTTTCTTTCCTTGCCCATTCTTGTTGCCTTTCTTTCAAAGTAGACACAAGTCACATTTCAAAATTTGTGCATAGTTGTGTACCGTAGAGTTTATAGGAAATCATGGCATTCAAAAAGTTTTTAGGTCATAAAAAGTTGGAGATCCACACTCCATTGTATACGAACCACAAAACTTTGCCGGTGAAACTCATTCGCAAAGTGTAGGATAATTGGTTCCAAGTTGGTGGAATTGTGGTTTCACTTGATCATGGAATCATGATTTTAGCATAGGGATATGGATTCCATTTACATGGAATCGAGTTCCCTAATTTCCCAAATTCAGATACCAAATATCAAGGAATTGCCTGGAATCGAGGTCCTGTGTCTCGAAGCATGGGATCGAGCTTCCAGAGCGGAAGTGGACCCCTCCTTAGAAGATCCCGGTAACTAAGTCCTGTGGCATTGTCTACTATTTGCTGTAGTTAGATGCAATTCACTAGAAACCTACAAATCAGTTGGTATGGCTATGTTATAGTGGGAAGGCTGATTCCTTGTAACATATGTGGAGTGTTTTGTTTTATGTCTACTGCTCAGGCTTACAATTATGCAATGTTGACAGAAAAAGAGTTCATCCTTCTATGGGGATCATCTAGCCTTGCTGCATATTCATTGATTTATGAGATTGCAAGCAGCATACCATGTATTTGTCTTTCAACATTACTGAAACCAGTTCTGTGATACATGCTGCATTGACACATATGAATGGGAAAAGTAAATTATGTAAAAAATACATATAGATGGGATAAGTTTGTTTCACATTTACATATGTCAAAAGTAGGGTATATGATAATTGCAGTCAAACAAGGTTTCCTTCTTTGTGTTTACTCTCCACATCTGCTGCCTGGATATGGTTGCATATGTTTCAAGTTCCATTCGAATTTATGTGAAATAGCAAGTCAAATAAAATGACAATCAGGTTTTCTGCCATCTGTTGGAAGCATATGCTAATTTAATTAAGAATGTAAACCTGTCATTGGAATTGCAAATGGCTAAGACTTGCCTACCTATATCTCTGCAGCCAAATGTTAGTTCTGATGAGAACACATGGAGATCCCAACAATCCCCAATTTCGAAATTCTCTCAGTGGTTTCTTCAAGATGGTAATCTTGATAACTTCTCAAATCAGAATAGGTTATAAGGTTTTGTAACATGGGAAAGTACACTCTTATCCATTTTCCATTGGGATCATAAGCATCCAAGGAAATGATGGGTGGTGATGGATTTAGAGTAACCCATCCAAACAAGGCGTGACCATATGTGGGTTCCATTCTCTCTCCATCACTCTTATCATTTCCTTGGATCATGATGAGTGGACTATGGTTTCCCATAGTCAGTTGGAATATAGTGTACTTTTGTCCTTTTTTCTAATTGGCAACTGAAATTTATTTTTATGTGAAAGAAAATATGTATAAAAATGGTCCTTAAACTTCATGTAGAAACGAACCTTGGATACAAATGTAGGGTATAGAATGGAGATACCAGCAAGTAAGGAAGGGGAGACAAATAAAACATGTCTCATACTCTCTCCCTTGCTGATGAATCTATTAGGGAGTTGTTCTTCTTTCCAAGTATGCACAAGCAACATTTCGCTTTCCACTCATTCTACTTAAAGGAACTTGGTTTCATGATTTACCTTGCAGAGAAGATACCAGATGACACCTCATCCTCCAAAAGCACAGACCTGCTATCACTCTTTGTGAATAATGAGAAGGGCGTATCCTCACTAATCCCTTTGACGTCTCAGGAGAGCGCTGTTGAAAATGTGCCTTCCGTTTTGCCTCTTGAAAAGATCGAAAATGCCTCTGCTGTGGCACCCTTTGCAAATCTTCATATAAATGATTCCCCTCTTGAACTGTTAAAGCCAGACATACCCCCACGAGTTCTCACCTGTGAAGACCTTGAACAGTCGATCTTGGCTGAGGTGAAGGAAACCAATAGTGACATTACCTTTGATCTAAGACCTGAGCAAAAACCAGCTGATGTTGACAATACAGCTTCTCAGCATCTCCTTTCTTTGTTGCACAAGGGCATGGGCCAGGGGTTGCCTCCTGACCCAGAAATGGGGTCGTCTAAAACCCTCGTTTCTGAGATGCAAAGCCCCAGCGGGATAGGCGTTGAAAGTGATCGTAGCTCCGAGAAAACCCTAACTCTGGAAACACTGTTTGGTACAGCATTTATGAAGGAGCTGCACTCTGTAGAGGCTCCAGTCTCTTTGCAAAGGAGCCTAGGAGGTGGGGTACCACCATTCCCAATTAAAGATGATGGGTTTGGCCATACTTTGATTGGTGAACCTGGGTCTAGTTCTCCTGTGGCTCTCCACACTCAAGAACGTAAACCTGATAAAATCCATGGAAATTGGGTTGATGTCTCTGAGATTGAAGGCTCAAAGGGCCTCAATATAGGCATTGGGGAGATCCAGTTACCGGAAGAAGAGAGCTTGATAACTCTTACTGAACCTGAGAGAATCGAGACCTTCAAGAATATATCCAAAGCTGGACCACTAGTGAACTCCATCAACCATGACCTCTTTTTGTCTGTTGGTGATGAGATGGCTTCCCTGGATGCCCTTCTGAAGGGCCAACACATGAGGGTGGGTGTTAACAATTTTGGAGAAGGCATAGATCACCATCCATTTAGAGAGATATTAGGGGGTGGTGGCCCTCACATTCCTGCCCAATCTGAACCTCCATATCATCATCAGCATTTGCTTGGGATGCAGCAGTCCTCTCCACAACTACTACACTACCAGCGTCAACAACAGTCTATGCCATTGCCACCTGATTTTCACCTCAATATGATGCAGCAGCAGCGTCGTCAAATGGATCAGCATCAACATCATCACAGAGGTGGTCATGGCCCTGAGCTTTTTCTTCCTCCACCTAACATGCTCCATGACCCATTCCATGCTGGAGGCGGGCCGAGGTTTGATCATCCTATGCATCATCATCAACAACGTCATCATCATCATCTGATGCAGCAGCAAGTCATGCAGAACAATTTCCACCAGACCCCAGTTCAGGGGATTCCACCGCTTCACTTGGGTGGGACCCCTTTTAATCACATGGGTGGTTTCTTGCCTGAGGGTCCACTGATGCAAGGGTTCCCCATCCACCATAGGTCCCCACCAAACCATGGTACGCACGGCATGTCGATTCCAGGTGAATCCCTTTTCATTGTTTTCCTAATGCTTTTTTTTTTACTTGTCTATCTAGTTAATTTGATGTTGGATCAATTTGATTTCCATGCTTTGCCTATGGGGGAAGTTAATGTACCATGGAGAAACCTTAGTTGGAAACCCAGAAAAGCAGATTGGGAAAAGCATAGTCTTGTGGTCTTTACTATACAATGAAATGATGGATATTGGTGGAGTGGAACCCACCAGAACAAGACATGAAGAATTCTGGGCCACTTTCTCTTTCCATAATCTATCATTTCGAAGTACATCTCTCATTTTATGGGATGGTGATGGTCCTATGGACCAGGGTTTCTCCATAGTCCATTGCGATAGTATACTCGCTTGTTCTTTTGTCGATTTGTGATTTTGGTTGGCCTCGTACTTGTTGGGACTGCAGGAGCTGGGGTTAACCACCCTGAGGCGCTTGAGAGGCTTATTGAGATGGAAATGCGGGTGAACTCGAGCAAAAATATGCATGTCAATCAGAACCCTGGGTTATATGGGCCTACTGAATTGGACTTAGGGTTTGGGCTTGGATGACGAAAGCTCATTTGACTGCTGGGATTTGGCGTTTCAGGTTTGGTTTTTCTGAGCCGTTATTTACAGAGATGCGGATTTGTTGCTTGGGGGGTTGGTTTGTATTTGTGATGTATCATAGATGGTAGATTTGGTTTGGGTGAACTGAGTTTATTGTCAGTTGTTGTACACAAAATTGCAAAGGAATCTAAAGAAATACATTTGGCAGTTGAGAGAGAGAGAGAGAGAGAGAGAGAGAGAGTCTTAAGCTGCTTGTTATCTGTTAGAATATACCTTTCGCTAGTGTGCAGGATATCGTGGACCCTGGGGATTGCTAATGATAAAAGAATGCATATCAACTGTAATGGGAACTGCAGTCAATCTCAATAGCTTCCAAGAGATGGGGTGTCCTATGGTTCATCTTGTAGCTAACCATGCACGTCATTTTATTCCAGGGTTTTCGGTTGGGTAGCTTATGCATGCTCTCCCATGAATTTAATGTTTGCACCAACTGGTAGATTGTACTCCGCCTTTCTAGCAGAGGGAATTTTACAGAGTGTATGCTTATGGTCAATGAAAAAGTTGGCCCCAAGTTTCTATCATTGTTTGCAATGGTAAAACCTAGGTGTAGCATCTCCTCTAGATGTGCAATTTTAACAAAGGATGGATAGGATGTATCATTCAAGTCTAGGTAAAGCTTATGGCTGGGCTTTGAGCAGAGGAATGACAACTTGATGTCCTTTGTTGATATGAACGGTTGCAGGGCGTCGGTGAACCAAAAGAAGCTTGGAAGGCTACTATACTATACCTCCTTTTATTTATTTATTTAAGATTTCTAGTATATGTCAACGTAAAACATTAGGGAAATATTTTTGGTTATTGCTTTATATTTCGATATTTTGAACCTCAAATTTTCTCCAAGGCATGTTTGATTGTGTGGATCCTAAGTCCCTTGGGATATTGGGAACCCTTGAGGCTGGGAAATTGAGAAACTGGAAACCTTTATTTGGTAATTCATGCTAATTCAAACCTGCATGATCAATTCTAAGATTCAATGTACACAAAGTCCACTACATGTTCATACACCCTGTCTTACATTGCCTAAGACCTTGACATAAGCTCATACCTGGGCAGCTACACAATTCAACTGCCCACGTGTGACCATCACAATCAATACATTTGCACACCAAGGTGTATGGTTAACTCACCTCTTGCATATGTCTGCTCAGGTTGAACTGTCTATGCTCCAACCAACCAAGTCTCTGCGTGAGGTTAGCCTTAGCTGTCCATCCCCACCATCTTGCCCAAGGTCTTGCACTAAGGTCTTTGTTTGGTAGCCCCCATGTGTGTGCATCATGCATCAATACTGCATAAGACTCCCTTCTTACCAGGTCATGACTAAGGGTTTCTCCTCCCTCATGTTGCTTGGTCTGAAAAACTTGCTTGCTAGAAAAGATTGCTAATTCCACTAAAGTAGCACAAGTCCACTCAAGATTTTTGTGATCTGTTTTGTTGCTAAGGGGATTTGCATGCGTGATGCTAAGAGTAGGGGTGTGACAAGCGTTCCCCACCTGTCCTTGTTGGACACTGTCATACATAGGTTCACATAAACCATGCCTTTGGCCCAAGGCTCATGCTTGCCTAGACAAATCCTCTTTCTTGTACTTGCCCAAGTACATTGTTGCCACCAAGTTTCTGGCCACCTGTCCTTGTTGGACACTGTAATACATAGGTCCACATAAACCATGCCTTTGGTCCAAGGCTCATGCTTGCCTAGACAAATCCTCTTTCTTGTACTTGCCCAAGTACATTGTTGCCACCAAGTTTCTGGCTACACAGTCTGGTCGTCATGTTGCCACCATGTGTCCATTTGGGTTTGTGGCGATGCTCACTACTGCTATTACGATCAATGTTACCTCTTGTGGCCCTCTAAGAGGAAGGCCTTGCACTTGCCTTACCATAGGTCGAGTGATACCTAGGGTACTATTGTTGGTTGCCAAATGGCCTCTTCTTCAGCCCACTTAGGCCAGGTAGATGTTGTGCAGGTCGACTGGGCACTACAATTTTAAGGTCCAACATTTAGGGCTTTAGTGTCATTTTTGGGCCTCGATTGATCAAAGAAAATTGATGATGCAGGTTTGTAGCTCATAAGGTTTACGCCATCTTTTGTGGAAAGGGGTTAAAATAGCGATTTCAACATCAAAGAGAAAAGTTATGCCTACGCTTGTTCTTAGGAATCCTAATGAATTTGTTGAGCCATTGAAGCTAGGCTTGTTAGCCCCTGCAAAATGATTTCAACATTAGAGCGAAATATTATGTCTACGTGAAGTCAAGCTATCATTTCAGGGTTATTTTTAGGATGAGTTTTTCTTATTTGCTTGTCTGGGTAAAAGTGTCAAATTCGGATTATACTTTAATAATAAGTGCTATTTATATTAGAAATAGAATGGGGGTCCAATAAAGTCTATAAATAGTTGTTGGTTTAATGTTTTCCATCAAGAGTTGACTATTGTATTTCAAAACATTATTTCTAGGAGTTTTAGTGAATTTGCAGAGCCATTGAAGCTAGGTTTGTTACTTCCCCTTTTAGTTAGTTTTTGTGTACTTGAATTTGCATCATCGGATATCATAGTTGGTCGTCTCCCGAAGCACCCTAAGATCCGCTGTAAGCTTGTGTTACTGTAGCTAAAGGAGCTTGAGGTTGCACCTTTGGTGCTTGTTCGGAACAAAGATAGGAAGACTTGGATGACGCAAGGAGATTCAAGAAAATTGCCGCAAGAAGTGTTTCACGTCCACTCTGAAGGGGTTTGTGACAGTTAGGGGTTTGATGCTGAAGAGGTGAACCTGTTCCATAACCTTGGAAGACAAAATACCATGTTAGAAAATTAGTTGTTTCATTCCTTAAATGGATCGAATCATGGTATTTGGGTTGATGTTCATGAAATTTCTGGACGATTTCAACCCATTAACTTCTTGGATTGGACACTTAGTGTTGAGACCTTTGAAAGGATTATCGAAGGTGAAGTTCATGGCGACTCGATTGATGCATCACGCCCCAATTTGGTGGCAGTAGTTGTAGTTAGGCGGAGTTTGATATGGAAAGGATAAAATTGCAGCTTGGAGGAAGATGAATTTGTGCATCACTCTGGAGTTGTATTTAAATGTGTGCCTAAAGTGGGGCACATTCATGTGCCGAATTGAGACAAGGATTGGCGGAGAGAGAATGAAAAATAAAAAACTCAAATCTAAGAGAGAGACCCAATCCAATCTTCAAAAGATAATCCAATATTCAAAGGATAAAGAGAGTAGAAGAAAGAAGAAAAGAACCCCAATCCAAGAGAGATAGAGAGAGATAGAGATTGTGAGTGAGTAAAAAAGAGAAACCCAATCTAAAAGCGGTAGAGTTTGTGCTAGAGAAAGAGAGACTGAAAAGAATAACTCAATCTAAGATATAAAGGGGGGAGAGAGTTTGTGCCAGAGAAAGAGAGAGACTGAAAAAGAATAACTCAATCTAAGAAATAGAGGGGTGGAGAGAGTGTGCCTATGAGTGAGAGTGAAAAAAAAGTAATCCAATAAAAAATAGAGAGATATGAAAAAATAAAAATCGTCCAATATCTCTTTATCTCTTTTTCTATTACGTTTGATTTCATTCAATTTTACTTGCTTTCTAGCATTTAGTTGTGGAATCCATTTGCGCTTGAACTTTTTTTTTTTTTTCCGTATTATCTAAATATCTTTTCTTTTCACAATTCCATTTATTAAAAGATGGGGTGCCAACGTGAAAAATTAATCTTTTTTATGTTGAAAATTTTAATTTTTTTCGTTTATCAATCGCATTTAAAGATTTTTTATATTGGGTCCAATAAGTCAATTTGATATTAGGTTTAATAAGCCAATTCATCGACAAGAAAAATAAACATTTTTCATATGGTCTAATGAGCCAATCTGCAATAAAATATTTGGTCACATTTCACATATCAGGAGATAGAAGGGAATACCGCTCATGAAAGCGAGCTTGTTTATACCGATACCGCCCATGAAAGCCAGCTTGTTTATTGATAAATTCCTGCAAAAACATGAAATTACACAATACCGCAAGCTTGTTTATTGATACCAATAATTGATGATTGAGGCCTTGAATGATTCTCACTACCTCTTAGAGAAAAGCCCAATTCAAATATTTAATTTTTCAAATTTCCCGTTTAATTATAAAATTTAAAACTTCAAAAATAATTTAAATCAAGTAGATCTATAAATATACGAAAATCTTAAAAATGGATAGTCTAGATAATGTATTGTAAGACACATTATTCCTGGGACCCAAAATCTTTTTTTTTTTTGTTCATATTCATACATTAATTCGAGAACTTTTCAACATCAAAACAACCATTTCCAATGTAATTTTTTGGTCTATCTTTATTTTTACATTTTAAGGTTGCAAGGTTATATAAAATTTTCCTTATTTACGTAAATATCCATTTTATTTTCCGTTAGTACTAAAATACTAAAAACTTTTTTATATTACTCATATGTCCGTTTTTTGGACTTCATAACCATGTTTTAAAACAAGATCGAATTGCCCAATTCGGTTTTTCAAAAGTCAAAATGGCCCAAATTCCATTTTTGAAAAACCCAATATGAGGCCCTGAATTCTCTACGCGTTTCTCTCTCTTCACGGTTCACACAACAGGACGTTCTCTCTATCTACTTCCAATTTATCTTTCGATGGTAGTTCGATATCGAACTCCAAATTTACTGGATTTGCATTATGCAATCTCTCTCTAAATTCATCGTGCGTGGTTCGAAGCGTGAAATCTTTAGCAATTCTTATCAAAAGGCCTGCTTTTCCCGACCCTTACCAAATTAGTATTCAATCAAATTTTCCACATTTTTATTTCATGAATTTGAGTGTCAATTAACAGATTTGGTAAAAGGGAATTCAAAAGGTCAGATCTTTCTCAAGCATGGAAAAGGCCCTGAAGCTCATTTCAGTGATCAGATAATATGATGTTTCAAGTATTGGCAATTCTTCTTAGAGAGAGACGTTGATGAATTCACCAGGTGACAATGGAAAGTGACAAGGTAGAGGGGTACTGTGATGGCCACTAAGGTGGTAGGAGCTTGCCGTTTATACAAATGGTTGTGATGCTCAATGATTAAGTTCAAATGCAACAAAATGATGCAAGTTTGCAGGTCTTCTCTGTGGTGATACTTGGATCAGGCCATTTTAGGGGTAAGGTTTATCAGAGTTGCTAGGGTCGATGGCGAACTAGATGGTTATATCGGTAAACCTCGGAAGAGAGAAGAGGTAGAGAATAAAAAGAGAACCTCCAAACCAGTGTAACGACTGTTGTGTATTTTCTGGTCTCTATGGAGTGGACACCCACCATGAAGGCAGTGGATATTAGGCTTTTTATGTGGGCTTCTTTGTGTTTTGAGCATTTCATATCAGCTTGAGAGAGAGATCTAGCTGGGCATGTTTGGGTTTTGAACAATTAATCTTTAGAGAGAGGCTTTTAGTTGGGCGAGTTTTGAACATTGTGAGAGAGACCCATGATCACTAGAAACTAAAAAGGCTCACTGAGAAAGAAGGGGAGAGAGAGGGAGAAAGAATCATCAAGGAGGAAACGGATAGAGAAAGAATACAATTGGGGTACAAAGGATCGCTAAAACCACATATGTGAGCTGCTATGTTGAAAACCAAAACCCCAAAATCAAGGATGAAACGCGAGAGAATGTGGAAACTTAGGTAATTCGGTTGTTTTTAAAAAATAATAATTATGAAGTCCAAAAAAAGCGGACATATGAATAATAATGAAAAGTTTTAAATATTTTGGTAATAACAGAAAATAAAAAGGATAATCATGTAATTTTCCCAATGTAAAATTGTATCATTTTTGTATTAGAAATATCACACCAATTCTAAGAAAAATAAATACTTATTTCCACTACCACCTCACATAACACAACATTCTTCACACCAATTTAAAAAAAAAAGAGATACGCATTTGCACTACCACCTCACATAACGCCAACATTCTTGTAGAAGTGTTACACTGTGCTTCACAACCAAAAGAGTTTATAGTTTTCTAAGAAGTTAGTGAATATGAACCAAGCGAAGAGGCAGAAAGAGGTGAACCTCTTTGGCCTACTGGAGTGCCTTATCCCTGTAGTTGGTATCCCTATAGTTGAGGGTTAGGATAGGTTTCAGGGAATTCAGCAGATGCAGCAAGATGGGAGGATGATGAGATGATTAGGATAGGTTTCAGTAAATTCAGCAGATGCAGCAAGATTGGAGGATGATGAGATGAATTCTAGGGTTTAACAGGTGAAATCTAGGGCTTAAAGTTAATTTTGAACATCTCGAGATTACGGTTTTGAGCATGTTATATAGGATTTGGAAAGATTTGTTGGTTTTATAGAAGGCTTGATTGAGTGACGTAAGGTGAAATCAGCCAAATAAGCACGGAATGAAGGCTACAATTTGTTGGGCGGCCTCTGCCAATTTTAAGCTAAATGGAGAGAAATTGAAAAATCTTTCGTCTAGGTCAAGAAATCACTATTCCGGAGATCACTTCCTCATAGGAGACCCAGCCCATTCAAATCAAAATAGAACGAGCACTTACGACTAGGGGAAATGGAATGCCAACCACAGGGTGAGATGATCAGTGAATACGCGGGGCAAGTGACTAGTCAAAGAATGAAACTTAATCATTTTTTCTACTAGACAACAAGGGTTTATGTGTTTGAATGACTGTTACAAGCTACTTCAACAAAAAAAAACTACCGAAAAAAATTGTTAAATCTCTACTCGAATTTAAATTTCAGATCAATTGGCAAGAGAACTACATGGGTAGTTACATAGAGATTTTAAGTCTCAAAAATAGTGCATTTTGCACCATATCATCTACACCGTCCAATTTCAAGATTGTCATATATTTAACCATTTTTTAAATTTAAAATTTTATAATTAGATATAAAAATAGATTTTGAGATAATCCTAAGAACTTTTTACATCAAAATTATATACCATGATAAAATTTGAAAGTACACCTTACCTCTATTGCTACTGAAGCATCTGTATGCCAACTGCACCCATAAAAAAAAACCCTCTCTCGTTTTTTTTTTTTTGGGTAATTCAGTGATGATGACAGGTACCCGTTGTTTTAGCAGCTTAGGAGTTAGCTTTTTAGGTGAGAATGGAAACCATAACATAATGACAAGGTTTGAGGTACTACCAACACGACCCCAACCCCTTTACACCGTCCAATTTCAAGATTGTCATATATTTAACCATTTTTTAAATTTAAAATTTTATAATTAGATATAAAAATAGATTTTGAGATAATCCTAAGAACTTTTTACATCAAAATTATATACCATGATAAAATTTGAAAGTACACCTTACCTCTATAGCTACTGAAGCATCTGTATGCCAACTGCACCCATAAAAAAAAACCCTCTCTCGTTTTTTTTTTTTTGGGTAATTCAGTGATGATGACAGGTACCCGTTGTTTTAGCAGCTTAGGAGTTAGCTTTTTAGGTGAGAATGGAAACCATAACATAATGACAAGGTTTGAGGTACTACCAACACGACCCCAACCCCTTTCTCTCTCTTGTGCATCACACAAGGTACATAGCCCATAATATAATACTAAAAACAGGTTGAAGGGGGAACCCGAGATAGAAATAGAATTCAGCATTCATAGTTTTTAGAAAGCCTGTGAGGTAGAAATATTTACATGTACCTTGAAAGGCAATCATGTACAACACAAAAAAATTTTGTGAGAATATAACAAATATGAAAGTGTATATTACATCATATAATATATCGGTCATATGATCTATCGAAAAGTTTTGACAATGTAAATTGTATATAAGTTGTAATTTTTTACTATAGTATTACCACTAGTATATATATATATATATATAGAGTAATTAATGAACCTTGTGTATAGGGCACAATTTTTTTCTTTCAAGAAGTTCCTCATCAATCCCTTTCTCCCTCTAAAATTTTATATGCTATGAGAGCATCACCGATTGTTGTATCTCGGCTTTCCACCTTTAAGCCGTACCTCTACACTAAGTGAGTCCTCTCTATGCATTTATCTCTTTCTCCATACACACTCTCTATACATGTACTTGGGAAAAGTTTATATAAAGCCGAGGCTCTAAACAATCAAAATAGAGCCTACCTCAAATTTTTCACTAGAAAAGGTTGTTTTGATGCTGAAATATTCCCAAATTGATCATCTCGACATCAAGATGCATGGACATGAAAAAAAAATGGATTTCAAATTTTGGAAATAGTATATTTTATAATGCATTTTTAGACCGTCAATTTTCAAGATTTTCAAGTTTTCACATATCTGTTTATCTACACTTTTTTGAAGCTTTTAACTTTACAAATAGAGATGAAAATATATTTTAAAGCTATCACAAATATTTCCAATATTGAAACCACATTTCTCGACAATATTTAAAGATAAGCTCTAATTTGATTGTTTAGAACCTAGTCTCTATACAAACTGCACCCGCACTAATTTCACTTTTGTTTCAATCAATCAATGATCGTCAACCAAACCGCCTCTCTTCCACATCCATTAAACTCTTTCATTCATTTTCACCATTATTTATTATCTTTATCGAACTCCATCACTATTAATTGGTCAACCACGTCTCTTTCATTTCTCCATTATACTATCTTTCACTATTAATTGGTCAACCACGTCTCTTTCATTTCTCCATTATACTATCTTTATCGAACTCCATCACTATTAGTTGGTCAACCATGTCTCTTTAAGAAAATTTTGTGGTCTTATCCAACTCCATCCTCTAATCTTCAAAGCCTTCTCATTTTTTTTTATTTTTTTATTTTTTTATTTAATCACTTCATCATTTTCACACGACCCATCCAAACGTCAAATACCTCTCCTCCAATGGACACTTCATCCTTAATGGCTAAGGACCCCTCTCCCTCCGCCCTTAATGTAGGAAACTTTGTGTCGATCAAATTAACACAAAACAACTATATGTTATGGGAAATCCAATGTGTTGTCGTTAATTGAGAATTGAGAAATTTTTGGATTTATCAATAATATTTGCCTTATGCCTAGTTAAAAGATTTCTTCTCGTGATGAAATCAAAAATCCAAACTATAAGTCATGGTTAAAGTCTGATAGGCTTCTTAAAGCTTGGATCGGATCGCATGGACCTTGTCAGGAGAGTGTCTCGGTCTTGTTGTTGGCCTCAAGACTTTCATAGATCTATGCAGGCACTTTTCAATCCAAGGAGTTCCAACTTCCCATCAATTCCAACTCTACAAGAAAGGGAATTCTATCTTATCAAAATACATTTGCATATTCAAAGATATCTATGATGATTTAGTAAGTGTTAACAAACCCATACCATATGAGAAATAAATTATGTTGGCTTCTTAATAACTTAAACCCTACTATGATAGCTTTACTACCACTATGCTCAAGCCACAAATCCCTTCTTATTATAATATTATACCGCTTCTTTTTAGCAATAAGATTAGCAATCCGCCCCATGCTTTGAAGAACACTCGTATCTAAATTAAAATATAGCCTTTGTTCAGCAACAAAAAATATTTTAGAGCCAACAGAGGTCACTGGAATTACAAAAGTACAGTACAAAAGTACAGGAAGGCACAACTTTGGTGGTCAACAATATTTCAACTCTCAAGAATATGCATTTATTCAAAACAGCTAGATTAGTAATGCGGGATGTGGGGTTGGCTTAGACAAACCAAAAAAACGATTGTACACGTCCTGTGCAATACATGAATTAAGGCTTCCAATAAGATTCCCATATATAACAATTAACTCAAACACCACAAGATAAGTATCAAATCCGTGAAAGTTTGGACATATTGCATTGAAATATTGATATTGGTTCAACCACATGTACCAAGTAGAAGATATTTCTCAGGCTCTTCTTGCAGTGATTACAGCTGATTCACAAAACTACGAAAATTTCCTGGAGTACATTTTCATATTTTCCTTGAGAACATAACTCTCATATGTCTGTCCAGATCATTCTCTAAGGAACTTTTTCACGAGATACAGTGAGAATTTACAATTAGTCACTTCCACCTTGATTGGCGGCTTTTGTTAGTCTACAAAGCAAAAGGACCAAATCTTTAGCAGTGATTTTTCCAATAGAAGGGCTTCCACTCTTTCACTTCTGGTGCTCTCCATTGGACAGTAGGGTAAGGATACCATCTATTCCCCGAATTTGCTTAACCTCGACCTTTCAGCATTATAGGTTGTCCAGGGTAGAGCATGATATTTCCCATTTTGAATCTAATTCCTAAGGGAAGAATGTCACTCTTATCCAGCCTTTGCTCCGTCTTTCTTGGTGTTCCAGATTTCTAGGTAGCCAAGGTTGAGGGACATGTACGGAATAGTTAACTCAGAGATGGGTTCAGTGGTACCAAGAAAATGTGTTTCCCTTCTCCCAAGGTTCCCAAGGTCTGGTCACTTTCATTTGAAGAGTTTGGTAAAAGCTTTAGAAATATGATGAGACGTTGGAGAGAAAGGGTATTAATTGCAATTAAGTATTTAAGATGCTTCTGGGAAGATATAATGTATTGAGATGCATTAATTCTTCCCATATAAGCGTGTAGATTACAAGCATACTAATAACCAATATTATCAAGACTGGACTGCCATCGACGTAGTGGAGGCACTGTTTCTCTACTGGATGAGATGTTCACCAATCAGAGCCGTGAAATTTAATTAAAATAAAAAAGGAAGAATACAAATATGTAAAGAAAACAATGGAGAAAAAGGAAATACAAAAAAATTGAATCAATAGAACAATTTCCATAGTTCAAATAGATTATTTGAATAATTAACCAAAACAATCGATTATTTATATCAGTATCAAATTATCAATACAAAGAAAAACTCAAAATACTAAAAATTTCCATGATTCAACATTTTCCAGACATGCATTTCCCATAATTCCATAAAAAATGCACAAATCCTAGTTATGGAACATTCCATATTTCAGCATTTCCCATTATTCCATTGACGTAGTAAACAACCAAAAAATATCTCAATGCAAAATTACCTCAATCAATGATCTCTCCCACAGTATAAATTACTTGCAAAAAATTACCTCAATCAGTGATCCTGCCCATCAAAGCAAATTACTCGAACCAAGAGTTTTCATGAGATTCCTCTCTTCCATAGACCTCCTCACTTTCTCAGCATCACTCCATCTCCCAGCCCCTGCATAGATGTTAGAGAGAAGCACATAGTCCCCTCCAAACTCTCTCTCTAGCTCCACCACCCTCTCCATAACACGCTCCGCCAAACCGACTGCACCATGAACACAACAAGCTCCAAGTAAAGTCCTCCAAACCACCACATTACCATCTAATAATGAGTTCTCTCTTTCTAACATCTTCTCGGCTTCCTCTAATAAACCAGCTCTCCCTAACATATCGATCATGCATCCATAATGCTTGACACCTGGTACAATCCCATAGTCCTCTACCATAGCGGTAAAATACTCCTGGCCTTCTTTTATGAGCCCTGCATGACTACAAGCATGCAACAACCCAAGAAATGCGATCCCATTTGCCCTCACTCCCACCCCCTCCATCTCTTTGAAAACCCGAATTGCCTCTTTGGCATGGCCATGCATTGCATATGCCGATATCATGCAGGTCCATGAAACCACGCTTTTTTCTTGGATTTCATCGAACACATTTCCCATGTTTGCTATGCTCCCACATTTTGCATACATGTCAATGAGCGCGTTGCTCACTGGCACAAATGAATGAAAACCCATCTTTCGGGCAAAGGCATGGATGGAGTCCCCAATATGGGAAGCACCGAGACCATGTTGCAAGGCTGGGAGAATACTGAGTATAGTGATCTCATTGGGTTTGTTCTCATTCTCCTCCATCAGCATAAAGCGGAAAAGAGCGAAGGCCTCTCTTGTTCTGTTGTTTGTGATATACCCATCAATCATCGCGCTCCAAGAAACCACACTCCGTTTCATCATCTCATCGAACAGCTTGCGGGCATCATCGATCTTGCCATGCTTTCCATAACCAGTGATCATGGCATTGCATATGACCACATTCTTCTTAGGCATTTCATTGAAGACTTTGCAAGCATCAGATAGGCACCCACTTGTTGAATATACAACAAGGAGAGAAGTACGTACATAAATTTGGGAATGGAAACCAGTCTTAATAATGTGGCAATGGATCTCCCCCTTTTTATCTCTTAGGGAGGGATCTGTGCATGCCTTTAAAAGAAATGAATACGTGAAGCGATCCCTGTGGGGGCAACTTAAATTCTGCATTTGTTTGTATATAATAAGAGCTGCTTGTGGAGTGTTGCTCCTTGCATAGGCTCCGAGCAAAGAGTTCCAAATTATTGCATCCAATCTCGACTCCGAAATGCTCATAATCAACTGAGAATGGACTTGTCTAATTTGATCTGTGCAGAGACATCCATTCAAGAGAGAGAAGAGCCTCTCTCTCTCCAAACTTGGAATTTTAGTGTCGACCGATTCTTGCTTTCTCCATTTCGAAGCCGAGTAGTGAGAGATAGATTTAGTTACCCAAGTGTTGAGGATTGAGAGCTTTAAATTGGACTTACCCGTTGAATAAGAATGTAGTTTTTGCAATCCCTTGTATATCATCAGTATGTATGATGTTCTTCCCTCTACTTAACCTCTCAATTTTCAATCAGCCATTCATCTCAATCTGACTGCACCCAGGAGGATTAGAACCCCCATCTCAACCATCATTTTTCTCACCCTCTCAACATCATCCCACCTGTGGGCCTCTGCATTTATATACATATTGCTACATGCTATTCAAATTCAGTTCAAAACATTCAACCATAATTAATTGCAACTATCATAACTTTACCTTTCAATAGAAATACGAAGCTTTCAACATACCATGATTATATCCACCCCCAAAACGCACTACAAAGTTGCAAAGTTCAGCATTAGGCTATTCGAAGCACTTTTTTAAATGATAAACTAAGACAATACAGATTGGCTATTACAAAGGGTAACACTGTAGATTCTGCAGCTATTCTTTTTCTTTACAACGCTGCTTTTAATCCATGTTTCTAATTAAAATATTCAAAATGTTTTTTGGCTTCATTGCTAGCTGATCTGTGTTGTTTCTTAAAACTTTCATAGTGTTTCTTGGCCAGCTTTGAAAGTGGGAAAACCCTTGATTCGTAGTAATATCCACCTACAAAATTCTAACTCTCTTCCCAAAATGTGTACATTTGGAGACACAACATAGTTAACTTAAAATGTTATATTGGGTGTGATGTACTATCAAGTTCAAATAGAGGCATAGGGTCAAATCAAACCAAGTCCAATCTATCCACCTAGAATGTCCTTCTCTTGGGTAATAACGATTACAACACTAGAAAGGGATGCATATAATTGTCATTTTGCACTAATTACTAAAAGGGACTCATGGGTTCTTGTTAATGTCAAGGCCATCATTGTTTCTAGGTTCAATCTAAACAACATCCAGTTCTTGCCTTCCAATATGAACAGTAATCATAAGGTAAGAACCATAACTTGGGTTTTATTCACCTACGAATAATGACCACAAATTTTACCAACTATCAATACTGAATTCATGCACAAATATTAACCAATCCGGTTTCTTCCACAAACTATAAACAATAAGGATTTCAGTTTCATCAATTTAAGCTCAAGACAACAAATTATAAAAGGAATTCTTGTAAGATAAAAGGGTGTATTGATAAAAGCATAATAACAAGTTCTGAGTCTTTTCCACATACTCAAAAAACTAAATTCACTCCAAATGGACATGAATTTTGGCTCATTCCACATGCTGGAAACCAGGAAAATACGAGTGACTTAATAGCAAAGGAAGATCACTCACGTGTTTATTGAACTGACAACGCACCCTGTTGTAGTTTATTCCTTACACAATATAAGCTCAAATACTAAAGTAACAACCAAAAACCAGAGAAATTACAAAACCATTTTAGTCAGGGAAATTTATGGACATGATAATAACAACAAATTCCAGGTAGTTTTCACAAAACAACAACTGAATTCAGTCATACATAATGATAAATTCTGAGTTACTTCCACATACTCTAAACAATAAATTACAGTGACTTTTTTTTTTTTAGTAACGTTAACTTTATTTTAATATAGTATAAATGTACAAAAAACCAAAGTAAGTGGTCTAGGCAGCCCACAAGTGGGTGCACAAAGTACAAAAGAGGTAGGGGACAAGAAAATAAAGAAATACAAAAAACAAAAAGCCATAAAACAAAACAGGCCATGACAGGGAAAAGACAGAGGGGAATGGCGCCAGAGTGCACCTTCGCGCAGAACTAGAGAGAAGGGTAACAAAGAAAAGATAAAGGGGAGAGGCACGAGAGGAAGGAGAGCGAGAGAGGAAAGGAGAGAGGAAAATGGCTCTGAAGACAACTCCGTTGTCCAAAGCCATAGGACTATGTGCCAGCAAGGAAAAATTCGAGCGTGCTTCCTGCTTGCGCTTCTGACAGAGGTACATGCTGGATCACCTGCCTGGGAATTGGGAAAAACGAAGAAGAGGAGAGGGTAAAGAGAGAGCACAGGGTAGGAAGGTAGAAAGAAAGAGGAAGAAAATAATGGGGGAGAGAGAATGCCGAAAGCAGAGATGAGAGAGAGAGAGAGTGAAACATGGGAAAATAGAGAGAGAGAGAGAGAATACAAAGAAGGAAAGGGAAGGGAGTGAAGCGACAACGAAAGAAGAGACATAAATGCTTCCTGACCGGGAGGAAGAGGGCAAGAAAACGTTGAAAGAATGAGAAGCAAAAGAAGAGGAGAAGATATACGGAAGAAGAAGAAATGTCAGTAGGCAGGATAAAAATATATATATATTTTTTCTCTTTGATTTTCTTTAAATTACAGTGACTTTCGACATCAAAATATGATCACCCATCTATTTATACCATTGATGTAATTGAAAAACATGCTTGGATTTTCCCCTTTCATATATGTAAGCTCAAGCCATGGAGAATCAAGCAGAAATGCAGAGAAATTGCATGAAAAAAAAAAGAATCGAGAGGAGAGAGCACCTCAAGAACTCAAAATCCATCTTTGTACACCACAAACTTCCTTTTTCATTCTCGTCAATAAAATCCCAAAATTTTATCCATCAAAAGCACCTTCTCATGTTAATAAATAAACAAACAATATCCCAGTAATGCATACCAAAGAATGCAACAAATTAGAACCCACCTAAAAAATTTACAGTAACAGAAAATGGAAGCAGAAAAAGGAAAAAGAAAAAAAAAAACAAGAAATGGTTGATCATACTCGATAGAACCTGGCGAACAGTTATAGTTTATCCATCAAAAGCACCTCCCCATATTAATAAATAAACAAAAAATATCCCAATAATGGATACCAAAGAACGCCACAAATGAACCCCAAATTAAAATGCACCTAAAATATTTACAGTACTAGAAAATGGCAGCAGAAAAAGAAAAGAAAAAAAAAAACAAGAAATGGTTGATCATACTGGATAGAACCAGGCGAACAGTTATAGGTTATCCATCAAAAGCACCTCCCCATATTAATAAATAAACAAACAATATCCCAATAATGGATACCAAAGAACGCCACAAACGAACCCCAAATTAAAACCCACCTAAAAAATTTACAGTAATAGAAAATGGACGCAGAAAAGAAAAGAAAAAGAAAAAGAAAAAGAAAAAGAAAAAGAAAAGAAACGGTTGATCATACTGGATAGAACCAGTCGAACAGTTATAGGTTATCCATCAAAAGCACCTCCCCATATTAATAAATAAACAAACAATATCCCAATAATGGATATCAAAAGAGCGCCACAAATAAACCCCAAATTAAAACCCACTTAAAAAAATTTACCGTCATAAAAAATGGAAGCAAAAAAAGAAAAAGAACCAAAAAACAAGAATTGGTTGATGATACTGGATAGAACAAGGCTAACAGTTATAGGGATTCACAGACATTGGGATTGAAAATGATCAACCAACCTTCATAACTCCACAGGCTTCACAAGTTAAAAGAGGAAAGAGAGCTTGAGCAGATTGGGATGAGATAGAGAGATTTCAAGCTAGGGCATTCGATA
>NW_006495273.1:7680287-7697372 GCF_000471905.2 Amborella trichopoda | reverse complement strand
AACTTTCTGAGATGGGCTCGATTTTGATTGTTTAGAGCCTCGGCTCTATATAAACTCTTTCCAAATTAAATTTTAAATCTTTTGGCAATTGACCCAGACCCGATCGACCTGGGTCTGAGTATAGACCTAGAACTTGGTCGCCACGGATCAGGCTTGGGTCCAAAATATTAGACCCGAATACTACTTGGGTCCCGGACCATGTGGCCCCGACTTGGATCTTTGACTCCGAATTGTGTTAGTATTTAAATAATATTTAAGATGTAATATTTTAATAATATTTAAATAAGTATAAATATATACTTTAGTTATAATATTTAAATAATATATATGTATTTAACATAATATTTAATTTTAAAAAAAATTGGGTCGGGTTCAATCAAGTTCGGTTAGGTTTGGGTCGGGTCCAAGTTTAGGTCCAAGTCCGATCGAGTACAAGTCCCATAGTTTCTTTCAGGTTCGGGTCTTATTCCATGTCTTACCCGACCTAGACCCGACCTAACCTAACCCGTTTCTTGCCCTACTATAGGTACTATGGAAAAATATGTAGAAATTATAGCGTTCTAATAGGGAAAGTATATAATGAGCCCGTTTCCTTTTAGTACAAAGTATTCACAATTAATCTTTATCATTAGATGAGAAATTGGGTGGCTACATTTATTTCATTGATCAAACTCAAAGTTCAAAGAAATTTTTTTGAACTTTATGACACACCCAAGCTATCAAATATCACATCGGATGGTTGGAAATAATTGTGACTTCCTTATACTAAAGGTAAATGATCTCATTGTATACAATCCCGTTCTATTATAAACTATGGAACATAACAGTACTATGGAGTATGATCGTCAGTTCCAGTATTTCTTTTGGATATCTTATAGTTTGGGCGAGAAGGGTTTGGGGCAAGGTTTAAAAAAAAAGCTAAGTCGGATTGGAATAAGCTTATTCGACTTCGAAATTGCAATAGTGCATTGATTCCCTTACTATATTCGGAATCGATCAGAAGGAGAATTGGTTATTCCTTACCACCAAAAATGGATTGTTTCAGTTGTTCTTTTAATTCTTTTCTTTCTTGGTTTGGCTTTTTAAGTTCAATAATGGACTCCAATAATTGAAACGGAGCTGTAAGACGCCTTAGGTCGATGGATAATTTCATTTATCAAGTTCTTCATCGAATTTCTATCGAAAAAATCACATTTTTAATCGTGTTAAGAAATCCATCATTCTTGGAGTTTCAATTTCGATTTAGAACGGAAGTCTTTTTAATTTGGTTCTAAATTTAGGTAATTGAACCTTCCTACAAGAAGCTTGTTTCAATTCGTGTGATTAAACAACAGATTTGTATGTATTTTGTAAATTGAAGTTGGGATTTGGATCTATAAGCACTTAAATCTCTTCTACGGGAGGTAACTATATTTATAAATTTATATCTTTTTTCTTCTTTCGAGTTTCGTGCTCAAGATTTTAGATATTTAAGGTTTATGAAAGCCAACTAGACAAGGATTTCTTCGTATTTTTTAACCAAATTTGGTGAAATTTTGTTCAAATTAATCATATTGAATCAAGCTAGAGCTTTATTTATCCAATTTGTTTCATGTACACTGGTTACCGTATAGATCTAGCTCAAAACAAGCTAGGCTTTAGGAATTCCTAGTACATACTATTGTATTGAAGAATTATTAATAAATTACTTATTTTTTCTTAGGCTATGACGCATATGCTGTTATGAAGGATCAATGCTAATAACCAATTTTTTGCAATTTTTATGATTGGTTTTTAATTTTCAGATAAATTAGTATTTTTAAAAGAAAAAATCTTTTTGAAGGTTATAATATGAAATTTTGTTCAGGAGTTTTGTTCACAAGGTCTATCTTATTTTTTTTATAAATTTTCTAATTTATATTGATCTTTCTTTATTTTATACTTTTTTTATGTAAATAAATTTTATTTGAAATTGTTATTTATGAGTTATTACAAAAGAGTGTAAGTGTATAATTCCTTTTGTAAAAAAGAATTACATTATCAATTATAACTATAGAAATTATTAATTTATCTAATCTCTCAATTTGTAATTTTTAAAAGAATTTGATATATGAGATTGTAATTTATATTTATTCAATAAATAAGATGCTAGCTTGGTTTATAAGGTTTCTTTTATATCCATGACGTGTGGTTTCCAGGTTTATGCAGCCTTATGTACGTCATTTTGTTCATAAATTGTCGA
The DNA here is from genome assembly GCF_000471905.2 of Amborella trichopoda. The sequence goes on along the minus strand of NW_006495273.1, from coordinate 7,695,151 downwards.
AACAATTAAACGACCGGCACCAACATCATGAATAGGAAGAACAATGCCGTCATTAATTTTGGTATAAGGTTGTATTGTAGTAGCTCTAGGATCCATTTTGAACCATGCATTAATGACAATTGTATTTTAATAGTTACATTATCCATGATAATTGTATGCTCATCTTTTATTACGATGTGAATATAATTATTAACAGACTTTAAAACACAAAAACGTCTCAAAAATAGGGTCTTCTTGTAAAATAACAAAAGTACCATTTTATTGGTAAACTTAAAAAAATAATATGTAAAGGATATTTAGTGATTTTATGTAATTTTTTTAAGGCTAGATTCGGCAGATTCACCAATCCGGACTATCGATCCGAACTCTGAATGGCCAATCCAGGCTACTGTTCTGTTTTCAAACATCAGCTTCAAGTGATATTTTAGCATACAATGGAGGTGGAGGCACGGGCACACATCACATGACTAAGGGTGGCAGTGGGCCGGGCGACACGGCATTAAAAAATTAGGGCTTGGACTGTAAAATGTGGCTCGAGGGAGGGCCGAGCCAGGGGTGGTCCATCATGACCTAAGGCTGGAGTTGGGTCTGCGGCCGGCCTTTGTCTGCCGCTCTTTTTTTTTACTTTTATTTATTTTTCTTAAATTACATCTAGCCGCCCTACCCATAAAGGGCGAGCATCAGGCCTGATCCTAGGCTTCATTGGCACTATTCAAGCTTGACAGGGGTTAGGATGGCCCCATGGGGAACATGGCCAAAGCTGGGTCGACCCGTTGCCAGCTCTACGCATGACATGTATATGTTATCCGTACAATAAATGTTTTTGAAAGCTCACCGATCCAGTTTCCAATTCAAATTAGAAAGGTATCCATTCTCTTACATATTTTTTCCTTTTTTTTTTTTTTTTAATCTTCTAGTTGGTTTTAGAAAACTGTCGGTCTCCTTTCATATGTATTTTCTCATTTATTTTTTTAAATTTATTTAATATTTATTGATGGTCCCCTAAATCCAATCCGCACCCTCACCCTACACGCGCTCTCTGCCCCTACCCCCACCACATGATCCCCTATTACTTAATTAGTTGTTATTTTTAAATGTTTTTAAGATCAACAATTAGGACAGGGAGATCTAGCAATCTAATATAGTTCTATGGGGTGGACAAACCACCTCACTGAGTGTGGACAATATAGCACGTATACAAAATGAGAAATGATGGTACGCTGCTCCTCACTTCAAAAACATTAGGCCACCGTAGAGCGGATATAATAGTTGCCGAATATATAGTGGACATAGCTAGTTCATTTTAATGGATGCTTATATTACATGCTTGCGGGGATACATTTTACGGCAAAATTCATCAATGGCCGCATTATCACCGGATGAACGTAAAAATAACTAGTTAGATTACATGCAACAACAATTGACAATACTATAATACCATAACTATGAGGATGATAGTTCTTAGGTATTAAATGAAAATAAACAATAACATAAAACAATAGCTTTGTAATAGTCAGCACCATATAATTAAGAAGTTGTATGTGTGAAAACCATATTGCATGCATACAATTGACAGCAAACAAACTATACTAATAATAACAAAAAGGAAAACCCTACAACACACCTATAAAACACTACAAAACGTCTATAGGACATTATTTATAGGTGAAATTTTACAGTATTTCATCTACACTTCATCACCATCCAAAGTTCATCTCACAGTCATAATTGTCCGATAGTATTTGAATTTTTATTTAATTATTGTATTAATCAGATTATCTAAAATTTGAGGACGTTTGTACATATGACCAAGTCGCATCAAAATAAAATATTAAAAAAATAACAGTCATAAAATAAAGTGATCAAATTACCCTTGAAATTTTATAAGTGTATTTTGCATAATTTTTATTATTTCAAGCCCTTTATCTGCCACAGAAGCGGTTGTAATCTCTTATGCAGGAACTCATTGAGACCCATTCAATCCTCCAAGGCACCCTATGGAGCCCCTGTTTTCTTCTAGGAAAGTCGATACGAGTCTTGGGCTTCGGCCATGCCTTGGAGCCCCTGTTTTCTTCCAAGAAAGTCGATATGAGTCTTTTGCTCCGATCAAATCGCCACTTGAACTGCTAAACTTCACCAGCTAGTAGAATATAGACTACTCCTACGAGCACAACACATTAATTGATTGAAAGCATGAATATTAAATTCAAACACTAACAAACATCTGTGACTGTATGATAAACTTTGAACAGTGAGAAAGCCGTAGATAAAGTACTGTAGAACTTCACCTATAGGCGTTTTGTAGTGTTTTCCTAACAAAAATCATATAGTTATACTAACTATAAAAGATAATGAAAGAAGAGTGAGACAGAGAGAAGCCAATATAGACTACATTATTACAATTGAGAGAATTATAAGAAACTATTTTTAAAACATCGAAGATGTACTCAAAATTATTATAATTGAGAGAATTATAAGAAACTATTTTTAAAACATGGAAGATGTACTCAAATTTTATGGCTTAAAATCAGTGTTTGCAAAACCAATCGGTCGGTTAGATTGGTACAGGTAGGGTGCCGATTCCGATCAAGACCGGTTTTCCGGTAACACTGAAAAAATGAGGTTCCTCGAAAAAAAGCAGCACCAAAACCGGCCGATTCTATCAAACCGACGGTATTTTGGAAAAGCCGACAGGCTTTTCCTAACCTGTCCGGTTCGTTGTGATATCGTCCGAGATAACGTTTTAACAACACACACGCGCACACCCACCGTTGTGTTTGGTAGAAGCTGTGATCCGGCCTTTTGCCTGCATTTTTTATTCTCTTTTGTGCCGTTTTTCGTTTTTGTCACTCAATTACTGTACTTATTCCGTCAAATCTTCTATAAAACCATGAATATTGAATAAAAGCTCAAATTTTGGTGATTTATATTGCCGCTCGTTTTTGTCACTCAATTACTGTACTTATTCCGTCAAATCTTCTATAAAACCATGAATATTGAATAAAAGCTCAAATTTTGGTGATTTATATTGCCGCTTTTTGGTGTTCTCCAATTTTTATGAAAAATCCGCCAAAGTAAGGATTTTGGCGTGGTTTCCAATTTTTTCGATAAAAATTAGGGGATTTTAATGATCATAGATATATCTAGATTTCTAGACTCCTGAATCTATTGAAACGGAGAGATTTGGAGCTCGATTTTGAGATTGAAGCAAACAAGATAATCTCCAGCCTGATTTTTTTTTAATTTGTTTCTTAATTTGCAGCTTTTTTTAGAATTATTCAAACAATATTTGACTGAAATTATTGATTGCATTCAATAGAAGAACGGATTTGAGAACAAAAAATAACATTTGAAGCTCCATTTTAGGAATTTAGGGTTTCTTGAATCAAAAATGAAAAAATACATGGAGAAATACATATAGATATATTTTTATTGCAGTAAACTCCATGGAGAAATACAAAAACGAAATTGTTTTATTGCAAGAAACTCCACGGAGAAATACAAAAACGAACTTGTTTTATTGCAAGAAACTCCATGGAGAAATACATATATAATTTTTTTGTTATATTTTTGAGGTGTTCATGATAGATAATTGTGTTTCTGAAATTGAATTTGCGGTTGATATTTGATATATTTTAGTCAAATTTTTTTATATTTTGATGTTAAGCTTGTTAAGAAATTGAGTCTCACTTTTTCATTTTTGCTAATTCCGGGTAATACTTCTTGGTATTGGACTGATCTCACTTTTTCATTTTTAATACGTCTTGGTATTGGACTGAGATTAAGATCCTTTTTCACCTGGATCAAGATCCTTTTTCACTGAGATTATATCCCCGATTTCTGATATCAAGTTTTCGAAGGATGGAAGATACATTCTCAATCGTGATTACATGACTCTCAAGGTCCATCAATGTGTACTCATTTTAGTGATTTTGTGTTACTTCTAGGTATTTGATGTTTTCTATGGTAATTTTTAGGTAGAAGAATTCATGCTTGCATTCATTTGGATGATGGACTATCATAGTTTATCTATGATGCTTGTGATGGCTTTTTTTGGTTTTTTATACAATGGTCTATTGAATTGATTTTTTACCATTAGGTGTAACAATATAATGCAAGTTATGGTAATTTTTGGCAAAAAAATCAAGTTTAGAGTGCATGAATTCATGATGTTTGTTTGTCACATTTCATATTCAATCTATGATTTTTCTTGGAGTGTGCAGTTGGAAGAAAGCATGAATGATGTTCATGTGCTCTCTGGTCTTACTTTTTAAGCCGTTCTTTAAGTTCGGCAAAAGATGTATGAGCCTGAAGTGGTGGAACTTGAAAAAAAAGGCACTAAATGAAGAAAAACTATAGTATCTCAGAGCTTCATCTTTGCACACCCATATTTCAAATTTTTTATTCACAATTTTTCAGTCGTATAAGCATAATTCCAACCTCATATAACCAAAATCGGATTACAATCCATTCAAAGTTAAAAAACTCGTCAACTCTGAGTTTCTGCTAGATATTCTCTTTCCAGAGAGACTACAAAATGGGCATGTTTTGCTTTCTAAGCCTAGCCCATCTCTGCAACTGATTCAAAATTGACAACTCTGAGTTTGTAAAAAATGAGCAAGTTTTGCTTTTTAAGCCTAACCCATCTCTTCAACTAATTCCATTAGGCTAGAGCCTCTGTTTTCTTAGCATACCATCTATCCTAAGTTCCTAACAGGGTGTTCTATAATGGAGTTCTTGTGTTTATCTTCATCACTATTAATTCTTTCTCTTTGCTCTTTTCTCCTTTCATTTCTGGTTTTTAGATCCCAAGCTCAAGAAACACTTGACCCAGTGAGAAAATCATACACCAGTGCATCTATTTTTAACTTTTAAGTTTACTAGACACCCATATTGATTAGTTCTGATAACTTTATTTGCTAGAGAGAGATTTGTATTTTTGTATGGATTTTTTGGTAGAAATTAGTCAACCAGAAAGATTAGAATAGTGGTTTCTTTATTTGTGGTTTAATTAACTGGTTGTCTGACCTGTTTCTTTCGAATAAGCCGTCGTGGCTCTGAGATCATTGTCAGAAAGATGGAGTATTTCTTCTTCTGCTAGCTGGAATCTCAGTGCTGAACCTTGTAGTGGAACCGCCATTGATACTTCAAAGATTGACGACAACAACTCTGCAATTAAGCGCCCTTGTAATAGCACAACTTGCCATATTAAAGAGATGCATTGCTCTAATCCTTTTTCATGTTTTCCCTTGAATTATTTGGAGTATAGTCTAGTTTTATCAACTAAGGTACTGAACTAGAAACCCAAAAAAAAAGAGGTTATGAACTTATCACTCTAGAATCTAGTTTGGGTGATTAAGGTTCTATACTCCTCACTCTAGAATTTTGCTTCACTATGTGAGGTTCAAGATTCTCACATATGTTCTGGCTGGTGCAAGAGAATCTATGCCATGAGCATTACAGGAAGCTTTCTGGAAAAGATTGGGAATCTGACTTTCCTCACAAATTTGTATGTCACCATTTCTTAATTAGATTAGTGGAATTGTAGTATGACATTCGTAAAACTTTTCCAGATTTGTGTTTTTTCAAAAAATGATGATACCTTAGGCCCTTAGCTATCTGTTATGTATGATTAGGAAACTCCTATACTTTTTGGTTGATCTGATACTCTTTTATGATATGTTTTGTTGTGATTCAAATCTGATTATGCAATAAAGGAAGAAAAACTGTAGTATCTCAGAGCTTCACCTTTAGCTCAGAAGGCATGAACCAGTCCTTGAGATGTAGCACAAACCATTTCACTGAGAATGAACAAAAATGGCTTCCAAATTCAAAATCACAGTAGAAACCATTTCACTTTGCATAAACAAAAATATTTTCCAAACTCAATTCAAAGGATTATTATCTTAAAGGTTTGGAGTTTCACTTATTTAGGCAAAAAAGAAAGAGAGGGGCCTGTTCCTCAAAAAAAGAGAAAGACAGGGGTCTTGCTCAGATTGAAAAATGGGGTGTTTGGGGATCATTAAAAGAGTAGAATGGGTGCATCTTGTAACCTTCTCATCCAATAAAAACATGAAAATAAAGCTAACCATCAAAGAAAACACAAAGAAGAAAGGAAAAGAGAAAGGGGATTCCTTTTGTTCCAATGTTGCTACGAATCTCTCTCCTCTCTCCTAGGAGCTATACTTTATGATTTTTCATCCTTCTCTCTCTACTTTAGTCGTGGTCAATAAAATACGACCCAAATTCTTGTTTCCATTTTTCACAGTTCCTTCAAACATTAGGGCCCAGAAATAGAAAAGGCAGGAAAGAGTAAGTGATAGAGAGAGCAGCTCAAATGAAAGGGGGAGTGAGAGAGAGATTTCCTAGAGTGTTGTGCATTATGTTTCTAAACATTACATATTCTTGTGATTTCTTATGGGCTGTGGGGGTGTAATGTGAAATTTTCTCTAGATTTTCAATGTCATAAAAGAGTGAGAGCTAGCTTATTAGCTGGTACCATTGCAGTTCATCAGTATACCGTAGATGTTAATTTCTCAGTCAAGAGCTATTACCTTGAAGTATACACCGATTCGTTAAATTGTCCTTATGGTTCTAGTCTTTTAGGATTCTAAATCTTTCAAAGTCATTGCTGCACCATATTTTTACCTTCAGCGGATAATGTAGTTTGACTATTTCCCTTAAGAGGTCTTGTTCCATAACTCTTTCCCTCAAAGTCTTTGTTGCACCATATTTTAACCCTCACCATATCTTGTCAAAGTCATTACTGTACCATATTTCTTCGATCTATGCAATTCATTTCTGATGCGAAACAATCTTGGATTCAGCAAAAACTACTTTATAACTATTTGAAGCTATTAGTAACCAGTTGGGCTTTTCTCTTTTGCGGCTTTGTGATTTATATGAAAATGACTCAATATTCGACAAATTTGAGTGTTGTCTAAGTGGAGATGGACTGAGGGTGGCAACTAGGTCAACTACTTTAGAAGCCAACAAAAACCCCACAAGGTATATTGAATGATTTTTTACAAGAAAATAATAAGATGAGGAGGGGAGAAGTGACGTGGCAGTATGGCACAAAAGTGAATGATAAAAGAAGAGTTCGATGTAATTTTTATTACAACGAAATGGGTGGTAGAATTTATCGCCTAAAAGAATACATTGCTTGGGTAAAAGGTAATGTCACCGATTGTAAAGAAGTATCATCTAAAGTAAAACAATAAATGTTAAAATTAATTACGGACGAAAAAGGAAAAAAAGTACAGAGAGAAACGGATGCGGCAGAGGTAGGGAGGGGGTATGAAAGTCCAATAGATGAGGATGAGGACGAAGAAGCACAGTTTGAGGTGCAAATGGAACGAACTAGGATTGCCAGCTTTCAAGAGTTAAATTATAGACAAATGGAAATTCAAGAGATGTATGGGAGAAGGGATGGTACATCCGATAGCCGTCAACCTCAACAACCTATAATACCGGGTAGGGGAGGATGTGGGCATTCATTGCTTAGGTCTACATCTAGTAGATTGAGGCGCAGTTTCTCTAGTCGCCCATCATCTTATAGTCGGCTATCTACTACTCAACGACATGAACCCATAGATGTGCTACTAATGACCCGCAAACCCTCTGGACTTGATCCCCACAATATCATCAAAAGAAAATAAAATTCACGTTAGCATGTATATTAATAGAAAATGCGAAAAAGATAATTAGCATGTTCTGGTATGCTAATGCGTTGTCATTAATTCTGCGAGCTCATACTTCTACCCACAAATGGTAGCTTCTATAGCTGAGGTAGGGCCGGGTGTTAAAGACCCAACTACGAAGGAGCTTGTAGGGCCATGTTTAGAATTTGTTGTTTGTGATGTCGATAAGCATATTGTCCAATTCAAGGTTTGTTGACCAGGTACAGGTGTGACCATCATGACAGACGGTTGGAAGGACAAGTCCGATAAACATCTTGTCAATTTTTTAATAAGTTACCTTAGGGGCATTGTTTACCACTCTAGCATCGATTTATCAAGAAAAAAACATATAGGGAGACTAATATGCATAAACTTGGACAAAATTGTAGATGAGGTTGGGTCTGAAAATGTAGTCTAAGTAGTGACTAACAATACTGCAAACTACAGAAAAACAAGCTTATTGCCAATGGAGAGAAGACTCAATTTTTATTGGACTCCCTGTGCTTAAGGAAATAGGGAAGCTGATGAGAGTTAACAGTTGTATTTTGAAGTGTAAGCAGATTACAAGATTCATATACAATCACACGTATCTCCATGCTTTAATGAGGGAGCATTGCATACAAGAGATTGTTAAGGAGTCCACGACCAGGTTCGCTAAAACGTTCCTTACTATACAATCGATATTGTCAACAAGGCAGGATTGAGGTCAATGATACGCTCTAATGAATGACAGATTGATAGGGCAACAATGAATCAACATAAAAAGCAAGTTGAAACCATCCTTGTCGATCTGAGGTTCTGGGGTTGATGTAACCATGTTGTTTCTGTAACTCAACCTCTAGTGTAGGTGTTGAGGTTAGTTGACTCTGATGATAAACCTGCAATGAGGTTTCTGTTCGATATAATGAGACACACAAGGCAAGCTATATTTGAAAATAACATATGGATTGCAGAGATATTGGAGATCATTGATCATAGGTGGAGAAACCAACTACACCGGGATATCCATGCGGCAGATAATTTATGATTCATCATCGCAATTCATGATTCTTTCTTAACTCCGAGTAAAGTTACCGTAATTAATAATATGACAAACTATTTGCAGGGTTCTTTCTTAATCCATAAAACTTGTACTCCAATGCCACCTTAGATGTTGCAAATATCATGGAGGGGGTAAGAAACTGCATCTACAGGCCTGAGCTTGATCTTGAAACTTAGATGGAGTGCTTGCAGCAAGTAAACCTTAATCACAATGAGTCTGTAATAAAATTTTAGTTCAAAATAATGAATTGCATTTCTATGTTGTACTAATTTCTTGCATATGCATCTTGTTATTTGTAGTTTATCATGTATATGGAAAAAAATGGGGAATTTGTATACAACAATGCCAAAAAAATAGCTAGAAAGTTGCATCTATGTTAGTTTTAAGTTAAACTTACAATAGTTTAGTACAATACTATTTGTGGTTGTTTTAAATCAATTTATTTTCTATTATTTAGTAGTTCTATGTTTGTCTGTGTCAGCAATGGTGGGCGATACACGGAATTCAAACAAAGCAATTGTAAAAGATTGCAGTTAGAGTTTTGAGTCAAACTTGTGCTTCCTCGGGATGTGAAAGAAACTAGAGTACATTGCAGTGGATACACACCCCGAGGTGAAATAGGTTAAAGACTCCGACGCTGCACAACTTGGTGGACGTTCATTACAACCTCAAATTGAGAGAGTGATCTATAAGTAGGACGCCCACTGACTATACACCGATCAACCTTGATTACATCTTCCGAAAGGACCTCGCCGATGACTAGGTCTCACAAAGGACCCCACTATTAGACCAAGATTTCCTTAATGGGGCAATTGTTACTATGGATGATAATGCGGATGTTGTAGTACCCAATAAGGAGACATGGCAGTGGAAATGGACACTGACTATGACGATTATACACAAGATGAAGATGACGCTCAAGTCGAGGAGGACACAAATGCGATAATAGAAAATAACTGGCAAGGCCTTATCGTCTAGGAATGTGAAGGGACGAAACATGATGCGGTGCCCGAAGATCAAGAAGATCCAATGAGATTGACTTAGGAGGAAGTGCAGGCATCGAGGCGTAGCAGCTACTCGACATGGGAGAGATGAAGCCGTAGTTGCCACCGTAACCTGGTTATTCATGATGATGATGACATTGAAGCTGCTGACGACCATAACATAAAACATAGTGGGGGTAACATAGAACAACATAGGAGTAACACATAACAGGGTGTGGGAGACCCCGAGGGCTGGACGAGTCTAGAAGACTTTGGCCAAGGGGGTACCACAGGAAATGTTCCTGATTGGCGAGGGGTATAACTGCAGCATTACAAACTCCATCAAGTTTTACTCAATGTTTTTGTCCAATAAACCCTGATAGCGAAATACAACAGTACCATGATCCCCCTCGCCACTCTCATTACTACTAGGCATTGTTAGTTGGACATTGTAATTTCATCAACTTGAATTTACAAAGGGGTAAGTTTGGACCACACTTTCTGTCTAATGTTTTAGAAATGCGAGATAAACGCTTTACGGCTTTACTAAAAATATGACCTTTAATATAGCAGAACGATAAACCACGATTCGTATAGCAGACCTCAATTAGTTGAGAGAGGTGTTTATAGTACAAACCACAACTGTAAAGTGGCTCATCCAAACTAGCAACTTATGCATCAAAATAGTCCGGGATTCATACTAGGATACCCAAACTCTATCATAATATCAAACAGTTCTTTTAAAATTTGAGGTGCAAGAATTTTAACATGTACACAAGCCATATGTTTTAATAAAAATATCTCAATACAAAATTACCTCGATCAATTATCTCTCCCACAGTGTAAATTACTTGTAAAAAATTACCTCAATCAGTGATCCTGCCCATCAAAGCAAATTACTCGAACTAAGAGTTTTCATGAGATTCCCCTCTTCTATAGACCTCCTCACTCTCTCAGCATCACTCCATCTCCTAACCCCTGCATAAATATTAGAGAGAAGCACATAGTCCCCTCCAAACTCTCTCTCTAGCTCCGCCATCCTCTCCATAACATGCTCCGCCAAACCGACTGCACCATGAAAACAACAAGCTCCAAGTAAAGTCTTCCAAACCACCACATTACCTTTTAATAATGAGTTCTCTCTTTCTAACATATTCTCGGTTTCCTCTAATAAGCCAGCTCTACCTAATATGTCGATCATGCATCCATAGTGCTTGACATCTGGTACAATCCCATAGTCCTCTACCATAGCTGTGAAATACTGATGGCCTTCTTGTACGAGCACTGCATGGCTACAAGCATGCAACAACCCAAGAAATGCGATCCCATTTGCCCTCACTCCCATCCCCTCCATCTCTCTGAAACTTGAATTGCCTCTTTGGCATGGCCATGCATTGCATATGCCGATATCATGCAGGTCCATGAAACCAAGCTTTTTCTTGGATTTCATCGAACACTTTTCCCATGTTTGCTATGCTCCAACATTTTGCATACATGTCAATGAGCGCTCACTGGCACAATGAATGAAAGCCCCATCTTTCGGGCAAAGGCATGGATGGAGTCCCCAATATGGGAAGCACTGAGACATTGATTCAAAAAGTGGACCGCCTAGTCGGTCCAGAAGGCTTGGGCTCATCGCCTAGGCCTAGGCGATACGGAACCTGCCTAGGCGGGCGCCCAGCACCCAGCGCCCAGCCTAGGGCAGCCGTCCAGGGCCTGTGCCCCGCCACCTAGGCGGCCTCCCTGCCCAGAGGTAGAAATGTTTTTTTTCAAAGTTGATAAAAATTAATTAAAACATCACTCATTGATATTAGATTTAATTTTTGATGTTTTATAAATCTATTGGGGTTTTTTAGAAGATTTTGAGTCCTTAAAAGCATATTTGACTGGGTATCTTTTTGGGATTCGACTGGGCCGCCCAGGTTCTGGGCGCCCACCTAAGCGCTGGGCAGCCTGGACCCCCCAGGGCACCTTGGACCTGCCTAGTTCTTTTTGAAACTATGCACTGAGACCATGTTGCAAGGCTGGGAGAATACTAAGTATAGTGGTCTCATTGGGTTCGTTCTCATTCTCCTCCATCAGCATAAAGCAGAAAATAGCGAATGCCTCTCTTCTTCTGTTTACCCATCAATCATCGTGCTCCAAGAAAACACACTCTGTTTCCACATCTCATCAAACAGCTTGTAGGCATCATCATTCTTGTCATGCTGTCCATAAGCAAGGATCATGGCATTGCATATGACCACATTCTTCTTTGGCATTTCATTGAAGACTTTGCGACCATTAGATAGGCACCCACTTGTTGAATATACAACAAGGAGAGAAGTACGTACATAAATTTCGGAATGGAACACAGTATTAATAATGTGGGAATGGATCTCCCCCCCTTTATCTCTCAGGGAGGGATCTGTGCATGTCTTTAGAAGAAATGAATACGTGAAGCCGTCCCTGTGGGGGGCAACTTAAATTTTGCATTTGTTTGTATATAATAAGAACTGCTTGTGGGTTGTTGTTCCTTTCATAGACTCCGAGCAAAGAGTTCCCAATTATTGCATTCAATCTCGACTCTTAAATGCACATAATCAACTGAGAATGGACTTGTCTAATTGGATTTGTACTGAGACATCCATTCAAAGAACATTTCTCTCTCCGAACCTCGAATTTCCTTATGGACCGATTCTTGGTTTCTCCATTATGAAGTCGAGTAGTGAGAGATGATTTAGTTACCCAAGTATTGAGGATTGAGAGTTATAAACTGGACTTACCCTTTGAATAAGAATGTAGTTTTTTCAATCCCTTGTATATCATCAGTATATATGATGTTCTTCTCTCTACTTAGCTTCTCGATTTTCAATCAGCCATTGATCTCAATATGACTGCACCCAAGAGTCTTTAGAACCCCCATCTTAACCATCATTTTTCTTACCCTCTCAATATCATCCCATGTGTGAGCCTCGACATATATATTGGATAATAGCACATAATCCCCATACTTTAGAGGCTCCAATCTACCCAAATTTTCCAGAGCGACCTCTACCAATCCCACATTCCCATGAGTCCTAGATGCACCCAACAAAGTCCTCCATATAATAGTATTGGCCTCAAATGACTTTTTATTAATAACATCATGGGCCTCTTCTAAGAGGCCTTATCTACTAAAGATATCAACTATGCAACCATAGTGCTTGATCCCAGGCTCTATCTTATACTTCTCTATCATATTACAAAACTATTGGCAACCCTCATCAACAAGCCCACTATAACTGCAAGTCGTTAAAACCGCCAAGAAGGTCACACTGTCAGGATTGGTTCCGCTCGACTGCATTCTCGCAAACAATTCGATTGCCTCTTTGCAATGGCCATGAACTGCAAAACCCAGAATCATTGCATTCCATTCCATGAAGTCACATGCTTCATTTTCATCCTCTCAAACACTAAACTTGCTGCCTTCAAGTTCCCACATTTTGCATACATATCTATCAGAGCATTGCCCATGATCCCCTCAGCCTCAAACCCACATTTTTCTCAATGTATTCATGTAATTTTTTACCCATCTCCATGGCTCCAAGTTCAGCACAAGCTCCAACAAGTGTGATCAACGTAATCTCAGTTGGACTCACATTAGCATCTTGCGTTTTATCAAAGAGTTCCAAGGCCTGATTGTAAGATTTCTTCTTGACATAGTAAACTATAATGGCATTCCAAGAAGCCGTATCTCTTTCAGGCATTTCTTCAAACACCATTTGAGCAGTTTTGATATCGTCAGAGTCAACATGTGCCGCAATCATGGTGTTCCATGAGACGACAATTCTTATCGGCATCTTTTTGAGCAACCCATTCGCTGATTCAATATTTTTTGCTTATGGTATGCCATGACCATGGTATTCCAAGAGACTATGTTTTTCTAGGTCATTCTGTTAAATACCAATCGAGCAGCCTCAATGCTACCAGATTTCGAATACATGGAAATAAGAGAATTATGAACAAACGGATCCAATTCTAGAGTAGTTTGTATAATTGTGCAGTGAACTTTTGCCCCTTTATGGAGAAGAACAAAGTTGTGCCCTTCTGCGATGCTTCTCGACACCCTAGCACAAGCCTTGAGCACGAAAGGGAAGGTAAAGTTGTCGGCCATGAACATTTTCAGAACGCATTATGTTATAGAGAAGAATGGCTTCGATTGGAAAGTTGCTATTAACGTAACCTCTTATCATGTTGTTCCATACAAATGGGATAGGTTTTGCTCATAGTTATTGGGAGTGGGAGCGGGAGTGGCTCCGGTTCCGAGAGCTAGTGATGGCTACTTGAAGCTCTAGATCTAGGGAAGCGAGTTCTGGTGAGGGTAGAAGTTACAGATCGAGATCCCATTTAAATAGGGAGTGAGATCCCTATACATTGGGATCGATATCCTATTTAATGGAAAAATGTTTCATATATTTACGAAACAAGATCCCATTTGAATAGCGAGCGAAATCTTGATACATTGGGATCGAGATCCCTATTTGTCAGGAACGCATTACATGTAACATGGGATCGCGCTCCCATGTCTATTAGGATCGCGTTCCTGTTGACAACGAGTACGATATCTCATTTAATGTTGAGTCTCACCCCCATCTAAACAATACCACGATCCTATTTGGCTAGGATCGAGCTCCATTCATTATAGGATCGTGTTTTGCACAATGGTGATCTGCGCCCCCATTGCAGTACTCCACTTGTATGAAGAACTCAATTCTATTACACATGGATTCGTGCACCAACTAAACACGGCAGCCCGTTCCCATACAAATGCGATCTCAATTTGGTTAAATTTAGAAATCATTGTTCTATCTATCAATGGCCCATGCGGCTAGATCTATGCACAACCAATCTTAGATGTCCATGGATTAATTAAATCCCATTAATCTAGTATGAAATAAAGTCTTCTAATGCTATGAACGATTAATGTTAGTATTATTCAAATTCACATACATGAAATGAAAATAAGCTTTACGTTGACATTTGTATACACGGAAATATATTTTCCAGGATTCGGGTACCATTTGGATGCAACCTAAGCATATATGGTTACTGTTAGGTTTAAATTTGAGAAATGCATCACCGTTATTTTTTGGTAGAAATAACTATATGAAAATTTTACTAAAAATATTAATTTTT
>NW_006495273.1:7656460-7670745 GCF_000471905.2 Amborella trichopoda | reverse complement strand
GAGAGAGAGAGAGTTTTTACAAATGTGATCTCAATTTCAAATTATCCCTCACATTTTGAGAAATTGATTTTTCTAAAAAAAAAATTCATTTTGCTTAGTAAAATTATGTTTTTTATCAATGTGGGAAGTTTTTTTCTATATTGCTTAATAAAATTATCTTTCGAATAAAATTATGTTTTTAATAAAAAATTATGTTTTTTGATGAATATGGGAACTGTTTTTCTATTTTGCTTAACAAAATTATTTTTTTAATAAAATTATGGTTTTTAATAAAATTATATTTTATGATGAATATGGGAAGTTTTTCTTAGTAAAATTATTTTTTGATAAAATTATGGTTTTTTAATAACATTATGTTTTATGATAAATATGG
Source organism: Amborella trichopoda (assembly GCF_000471905.2). The sequence goes on along the minus strand of NW_006495273.1, from coordinate 7,670,372 downwards.
GAAGTGTTTTTCTATTTTTCTTAATAAAATTATTGTTTGGTCAAATTATTTGCTCTATTATTCTTATTTTTAGATATTGTTCTTATATGTATCTACCATATCCAAGTATGTTGTGCATTGATTTTTTTTTTGTTGCGTATCATGAGATGTACGTTTGTGAAGTATGCCTTATTTAACTTCAACGAAGTATTGTATGAATAATTCTTTATCTAACTATATAGAAGAGGTCCTTTTTATTTCTTGTCTTAATTAGTTGGTGTTTTTATTTAATTTAATAGCATCAAGCTACTCTTGTTATTTGCAAAAAAGTGCATAAACTTTCTTTCCTAATGCGAGCAATTTTTGTACAAAAGAAGCTAGCAAGTTTTTCATGTAAGGTTGGGGATGAAAATGTTAACTCTTGGAAGAAGATGTTACATGACAAAAATATCAATATCCTAAGATATTTTCATGTTCAGGACCATAATATTTAAATATTAAGTTATAAAAAGTTGTTTCAAACTTTTTTTTAACGTAAGCTCTATTTTGATGTAAGCTCTAATTTAATCGTTTAGAGCGTCGGCTCTATATAAACTTTTCCCATAAATAAAACCCTCTCTGTCCTGTGCCCTAAAACTCTCTCTCACGTAAATCTCTTCACCTTATTTTCTCTCATCTATACGAGTTTCCATATCTCTCGCGTATCTTTCTCATATCTCTCCCATGACCTAAAATTCTCTCTCTCAAATAAAGCTCTTCACTTTATTTTCTCTCATTTGTACGAGTCTCTATATCTTTTTTAAATCTTTCTCATATCTAAATCCAACTCTATTTAAATCTTCTATAAATCTCTAATAAATCTCCTTTCAAGATTATCTTTCCAAAATTAGTTCCCATCCATTACCCAAAATCATCTTAACAACTCACGCACCTTGTCCCACGTAACATAAAACTACGCATTAAAATTCTTCTTCTCATATTAATTATTCCAAATGACTTCTTATTATTGAGAAAATAAAACAAAAGAATAATAAAATAAAAATTAAAATAACCTTAACTTTATTTGCATCAGTTTCTCTTTCTAAAATTTAATATTTGAAGTAGTTTGTCTCTCTAAAACTTCAAATTTGAGATAGTTTCTCTCTCTAATAATTTGAGATAGTTTCTTGCTCTAAAAAATTCAGATATTTTCTCTTTAAAAATATTTGTATTGTCTCTATAATATTTGATATAGTTTCCCTTTTAAAAATTTTAGTATATTTTCTCTTTAAAAAATTTGATATAATTACTCTCTGAAATTTGAAACTGTTTTTTAATAGGTCATTTCCATAAAATGTCAATTCCACCTATTTTGGTGGAATTGAGGTTTCCAAATTTTAGGCTTAAAATGTACATTTAGGAATCGCAAAGAAATCTCAATTCCAACGACAATGTGAATTTTATGCGAATCAAACACGATTGGCCCCGCTTTTCCAAAAAAAGTGACTAATAGAAATCTGAATCCAAAAAACCACACGGGCCCTTAGTGATTTAAATTACATCGAAGTTGAATCAGTTATCCAGAATCCGAGCAGGCTCGTAACCGCCAGAGCTAGCTCATCGGTTCTCTAGAGTTTTCCTATTAAATAATCACACAAAAACACAAGGGAAAACCCTGGGACCCGGACCAATCCACAGTTCCACACCGGTTTAACCTAATTCCGCAATTATCAAAATACTGAAGATGGCTAGATAATACTTTCAACTCGGCTGTTATCAAGACCCTTCAAAACGGTTGCTCCATGCCTGATACAGGACCAATTTAGATCTTCACTTCTGTGGGACATTAAGTTGGGGTCCTAAAGTTTTTAAATTTTTATTCCCAATTTACCTCAGGTCAAAAGTCAAACTCGAACCACCCGAACCACCCAAAACACAAAAAGATGGTATATTAAATGAGAGTCAAAGAGTTTCAAACCACCAAACACTTAGTGGCTTCTTCTCTCTTTTTGCTCTTTTGGCTATTCGAAAGTTAGATTTGATCCTTACTTTTAAAAAATATGTAGTCTTTTAACATAGAGATCATGAATACGAAAAAAAAATAAATTGAAAATTAGAAATAATAATTATATTAAGAAAGCATTTGACTTGTTCTTAGATGGACCACCTATTTGCAATGATTGATGCTTTATATCTTTGGACAGCATGTTGTAGAAATGCAGTCCAACCCGCGTGAAACAATTTCCTTTAAACAATCTAAATATTTAGGGGTTTTTTTGTTTTGGATAGCTCAAAAGTTAAACTTCTTAACTCCATAGGAAAATTCGAGTTAAAACAAAAATCAAGACTACATAATCTCACCATAACTCATCCCAAAATATGGACCATTCGGTAGTACATCTTTTTTCTGTACGTAAATTCTTCTCCTATTTTTTCCCTCTAGGAAAACTCAGTCAGAGTTGTGATCTGATGACAATGTGTGTTTCAGATGAATGATAAGTTCTCTGTGTGTCTACCCAGAGCCAAAATAAACCTTCGATGAACCTGTGTTGTGCAAAACAATTTTCAACATCGGATCGAGTTCACCATTCCCATACTCTTTAATTACACTTCCATTCATGAACCTTTCGCAAATAAACCTAGCTTTAGAAATCTGCAGCAATTTAAATTTCATCATAAATTCACACCTCGACAATTACCCAAAAAAAATTCACACTTAGACGTGGTACAAACAATTAAAAGCACAAGCACCACGAAACACATGCAAAGTTTTTGAACATTCTAGCCGATAAAAAATAGAACTTAAAAGGTTTTACAACTTTACAGATTGAACCCACTCAATAATAATTTAACTGCATAATAATTTAACTGCCCGTCCAACAGTCACAAACATTGATTGAGGGAAGATCGCATCCCATTTTATTTTCATAGACCATCGTACATTCCCCTCTGCCTTTGGGCCTTCAAGATAGGCAACATCTTCACTCCATCCCTAATTACGAAATGGTTCCCTCGGCCGTATGAGAACAGGTTAATCATACGCATAAATTTCCATACAAATTTCTACATCCAAGGGATGACAAGATCGCTCAGACAAGCAGCACAGGCAATGATAGTAAACTACATATTCTACGTCTTTGGATCTGGATAAAATTAGAGAGATTCACCCCAGATAAGATCCTTAATATTCTCTTCTGTGATTGATGGCTGCTCAAAGTCAATTGGAAGGCGAGTGGCAAACGGGTTCATCATCGATGTCGTGAAGACTTGCCAAATAAGGGTGGGCCAATGCTTCCTCAACTGTATACACACAATAGAAAAGGTTAAAATAATTCCGACTCAATACCAGGGACAAAATAAAGGAATTGCTCATCTATCACTTAAAACTCACAAGCAAGTAATGAAGTAGCTGTGATGCGCTTGCTAGGATCAAATACGAGCATTTTCTCAACCAAATCAACAGTCTCAGGAGACATGGTTGGAAATCTTTGTGAAAATTCTTGCTTGGGGAATTGTGGGAATTGGTGAAGATATCTGCACGCATTATCACTTCGTAGAAACCCAAGGCTCGAGTCACTTGGTGTACCTAGGAACTATTCAAAGAACAAAGGCTGGCTCTCATTAAACTAAAATTCAGAAAAGCGATAACAACTCATGAGATTACTGAACTCCAACCATAATTCTTTGAACCAAGTATTTCCCTCTAAAAACTGGAAAGCAGCACAATTTTTCAAAGAAACCTCAGTGATAAGCCTCAGTTGTTGAACATAGTCTTTACCAGGAAACAGAGGTTCCCGTATGACTGCTTCAATGAATGTACATCCAACAGACCAAACATCAATAGCAGCAGTGTACTCTAAACAACTTAGGAGCAATTCTGGTGCTCGGTACCATCGAGTGACAACATACTCTGTCATGAAATTCGTTTCTGATGTAATCCGTGCAAGTCCAAAGTCACGTATCTTAAGGTCACAGTTGGAATTTAGAAGCAAATTGCTGGGCTTTAAGTCACGGTTAAGAACGTTGGCTGAGTGTATATATTTCAGCCCTCGCAGCAATTGATATAGAAAATACTGCATGAATATGCAAGTATCATAAGCACAATTATGCAAGTTCATCAAATAATGAATTAGATACTGCACATTTAAGAAGTTTGTCCAACACAATAGTATTTAGAAAGCAGCTGTGAAAAGATGGAGCTAAAATTTGACAAAAAAACAATCTCAAGAGGATGAAGGAAAAATAAAAAGAACAAGGAATTTTGAAAATATGAGGTTCATGATACAAACTTCAAACTCAGGTAAATTTTAGGGGCATTATATCGAACATGATACAGAGAACAGAAGGGAAAGAAGAGTGGGAACAGATGTACACAATGGTGAGGTAGAACTAGGTTGTCGGAGGCAAAGATGTAAAAAGTAAGACGCAAGTGCATTTCTAAGGTGGCAATAGTGGAGAGACCGTGTGAGGCATATAAGAGAACCCAAAAAACATTTAGACATAGAATTCAATGTCTTGCAGCCGATCAACTGGCCTCAAGACTTTGAAATAAATTCAATGGAAGATATTTTCTTGCTCAAAAGTGAGAGCAGATTACATCCAAAACAACGAAAAAAACTTGGGGTTGAGGCCAATAGGGTCTTCCTCACTAATTATTAAAATCATGCAAGATGATGGTCACAAGCATGAATCCCCCAATAGGATAGTAAAGTAACACCAAGAATAAATTAACTTGAGTTCCCTTTGATGCGGTGAACAGATCCCCATGACATATTGAATGAGGTCTGCAGGTTATAAGAACTTTTAAACCATGAATTAGCATGTATATTCAACAGATACAAGGTATAAACACAGCTCTATCACCTTGTTTGAATGTTCAAAATAATTAAATTGAGTATTATTGAGCCAATGACCAATGATAATCATGATCATCATATTGAAGATTAGTCTTCAAGGAAGTATGCATACAGAGGGCACAGGCACACACACACACACACCCTCTGAGAGAGAGAGAGAGAGAGAGAGAGATATGAGACAAACTGATACACACATATGTACGTATTTAATGTCTGCACATAAAAGCACATGCAATTGGTCATAAAAAAGCCTACATGTGGAAAGCAATTAATTAGAACTTAAAAGGTTACATGCATATAAAGAATACACAATGATTGACATGCAAGCACCAATACATACCTTGCAATGATCATCTGTCAAAGGTTGTTTAGAGCGTATTATCTGATGAAGATCTGTATCCATTAACTCATACACAATATAGAACATCGTTGAAAGGTTCCCTATCAGGTGGACGAATGATATAGAACATCGTTGAAATTTTCTCTATCGAATGATATCTTTGATGGCAATAATCTGTAGCACAAGAAGGGTAACCTGTTGTAGTGGGCTCCACACAAAATATAAATATTAAAAGATCTCAACAACTACTAAGAATCCTAAACCGTTCCAGCTTATGTAGTGGTAGTACATCCATAACTAATTATTTGAGCATCTATTTCAAGTTGATCTTTGCCACTTAGGGAAGAACAAGATCATTTATGAATTGTGCCTTGATTCAAGAAAAATCTACCAATTGTAGAAGACATAGGTAGAAATACCCCAATTCAAACCAATTTTTTGAAAAGACTTCGATTTCTTCAGCAATGTAAGTGAGAGAACTTCAAAAAAAAAAAAATTCATTTTTTAAGGAAATAAAATTTCAGCCATATGATACTATTAGTCAAAAGAACTACTAAAACCAACTTCCTGAAAATTACCACCGAGTCAATCTGTGCTCCCTCCCCCAACCAAACCCAAACCCAAACCCAGCCATCTATTCTCTCACGCCCTCCCTCTTGACGTAGTCAATTTAGATGTTCATCTTTTAAAGATGACAAGGTTATAATGGTGATCCAGAATATGATTATTTTCATTATGAACATAAAATTTTCTTTGTTTTACTTATAGTTTATTGATTTTAACCAGCCCTCCCCAACAAATTCACCCAAAGCAATAAATTATAGTGTCCCAATGATTACTAAAGAATACAAAGAGAAGGCTTGAATAAACCTTAAAACGACAAATAACAAAGCCACATAGAGCTTTGACACCCCAAAAGTCGATGCATAGTTCCATGGATGATTTGCTTCTTGAGAAACAATCGAAAAAAGATCAACAACAACAAAAAAAAAAATTTTAAGATGATGCACAAAAGATGTAGAATAGCCTGCCAACCTCACCATTGTTCCTAATCAGCTAGGATGCACCAGACCTAGAAATAACAACAGAATTCCAGTCAACAAGCTCCCCTGGGAAAATTAGATTCGTAGACATATCAGACATGAATCACATTTGAAATAGAATCAGAATCTTTAGGATGAATGACTAAATTGTCAATTTGGTTATAGAAAAGATATAATCATATAACCAACAGCAGCAGATAACAAAGTGGCGTCTTGATATAGACAACTTAAGGTAAAGGTCTCAGAAATGTCCGTTAACAAGATATAGGAAGAAAGATTACCTAACGAGAAGCAGATAAGGCTGGAAAGTTTCAAGTAAAAGCAATAGGATGGTAGGTGCACAAAATATAGCATAGGATGTTATGTAGTGGCTTCAACATGACACAACCTGTCACTTATCTGCACTAGGACCTCTTATCCTAAATTTCTTTGTCTTCTGAGGACAAGAGGTTCTATGTATCCAAATTTCTTTCAACAGTTACATCACATTTTAAAATATGTCAAAGCCACAATTCACATGCATCATAGAGGAGACTAGAACTGAGACTAAGTTGCTAAAGTTTAAGCTTGTGGTGTCACCATAGAAGATTAACGTAAGAGTTTCCTCATTGATGGAAGAGATGACCAATGTGGAGAAATTCTGATGCATTCACATTATAGACTGCGAAAGATAAGCCCATAAACCAATTTTCAAAGTTACAATTGTTGGGGTTTTGGCCTTTAAAGCCTGTGAGAACATGAAAAATAAAGAATTATAGTGGATTATACACTTCACAGGGAGTTTGTGTGTTGGCTGTCTGACCTAGGGTTGTGACGCAGGAAAATTTGAAGGAACATTTAAATCAACAAGAAACAAAGCTAAACAGTATAATTCAAATAAACCTAAGGCTTCTTGCCCATACCCCAAGTTAGGGTTCCAAAAGCCCAAGCTTTTCTCTCTTTCAATTTCTAAAATTATTTGGAATTGACCCTCTCAAGACCCCACACACCTCATATATATTATAATTCAGTGCTCGAATACATTACATGTCCATACAATGATTAAAATGGTCTATATATGTTAACGTTTATCCAAAAAAAAAAAAATGGTCTATATATAGAGAAGTTTACCCCTATGAACAATACCCATGAACAGTATTCGTGAATAGTACTTATAAAGTAAATAAAAAAATAAAAGCCGTAGAATCTATATATAGAGAAGTTTACCCCTATGAACAATACCTGTGAACAGTATTCGTGAATAGTACTTATGGAGTAAATAAAAAAATAAAAGCCCTAGAATCCCTCGAAATAAACCCTAAAACTAAAACTATAATCCCCTCATCATTCACTCCTAATTGGAGAAAACTCGTCTTCGAGTTTTGAAGTGTGCTAATATGAAATTGGTGCTAGTCCGGCAACATTCTTCAACTTGAATATTGTAAACATGATCTTGGGACTTGTAGGTTATTGCACTAATCAAAACACAGTGATTGTGCATTAGAACTAAGAAACCCTCGAGGGAAGGGTCATTGTATGTCAATAGAATATTTTTAATCACATAAATTTGTTGAAATTGCATCACTTCAGCCATGTGATCCAGCTGAATTTGACTAGACTCAGCTCTAGAAAACACCACAGGTGCATCTTTGAGATCAGTGACTAAACCAACAACTTCACCTATCAATTCTCCTTTAAGTCCTTCATCTTTTTCGTTGTGAAATACCAATTCAACCAGAAAATCTTGATCATCATAGAAGATAGGATCTCTTACAAGATCTTTTTCTTCATCTAAGTATGCGTCAAAGAATGGTGACAGATCCCAATCTTCATCTTGCTAATTTTCGATATGATCTGTATAAAAATAAAAACTCCAATACCAATTTGAGTACTTCCATACACAATTACAATACTTTCCGTGTAGATCGTGAGCTCTGATACCAATTTGATGCAAGAAAATTTGCGGGAATAATAAAATCAGCAAGAAACAAAGCTAAATACATGCATAATACAAATAAACGTCGGGGTTTTTTCTCCATACCCCAAGCTTTTATCTCTTTCAATTTCTAAAAATATGTGGAATTAACCCTCTCAAGACCCCACACACCTATTATGTATTATAATTCAATATTCAAAGACATTATATATTCATACAAGGATTAAAATGGCCTATATATTCTAACTTAAACTTAAATTTTACAATAATAGCTTTACCGCTGTGAAGATTAATCGTAAATAGTACTTATGAAGTAAATAAAAAGAATTAAAACCCTAAAATCCCTAAAAAACTAAAAATTCTAGAAATAAACCCTAAAATTAAAACTATAAAATGTATCCTTTAAAGTTGAATAAAGATAAAAAATAAGAATAATTTTTCCCTTCATCAGGTCGAGCGGTCTATGGCCGTGGTCGTGTCCAAAACCCTTACCTCTGGGCATATAGCACTACTAAAGAGGGTTTTCAGAGGTCATCAGTTGTTGAGGTTAGAGAGATGCCAAGGGATGGTTTGTAGGCCAAGAGAGCCTCATGGTCCCTTATGGACGGATATAGGCCTATGAGAGCAAGGGTGAAATCCTCAAAGAACTTCTAAACAACATACACATATGACAGCCGCATTACTAAGAAGCAACCCTAAAAAGGGATACATGTACATATGCATAGAGAGAGTCTCCCTTGTAGTATAGTGATATATGCTTAGGTCTTGTTCTTGAGGCCTGTATAAGGAGGAGAACCCGCTCATTATCAAGAAGAAACCCTAAAAAGGGATACATGTACATGTGCATAGAGATAGTTTCCCTTGCACCATAGTAATATGTGCTTGTGTCTTGCCCTTGAAGCCTATATAAGGAGGGGAACCCGCTCACTCTTATTCACCACATTCTAGCTACTCTCTCTTTTATTCTCTCTCCTCCATGCCTCTCTCTCGCTCTCGCATTAGTCATTAAAGGGTGGTGCACACCACCCTAGGCTACTAGGGGCGGCATGCCACTCAAAGACAGCAAAGAGGGGCACGCCCAGCCCACTAAGAGAGGTGCCTTTCAGGGCATGCCCTATAGAGGTCTAAAAAGGGTCTAGAAACCCTAATCTTGTTCATGTTCTAAATATATGAGGTATTGCCTAAGGAAGCATCCCATCTCAAAAAATTCAGTAGGGCCAATAGGATCAGAGTGCGCTATAGATCAAGAAATTGGGTGTGGGATATACTAAGTCCTAAGGGGATGACCCTAGGCAAATTCAAATAAGTCTTCTTGGCTGTTTGGGAATCTTTGCTTGTTTATTGGAGTTTTCAAGAACATTATTTGTATTAAAATTTATAGTCAAGGCGTGTTTTTCAATCCTGGAATGTGTCTATTCTATTTGGCAGTATTGTGTAGCATTTGTCAGTGGAATTCAGATACATAAATAAAACAAATGAAAAGAGAATTTTTTTTAATTTTACTCCCTTGAATTCCACCAAGCCACTGCTTTCACACACACTATGCTAAAGAGCTTGGGGACCCATAGGATAGATAAAAGGGCCAAGCCAAGCCCTAAATAGGACCAAGGGAGGTGCCACTTGTGGCATGCTCTAGATAGGTCCAAAAGGGTCTAGTACAACCCTAATTTGTTTTAAGCCTCAGAAAGCCTATATATCAAAAAATTATTGCCCAGCAGTTTCCCGACATAGAGAATACAGCAGGGCCAATAGGATCAAGAGTGCGTCATAGGTCAGGTAATTGGGTATGGGGTGAATGAAGTCCTAAGGGGGTGACCCCAGGTAAAGTCAAGTAAGTCTCCCTGGCTGTTTTTAGTTTATTTTTTATCAATATTATTCAATTTATTGCAATTTCCAGGAACATTGTTTGTATTAGAATTTACAGTTAGGGATTGTTACAATCCTAGATTGAGTCATATTTATTCAGCAGTAAAAAGAGAAGATCCTAGCTTGTATTTAGGGTTTTATTTCTTGTTTACAACATTGTTTTGTGGTACTTCTAAGTGGAATTCAGATATATTAATAAAAGAAAAAGAGAAAAATTTTATACCATATAAAGTTTTACATAGCCACTTCTTTCAACAATAATAAGCTAGAAACATGTCAGCTGCCACTATTCAAAATGGTCGATTCATCATTTCCTAAGCATAAAAAATCTTACATAAATTACAACTCTTGCACCAGCTGAAAAAACCAGGCAGCCTTTGCCTGTCAGTATACTCTCTCCAAGAAATTCAGACCAATATTGGTAATTTTTGTGAAGGATCAAATTTGAGCAGTTCATGCACCAGTCTCCACAGACCACGAAACATTTTGCATATTGTTTATCAACCATTCTTTATAATTCTTTTCAAAATCAGGTCAAATAAGAATTAATGTGACAACAGCTGTATCTTTGTCTTCCAAACAACCAAAGCTAGCCATCCTTGATCTTTTTTGGGTAGGATGCATTTCCATCAATTAAGAATATTCAAAGTTACTAGCCCAAAAAGGAAGAAGAGTTGTTGGATCAGATCACACTCAAAAATAAAAGGAATCACAAAAATAGTCTGCTACAACACTTGCTTGCAATTCCCCCTCATACCTTTCTGAAAAACACAGAAGAGTCTAATCAGTTACAATAACAACAATAACGATAATCCGTAAATATTTACCATCCCTAATCAGATACACAGACTCTGAGAGAACAAACACTCCACAGCGTGTTAGTAAATATATGACCTGCATGACACATAAAGGGTTACACACAGGAGTTTTTGTTTCTCCAAAAAAACTTCAAAAACTGGAAAATAGGATAATTTTTAGTTGGGACACTCTTCCATAGAAAAAATATGATGAATGGCATTCTATTCACTCATGTAGCTAGAGGATTTACCGTTGTGACTGCTAAAATAATAATAATAATAATGGTAACCCTTGCTCTAATCCTAAATCCCAACAAATGAAGAAAATTTACAATTGATCCCTCACGTAAGTTCTGTCCTTCCAGACAACAGAGCACGATAAATGTGCAACATGCCAACACAAAAAACTATATGAATCCTATTGAAAGGACAACTAGCCAATAACTCATTGGAGAGAAGGTTTACACTTAAAGCCTGAGTTGGCCCTTGGCTATAACATTATGAGAATTTAGCCCACAGTCTCAAATATTGAAATTGCTTTGCCAGATTAGCATAGTCCCAGATTTATGTGGTTTGACATAGGAGACAAGTAGAAAACACTAAAATAACCTCCAGGCAAAACCTGATAACAAATAGTGAAAAAAACAAATTAAAATTCCTTCAATTAAAACAAAATATCACAGCTAAATAAGAACAACTCTGGGACAACCCAACAATGGGGAATTGTTGATGTCGAACACAATCCAAGGCTCACTAGGCAAGGTCGAGCAGATATTGGTATCAATCATTTTCATCAATAGATGTAACACTACAATGCAACGAGCACCGACAAAAGAAAAATGACATCATACATCTGGCTTCCATGTTTTACTACTTTGATCATTTCTCTTGTTGTCCTCCCAAGACATCCAATCCAAAAATATACAAGATTTCATATCTCGGGAGAGCAACAGGAGAAAGGATCAAAAAGACCAAACACAGAAAACAGGAATGACATAAATATTCACAGAAAAATCTTACGAAAAACAGAAATTACAAATGAAAATAGGGCCCTTCTGAAGCTTGTTGGCAGCATTTTGCTAGCAAATTATTTAATGGCTAACGGTACATCATTTGAACTTATATTTTCATGATCCATATGAAGAAGGAGCTTCATTTCTCTTAGAGTCCTTTTGGCATCGATTCTATTATCAGAGGCATTACCTATTTTCTTGATAGCAACATCTTCATTGGTTTCTGAGTTCACAGCAGAGTTGCAGAAAAATGCATTCCCATTCATTTCAATAAGTCGATGGTAAGAGGAAAATGCCAAAAGACAAGCTAATGCTCATACTGACTTAGTTAAATGATTTTATATTTTATCAATCCTAGCTGAAATGCGCTCACAGACAGAGCCCCAACAAGTTAAAATAATCAACCATTGAAACCTTGAAAAAATATTCTTTTTTTTTTATCAGTAGCAGAATTTATTGATAAATTTTGTCGAAATGAATCTTCAACAAGAAAGAATACAGCGATAATCAAGAAAATAATCAGTGTACACATCACACCAATGGCAGAGGAATGTTCTCAATAGCATCCTTCCCAGATTTATAGCCTGATCCAGCACATGCTCAGTTCAAAGAGGCCACCCATTCAACCAAAGCAGTAAATGTTGCCCTGGAAGCATCTCGGCAGCATTTCTGCATTCTAGGATAGGCATACATGAAGCTTATCTTATAAATTGAGTAATTTGATATTAAAGACAGGCCTTCCCTCCAATTGGCACCAGCTTGCAGACCAGTAATGGGAACTAATTCAAACTCATAGCAAGTCTATCAGACTGGTGATTCTAATGGAGCTATGAACCATGCATTCGGATATTCCAATAAAAATGACAGGAGGTCATACTCTACAGAAGTCTAAAACCTAAATTACTTTGGAAAGGTTTAAAGGCACTAAAGAAAGTAACGAAAAAGAATGATAAGGAAGGAATTAACTATCAGTTGTTAGATTCTTTCCTGTTTACACTAGCTGACTCAACAGTAAAAAATAAGCAATTGCCTGGGGTCCATAATATCGTACTTGATCCATAACCTACTCAAGCTTTCTTGACTTGAACTGTCTTACATAAGGAAATTGAGGGCCCTAATCTTTCAAGATGGTTCTATAAATAAGTTAAATGCACCTCAACACCATTCCAGAAACTGGATTAACAGTGATAAGATCAATTGATAAGAACCAGTAGGAGTTTTGTAGAAACAATTATGCATATATTTCATTACATATGCAATGGGCAATTCAAAAGTAATGTGTAATCAGGGTGAATAATTAAAACTTTTAGATATAATTATTTATCTTAAAAAATGAACCCAAGCTCCTGGCATCTCATATGTATGTGCTGTTAGGATGGCAGAATTTTGATGTAAGATTAATAAGGGGAAGTTAGTTTTTGACTTCTGACAACAGGAAGGTTGTTTGTGGAGAGTAAGAGGTTTGGGGTAGAATGCCTTGTTCGCAAATGGCCTTTGTATGTGGCTTTCGTCTTTCTTTGCCCTTGAGGGAATAACTGGTGGGTAGGGAGCATAGTCCAGAGACGTAATAAAGAAGCAACATACAATGATAGGGAGGGGGAAGTCCATAACGGGGATATGGTGGTCAAGAAAGAAAAGGCAATGTGGAATAGAAACGAGGATACTTTTGGTCTTTCACCTGGTTGACTCAACTGATGAGTAATTGTTGTGCTCGGCTTTCAGGCAATTCAATAACTAATGCTTCTTTATTTTGATTTCATCAAAACATATTTTACAGCAAAAGAGACACTGATGGGCAGCATAGCAAAAAATAAATAGACATCGATGGCAGTGACCCCGGATATAGAGTGTGTAAGATTGATTATATGTTTCAAATGGAGAAGCCATCAACTTGAATGGATAATGGGGAGCTTTCAATGCTATCAAAATCTCCTAGTCATGGTATGGTAGTAACTCATGGATGAAGTTGACATCTCTATTATCAATCTTGTTCTTTACTTTGCAATGAAGATATTGTTACTTGTGAATGAGAAATTGTACCAATCCTAAAATTTCAAAAAAAAAAAAAGAGAAAAGATGCTTTTAAATAGGTGATGGTCTGATTGAGTATGATGGTCCTTGGGG
>NW_006495273.1:7579009-7630355 GCF_000471905.2 Amborella trichopoda | reverse complement strand
ATGATATTCACTTTAATTCCACACGATAATACATTTTAACAACATGTATTTTTTGCGTTCAAAATTATAAAAATTGAAAATACATTTTTAATGCAAAACTACATAAAAAATATAATACAGTTTTGCTTTAGAAATATAATAACATGTATGTTTTTTGTATAAACATTCTATCAACTTGCAATTTTTTCAAGTAAAACTTTAACAATAAAAATTAAAAAAAAGGTTTAATACCTCATGATAATCAAAACATGGTCACTATTTTCACATCTTTTCGGAAAATCATGATTTTTAAAATAAAATCCATCATGTATAAAAAAAAACAAACAAATAAAAACATTTCTTCACAGAGCCACCTAACATAAGTTATTCCAACTCAAAAATGTATTAACAACAGATTAAAAAAATACAGTTTTGCATTAAAAATATAATAACATGCATTGTTTTGCATAAATAATCTATCAACATACAATTTTTTCAACAAAAACTTTAACAATAAAAATTTAAAATATGGTTTAATACCTCATGATAATCTAAACCTTATCACGATTTTCACATATTTTTGGAAAATCATCATTTTTCAAAAAATTCGATCATGGATTAAAAAAAAAATCACAAATTTTCAAAAAATTCGATCATGGATTACAAAAAATTCGATCATGGATTACAAAAAATTCTATCATGGATTACAAAAAATTCGATTATGGATTACAAAAAATTCGATCATGGATTACAAAAAATAAAAATTCGATAATGGATAACAAAAAAAAAGAAAAGAAAGTATGTTCTTCACATAACCATCTTACATCAGCCATTTTAACTAAAAAATCCACCTCCAAGCAAATAAATTACATCCAACTGAGTACATTTTCTGATAAACAACAATATAAGGAATCAAAACCCTAAATTTTGAACACATTATCATCTATAAATCAAATCAAATCGATTAAAATAAGCAAAAAAAACAAAAAACGCAGTTCTTCACAGACAACAGTCATTGAATCTAAAAAATGAAGCTGAAATTGAATAAATCAGATCAAATTGAGTAGATATGATTATAAACAAGACTATAACGATTAAAAACCCTAGAAATCTAACACATTAATTGTAATATATCATGAACAAAAAATCGAAAGGCGGAAAAAAAAAAAAAACAGTAGAAATTTTTTTTCTCAGACATCACTGTGTTCATCTAAAAAATCAGGCTGTAATTGAGCAAATTAAACAAAATTGAATATGTTACATGATAAAAGACACAATAACGATTAAAAACTCTACAAATGTAGCTCATTATTTTTAAAATCTGCAATGAAATTGATCATATGGCGGAAAAAAAAAAAAACCAAAGTTCTTACCTGGTTTCGTGAACCCGAGACTTCAATCTCCAAATTACTTTGTTTTTCTCAACGATTCTCACACATTCGTAACATAATGTTTTGATGAACAACTTTACGATCAAAATGACGACAAATATTCATAGATTCATGCCCCATTTGGCATGAAACACAAGGAAATGCAGAAACCCTAAAAACCCAACTTTCATGATAAAAAAAAAACGAAATTTCTCCACCATTTAATCCATGAAAAGGCTGAAAAAATCTGTGTAAAGCTTGCATATTCGATCACAGAGCAAAAAAAACAAAAAAAATGATAAAAAAATGACAAATTTTGAAGAATCCCATGAAGAACACTGTGCAGCCCGTGTTCTTCAAGGGACTCGCCTATTCCGTACAGTGAATCGGCGAGTCACTGTACAGAATCGCCCGATTCTCTCTAGAACCGGGCGATTCCGTGTTCTTTGACCGATTCGGCATGTCCAGTACCGATTCCCGAGTCAAACCGGGCGAGTCCAATTTGACTCGGCATTTTTTTAATCACTGGGTATCGGTATTGTAGGAATCATCATTTTATTATTGCGAGTTGTTATTTTTTTCGCTTGATTTTCGATATTGTAGGAATCGTCAAAAAATGATCGCCCGATTTTCGGTATTGTAGGAATCGCCCGGTTTCCGGTATTGTAGGAATCTCCCGATTTTTGGTATTATAGGAATCGCTGTTTTACTGTAGCAAGTCACTGTTTTTTCGCCCGATTTTCGATATTATAGGATTCGACACGAGATGGCTGACTCTGGATTGGCTCACTGGTTTTTAAACTCTTGATTGTAACACCTCAATCAAGAGGTTTTTAAACCCCTAATTGTAACACCTCAACCATGAGATGTCAAAGGAGGTGTCAATATGGGTGGTACAAAAACCAGTATTGTAGAAATCGACACTAGGTGACTGATTCTGGGTCGACTCGCCGGTTTTTAAACCCCTGATTGTAACACCTCAATCAAGACGTTCTTAAACGCCTGATTGTAACACCTCAATCATGAAGTGTTAAGATAGGTGGTTCAAAAAAAACGAACCTCCTCATGAAAAGTTAAAAGTAAAATATGGTGGACCTAAGGTCCACCCAAATAAAATTGGACCATCCAAATATTTAATAATGTATTATTATTTTTTGGAAAATTACGTACATATCTGTTATAGTTTGCTTTATTACGAAACTACCGAATAGTTTTCGTTATTACCTATCTATCATTTTTTTTCATGTCATAACAAAAATAAAAAAAGAAAAAGATAATTTTACCTTTTTTCAGTTGTTGAATAACCAAAATCAATGGTTTTTCGGTTGTTTAATATCAAAATTAGGCTAATTTCAATATTTGAAATACCAAAAATTTAAAATTTTTTGTTATTCAAGAACTGAAATTTTCTTCCTCTCTCATAGGCCCTCTGGGTATTCTCTTTCTATTGACTAATCAAATTTATTTAAATTCAATTTCTCAACAACCAAATTTTCTCTCTATATCTTTTTTCCATCCATGCTTTATCCGTCTTTTCCCTTTAAACTCTTCCACATGTTAATCATTCTCTCTCTATACCTTAGATTGGTTGGGTTTAAATTCTTCCACCAGTGAACTCTATCAACCATAACCACTTTTTGTCTCTTCCCTAGATGCCCTTCTAAAGGGCCAACACATGAGGGAGGGTGTTAACAATCCATTGAGAGAGTTATTAGGAGGTGGTGGCCCTCACATTCTTGCCCAATCTGAACCTCCATATCATCATCAACATTTGCTTGGGATGCGGCAGTTTCTCAACAACTACTACACTACCAGCGTCAACAACAGCCTATGCCATTGCCACCTGATTTTCATCTCAATATGATGCAGCAACAACGTCGTCAAATGGACCAGCATCAACATCATCACAGAGGTGGTCATGGCCCTGAGCTTTTTCTTCCTCCACCAGCATGCTCCATGACCCATTCCATGCTGGTGGTGGGTTGAGGTTTGATCATCCTATGCATCATCATCAACAACGTCATCATCATCATCATCTGATGCAGCAGCAAGTCATTCTGAATCGAGGGTTAAGATTGCACCAATCACAATATCATGTCTCTACATTATTTTAGTTTTAATTTTTTTTTCTATAAACTATATTAACACGAAATTTTGGATGTCTAATCCTCTATTAAACTCACACCAGTGAAAAATATGAAAAAAATATTTTTAGTAAAATAAAATGACCCAAATACATTTGAAAGTTTCAAGGGGTATTTTGGTCATTATATTTTATCGAAAAATTATTTTTAATATTTTTTATAGATGCATCCCAATGAGAAGATGACACATACCAAATTTCATATTCATACAATTTGTATAAAAAAACTAAAAATAAAATACTTTGAGACGTTGGATCTAAGATCAAGAGTGACTCTCTTAATCAAAATTGGACGGCTGGATGGTAAGGGAAGCATAGATCTTCTATGCTGCAGAGGAAGTATAGAAACATTTCCTTTAACGGTAATGGGAACTGCAATCAATCTCAATAGCTTCCAATAGATGGGGTGTCCTATGGTTCATCGTGTAGCTGACCATGCACTTCATTTTTTTCTAGGGTTTTCGGTTAGGTAGCTTGTGCATGCTCTCCCATGATTTTAATGTCTGCACAACTGGTAGATTGTACTCCGCCTTTCTAGCAAGGGAATTTTACATAGTATGTATGCCTATGGTCACTGAAAAAATTGGCCCTTAGTTCCTATGATTGTAGGCAATTGTGAAACCTAGGTGTATAGCAATCTTAACAAAGGATGACTAGGATGTATCACCCAAGTCATGTAGAACTTATGGCTGGGCTTTGAGCAGAAGAATGAACGGTTGATATGAACGGTTGGAGGGCGTCGGTGAACCACAGGAAGCCTGGAAGGCTACCATACTATACCTCTTCTTCTTCTTCTTCTTTATTTCTTTCTTTTTTAAGATTTCTAGTATATGTCAATGTAAAACATCAGGGAAATATTTTTGGTTATTGCTTTATATTTGGATATTTTGAACCTCAAATTTTATGTAAGGCATGTTTTATTGTGTGGATCCTTAGTCCCTTGGGATATTGGGAACCCTTGAAGCTGAAAAAATTTAAAACTGGAAACCTTTATTTGGTAATTCATGCTAATTCAAACCTGCCTGATCACTTCTAAGATTCAATGTATACAAAGTCCACTACATGTTCATACACCCTGTCTTGCATTGCCTAAGACCGCTACATAAGCTCATGCCTGGGCAGCTACACAATTCAACTGCCCATGTGTGACCATCACAGTTTTAATACATTTGCACACCGAGGTGTATGGTTAACTCGCCTCCTGCATATGTCTGCTCAGGTTGAACTATCTATGCTCCAGCCAACCAAGTCTCTGCCTAAGGTTAGCCTTAGCCATCCATCCCCACCATCTTACCCAAAGTCTTGCACTAAGGTCTTTATTTGGTGGCCCCATGTGTGTGCATCATGCATCAATACAGCATAAGACTCCCTTCTTACTAGGTCATGACTAAGGGTTTCTCCTCCCTCATATTGCTTGGTCTGAAAACCTTGCTTGAGAAAAGATTGCTAATTCCACTAAAGTAGCACAAGTCCACTCAAGATTTTTGTTATTTGTTTTGTTGCTAAGGGGATTGGCATGCCTCACGTATCTTGCATGCGTGATGCTAAGAGAAGGGGTGTGACAGCTTTCCCCACCTGTCCTTGTTGGACGTTGTCATACATAGGTCCACATAAACCATGCCTTTGGCCCAAGGGTCATGCTTGCCTAGACAAATCCTCTTTCTTGTACTTGCCCAAGTACATTGTTGCCACCAAGTTTGCCTGGCCACACACATAGTCAGGTCCTCATGCTGCCACCATGTGTCTATTTGGGTTTGTGGCGATGTTCACTACTGCTATAACGACTAATGTTACCTCTTGCGGCCCTCAGGAGGAAGGCCTTGCACTTGCCTTACCATAGGTCGATTGATACCTAGGGTACTTATGTTGGTTGCCAAATGGCCTCTTCTTCAGCCCACTTAGGCCAGGTAGATGTTGTGCAGGTTGACTGGGCACTACAATTTTAAGGTCCAACATTTAGGGCTTTAGTGTCATTTTTGGGCCTCGATTGATCAAAGAAAATCGATGATGCTGGTTTGTAGCTCATAAGGTTTACACCATCTTTTGTGGAAATAATAGGGATTTCAACATCAAAGTGAAAAGTTATGCCTATGCTTGTTCTTAGGAATTCTAATGAAATTGTTGAGTGCTTGAAGGCTTGTTAGCCCCTGCGAAATGATTTCAACATTAGAGCGAAATATTATGTCTACGTGAAGTCAAGCTATCATTTCAGGGTTATTTTTAGGATGAGTTTTTCTTATTTGCTTTTGTCTGGGTAAAAGTGTCAAATTCGGATTATATTTTAATAATAAGTGCTATTTATATTAGAAATAGAATGGGGGTCCAATAAAGTCTATAAATAGTTGTAGGTTTAATGTTTTCCATCAAGAGTTGACTACTGTATTTCAAAACATTATTTCTAGGAGTTTTAGAGCCATTGAAGCTAGGTTTGTTACTTCCCCTTTTAGTTCTTTTGAATGTACCTGAATTTGCATCGTCGGATATCATAGTAGGTCGTCTCCCGAAGCACCCAAAGATCCGCTCTAAGTTTGTGTTACTGTAGCCAAAGAAGCTTGAGGTTGAGCCTTTGGTGCTTGTTCTGAACCAAGATAGGAAGAATTGGATGACTTTAGGAGATTCAAGGAAATTGGCGCCAGAAGTGTATCACACCCACTCTGAACAAAACCTCACCATTTGTGACGGTTAGGGGTTTGATGTTGAAGAGGTGAACCTGTCGTTAAAAAACAAATTCAGAATAAGAGTGTACGCATACTTATTCTTTAATTGATTAACACTGCGAATCAAGATAACATTGTGAACCAAGATAAGATAGCAACATGTGATATTTTTATCTTTTAACTAATTAACACGATGAATCAAGATGACATTGAACCAAGATAAGATAGCAGTATTTTGAAGCACGATTAATACACAAAATTTGGGCATGGATAGTAACAAACAAATCATATGAGCTCGATCCTTAAAAAAAATATTTTAGAGTAAAAATTGGGAAGATGGAACCTGATTGCTCTGATACCATTGTTAGTAAATATTGATGAAGCTCGTATAATATCAAGCCCGATATCAGAGAAAGGGTTGCCGTGAGGTTGGTGATGAGCACGGATTTTCTATCCCTTAACTTTTAGAGAGATATACCCATTTTATTTATGGTTCACATCCTCTTTCTGACTTCCCATTTTATAGGGAGAAGAAGGAGTAACCATTGTATTTCTCCAACAGGTCTCTGAGACAACAAAGGGTTATTTGATTTCCAAATGGTCTATGAGAAAAGTAAGAGGTTACGATCATATGGACGTTGGACCATATGACCGTTGGATATATTGGATTCCTACATTGTAGGCTAAAACACGTAAAGCCTCATAGCCATACGTGTCAACAGACGAGTTGTCACTTATTAGATACCAATACGCGTATTAATATCCATATAATACTGAGTGACGGCCTACCTAGCCATAGGTGTCAACAGAGCAGCAGGTGCATGGAATGGCCCACAATCAGAACCAAACAAGATGGGCCAAGGGGAGGTTTGGGGCGAAACCTGAGTTGGATCTGAGGCAAAGCAGAGCCTCCAGAGGCGGCTTGTGCCGTTATTTCGGATTCCCGACCGATTTCGGCACTTGTGAAATTCAATGGGGTGAATCACCCAGATCTTGAATCAACTAGTAGATCATCAACACAGGGATTCATTCTCCAGATGAGTTGTGAGCTGGGGCAGCCCGAGCGCGACTAATACCAATCCTACACACTCCTTTCTCCTATTGGATACCAACACGCGGATCAGTATCCATGTAATACTGAGTGAAGGCCTATCGATTGTCGCTCCTCTTTCATGTTTTGGGACTGTATCAAAATATGAAATTACAACAATACACTTTGCAAACACTATACTTTATGCAGCTTTCGCTATTGTTTTCATTTATAGATGTGGAACATTTCTTTGAGTAGACAATAGTAGAACAACATTTCATCTCCACCGTGAACCACTGGAAACCGACAAATAGACATCATGCAGTAGTATTGTTTATACTTGAAAAATTCAGCAGGTCGCACAGTCCCTACCTCATTTTCATGAGTATACTCGCCGAATGAGAATGGGTCCCATCAAATTGTGGTTTGGGCGAAAGTTAGGCTAACAAAACCTCTTTTGCTCGAATGACTGATTGAGCCGGCTCCTAGTATCATGAGAACTGAGGTTTAGGCAGAAGTTTCTAGAAATCAGGGTCAGAAAAAAGAGGGTTTTGAAAGGATTTTAGAAATAGAATCTAGAGCTAAAATGAAAAGAAAATAAACAAAAAATAAACGAAAATATACTCGAGGCCAGGTCACTAGGCCCAGCGCTTGGAGGTGGTGTTGGTTCAGGATCAGTTCAGGTGTGGATTTTCTACTCCATAGGCCAGAGTGTGGGTTCGGGTTCTGGATTTAGAAGGGTAGGACCTTGGCGTAATATTTCAAAAATTCTAAAAATTCTATGAGTGACAGAGTTGAGTGTTGAAATTCTCTATTTATAGACAGGTGTTCACTTTAATGAACGTTGAAATCTAGGATTAAATCTAAGCAATTTAATGGCATTGGTGTTGACATGTTCATTCAACAGAACTTGCAACTTTGTCAAGCTGTAAGCATTCCAGGTTGCATAACACGCCTCCTATGATGTTACAACGGGTGTGATTTTGGCGTTGCCACGCTAGAGACATAACAACGATAGCTTTTACGTTCTTGTGATTGAGATGCTCGCCAAGCATGAATCAAAGTGATAACGGATTTCTAAATAACATTGACGTTGTTGGTCGCTCCGGTAAAAGCCATCGTGCTGCTCTTTGATCGTCTGTGAACTGTTTTGGAGATGCTTCAAATCTTTGGATGACTGTCTTGGAGAACTTCAATTTTCGTACAATTTTCTCGATTGAAATTGAGGTGTCTACAATTATCTGCCTTTATGTTAGGTATGTGTAGCCATTAAAGGCCTTATAAGTACTTGTAATTAAACATTTGACATAATGGAACTTGAACTTAATAGGAGTGTGGTCCTATGTGAATCATACTAAACAAATGATGTTTGCTGATATCGGACTAAACTTGATGTACTAAGCCAGTCGGTTGGAAAAAACCCATAGTACTGAGCGTAGAAATTAAACCGATAAGGGTTATAATTGGTCATCCCTTGATGAGATCGGAGTATACCCGGATGAATCAGCCAAGGGACTGTGTGACCCTTGTGTGTGATGGTGGCCCTCAGAGACGGGGGCCAAAGCCTCATCCACGTAACATCATACGATATTACACATATGATAGTTGTATCATGAAAGCGAACCGCCTTTCAGGGTAAATCAAGTGCATGTGCAAGATATTACCCATATGCACCATAGAGCTGTGGTTGCATCAGGTTTAAGTGACTTTTATTGGTCTCTAGGGGAGAACCTGAAATCAACATATTGAAGTTATGTCCCATTATCCATTGGCTGACTTTAGCGTCCCAGTTGTGAGCCTCTGCGATAGAATGTTGGTCATGAGAACCACTGGGTCAGTTTGAGAAAGCAAGAGTGGATCGTGGTCCACAGTAGAAAGTGAAGTGCTCCAATATTTTGATTATTCCTAGACCATATGGATCCAATTTCCATTAAAAGTATTTAATTATATTTGGTTTAATGTTATTTGATTTTTAGAGTTATTATTTGAATTTTCCTGAATCTTTGGTATTTTATTTATGAAATTTGGATTTATAAATATAGATATATTGATTTTTTTCATTGTTTTAATTATTCAAATAAAATCATATGAATTTTAAAAATCATAAAATATTTTATTTGTGCATGTAGGCCAATTAGTATACATGAGCGCACCATTGCAACTTGGTGGGGCCTATAGAAGCCCACCAAAAGGTAGCACACCCTGCCTCATGTTACTTTCCTTTTATGTGATCAAGCCATATGGCTTGAGGCCTAAGATATAATGTGTTTTGGAAAGATTTGATTTTGAGGAAGTTTTGAAATCAAGTATGAAATGTATGAAGAGGCTTGTGCATGAGTGTAGAAAACATATAATTAATATTTTCATAATTAATTTAATTGATGGGAAATGGGTTTAGAAAATGGAGGATAAATGTTCTAGCACATTCCATATGATGTTGATGGCTAATCTATGGAATGGAGGGCTCAAATCTCGCACCCTATAGGTCACCCAAGATCAATGGTACGAATTCAATCTCGTTGCTGTAGGGTGTTTTGGACATGTTTGTATCCCCGATGTGAATAATGGAAAAGCCAGTTGTGACCTATATCCACAAGTACTAAAATGCTTGTGGACTACAGAAACTCTGATCCGAATAAGCCTAAATTTGGAAAGGTGTCAAATTGTCCTAAAAAAGCATGAAAAGATGGCATTCGATGTTTTAAAAATGCCCACCAAGTTTTGTCTTAATCCAATCAAGACAAAGTCGATCAGGATGAAAGTTACATTGTGTAGAACCGCCCTCTTTCAAGCAGAAAAGTACCTTATAACTGGAGCTATGCTGCCAAGGCCTCAGATGAGTACCAGACCACTTCTATTAGATCTGGAAGGCCCAAAAACCGCTAGATACCAATTTTCAACTCGTTTGGACGCTATTGGACTATCCTAAGGCCAACTCACTTAAACGGGGGTTTTACACTATTCACATGATGCTTCAAAGAACCAATTTCCATTTATGGAAACTGCTCTTTTCAATTTCAGAATGAACTTCCTAAGCTCATATCTTGCTCATCTAGAGTCTCATCGAGCCCAAATTCGTACACGAGTTAGATCTCATCGAATCGCATATTTTGATATAAAATACGGCTCCGGTCGATGCCTGGATTGAGAGAAATCGTGGAGAGAAGTTGCATCCCAACACTCATGCTTTACAAGTTTTTTAAAGAAGAAAATCGACCCCTTCTAGAGGCCATATTTTGAAGATATGTCTTCATGTAGCTTTAAGAATAGGTCCATTGTGACCGTGACACGAAGATCTTCGATTTGAGGTAAAGATCATACATGATCAATGACCGGAAAGCACCCTTTTCAAGTCCAAAAGAAGGAATGTTTCTGGTGGTCGGAATTCCATTTTCTGGCCACTTCCCAATTTTAAAAGTAATCGTTTGACATCCAAACGAAGAGATTTTTATTGCAAAATGATCGCAATAAACTTCCCTTTGATTTATGATGAAGAAAATAACCCGAAACAATGAAGAACGAGCAAGATCGAAGGTTCAATATTGCAAGTTTATGGGTTCGGGTGGATTTTAAGAACACCCTCAATACTTCGACCCAACCTTAATAATGGACACCAAAACGATCCCCTCGGCATGAAGATCATTTTTCTGATGGTTGATTGCCCGAAAGCTCGTCGTATAGTGGCCAAAGGAGCACCGAATGATAACCAGACCATGGGCCCCCTTTTTGGGGATGATTTAGTGAATTCTCTAAAAATTGTGATGGGCAAAAAGGTTATTTTTGCCCAAAAACAAAATTCACTTTTTATTACAAAAATATGTATTTTCTAGCCTAAAAAAAGCTTTGTGGTAGCTCTTTCTTTGTGTGTGTCTTCTTTCCTACCCCAAGAGAGAGGAGAGAGAAATATTTTGCCCCAAGGAGAATACCCTTGGACCACCATACCCAAACCTAGACCATAGTCCACACCTTTCTAACCCTACTCCCTAGTCCGCACCTAAACCGTAGTCCATACCTAGACCATATCTTACACCACCCATTGTTAACACTTATCTCTAGTCCCTATACCATACCTACTCCTTGCCAAATCATAGACCATACACCATACTTGACCCACTTAACCCAAATCACTCATACTCCCTAGCCTAACTTAGCTTAGGTCCATCACAACCCATACTTACTTGAACCTAACCCTCTCAACCTAGACCTACCCACTAACCTTATCCCTGTAGTCCTCACTCAAAGGCCCAAGCCCTTCTTTCAAGCAACTTCACCTTCAAGGGACCCGGGAGAAACACACCCGACAGGTGTGTTCGAGCCTTTTGCCTCACTCACTTAGGTACCCGGTCCAACCCTCTCCTTCTTTCTTCTTCTTCCTCCTCCTTGTCCCTTTCTTCTTCTTCTCCCTTTCTTCTTATGAGGCAGACATTCTCATCCCTCTAATTTATATTTTCTGCAAAATATTACCGGCCATTCTCTCCAGGGTAATCCTCTGTCTATGCCCTTACTGATATAATGAGGGAAAACTCTTAGACAAGTCAAAAGAGCTATTTATTCATCCTTGGAAGTATCATAGACATCCGCTAGTCTGCAAAAGGAGAACCCTGTCTCAGTATTGGTTAACCTTTCTTGTTAAGCTAAGCTCAATCCTCCCTCCCTTTGTCTTTTTTTATTGTTTTACTCAATTCCTTGGTTGTTTGTGAAACAATATCTGACATCATCTTCTATCTATCCCTCTTTCTCCTTTTCAGTTTCAAGCTCAATGGGGAAGGAGTTTTGAGTAGTTTCGTAGGATAGTGCTTGTGTCTGACAAGAAAAGTGAAGAAGCAATGGGTATTCAGTTCCTTGATTTTCCTCCTTTATTGTTCACCACCCTCCTGCCTCTGTCTGCCCAAATCATCGCCCACCCAATTAACTAATTACTTGGAAAACAGATATAGTGAAGTTATGTGTATTTGTAACAACTGCTTTCTGCAACTTCTTCCCTTTCTCAGAACAACATCATTTGCCCACCCAAATCTATTGTAAGAAAGGTTCCCCTCATCTCTCTCGCCCACGCTCTCTCTTGATAGTTTCAGTGTTGAATTTCATATCAGACTTCAGCATATCCCCAAAGTTTTCCTTCTGTCATAAAGAGGGAGAAAGAGAAAGCCAACCAATTTGAAAAACTGTAAGCATAGTTTCAAGCCGGGGTGGCCGCCTAGGCGATTCTGGGGTGAAAAACTGTAAGTATAGTTTCAAAAAACCCACAAGCCGACAAGCTGGATGTTCGCCTAGGCAGTTATGGAGAGAAAAACTATAAGCATAGTTTCAAAAAACCTACAAGCTGGGCGGCGGCCTAGGCGGTTTTGGGCTTGGGCGCATCGCCTAGGCCTAGGCGCCTGAAAAAAGTGCAAATCCCTGGACGCCCACCTAGGATCCCTGGACGCCCACCTACTTGCCCTGGAACCCGCCTAGGCTCCCAGAAACCCGCCTATGCAGCCGCCCCACCTAGGCATCTGGCAACCCGCCTACGCGGCCGCCCCACCTAGGCGCCCGGAAACCCGCCTATGCGGCCGCCCCACCTAGCGCTCGAAAACCAGCCTACGCGGCCGCCTAGGATGTGCATCCCGCCCATGGGCGTACGCCCCGCCCATGTGTGGAAATGCCCCTATTGAGGTCATTTTGGGTCCATTTTTTAATAGTAAAGAAGAATAATTGTAGGTTTGAAGTTCATTTCAAACCTAAAACCCATTAGAGCCTATTTTAGAGAGAAAACCCGATCCTTATTCCCTAAAGGGGGAACGAGAAACTTCGCATAGTCGGCCCCAATACTCCCCTTTGAAAATGTAAATAGCGCAGACATCCTTCCGATCGAACCCTAAATCAAGCAAATCAATGTTTTGGACCCATAAAAATATAATAATGAATGAAGTAAACCCTAAATCAAAATAAAAATATAATAACTAATGAAGTGAAGTGAAAGAAGAAATCTTTACCCAGGTTGCTTCATAGAAATTTACTGCCCAGTCTTCAACAATCATCCCATGCTCGGCCTTGGCGCCCCTTAGGCCCTGGGCGGGTGTATAGACCTCGGCGGCAGTCTAGGCGGTCGTGTAGGCCCTGAGCGGCGGTGTAGTCCTGGGACGTCCACCTGAGCGGCCCCATATTCTCTTATATTAAGTATGCTACACAGCCTGGGCGGTCCACCTGAGCGGCCCTATATTCTTTTATATTAAGCATGCCCACCTAGGCGGCCCCATATTCAAAACTCTTTAAGGCTCTTATATTCTCCTTAATTTACGCGAGTAATTGAGCGTAGAAATATCATTCATCTTCTCCTTTATTTGAGCGAGTAATTGAGCAGTTCATTTCTCAAAAAATCCAAGGGGAAGTGGTTGAAGAGACAGACAGGGCATGCATGAGAACATCAAGAGCCCATCCCTTATTCCCTAAAGGTGAACGAGAAACTTGGCATCGTCGGCGAGCGTAGAAATATCCTTCATCTTCTCCTTTATGTTGCTTCCTTTATTTGTGCAAATAATTAAGTGGGTTCATTTCTCAAAAAATCCCAGGGGAAGTGGCTGAAGAGACAGCAAGGGCATGCATGAGAACATCAAGAGCCCATCCCTTATTTCCTAAAGATGAACGAGAAACTTGGCATAGTAAGCCCCAATATTCAGCTTTAAAAATGTAAATATTTTAAAATGTAAATATTTTAAAATGTAAATAGCGCAGACATCCTTCCAACCCTAAATCAAGCAAATCAATGTTTTGGACCCATAAAAATATAATAATGAATGAAGTAAACCCTAAATCAAAATAAAAATGTAATAACAAATGAAGTGAAGTGAGAGAAGAAAGCTTTACCCATGTTACTTCATAGAAAGTTACTGTCCCACCTTCATTTGAAGGAAGTTCCAATATTGATCCTCAGCGCTCGGCGCCGCTCACTCCATCTGAAGGAAGTTCCAATGGCCTGGGCGGTGCTGGGCAGCCTCATATTTTCCTATAGTAAGTATGAATCGGATCCCAGACGAATGTTCAAAAAAAAAAAGGAAAAAGAAGCACTTTAAGCCTCTTGGAAGTCTTCAACAATCATCTCATGTAATATGGAAATATCCTTTATCTTCTCCTTCATTTGTGCGAGTTACTGAACGGGTTGCGGGTTCATTTCTCAAAAAATTCTAAGTATGGAAGTGGTTCAAGAGGCAGTCACCACATGAGAACATCACGAACCCATCCGTTATTCCCTAAAGGAGAAACTTCTCATAGTCGGCCACAATATTCAGCTTTGAAAATACAAATAGCAAGCAAATCAATGTTTCGAACCCATAAAATATATAATAATGAATAAAGTAGACTGTAAATAAAAATAAAAATATGGTAACGTGAAGTGAGAGAAGAAAGCTTTACTCAGGTTACTTCATAGAAAGTTCCTATCCCACCTTCATCTCAAGAAAATTCTAATATTGACCCAGCGCTAGGTGGCCTAGGCGACCGTGCTGGGCGCTTGGGCGGTCGCTGGCATGGGCGAAGGCCAATGTTAAAAAAAACACTTTCTAAGGCTTTTAGAAGTCTTCAAGAATCATCCCATGCAACATGGAAATATCATTCATCTTCTCTTTGATTTGCCCAGGGATTTCTCAGAAAATCCTAGGTGGAAGTGGTTGAAGAGGCAGCCAGGGCATGTGTTCCCTAAAGGGTGAACGAGCAACTTGCAATAGTCCGCCCCAATACTCAACTTTGAAAATGTAAATAGCTCACACGTCCTTCTTAAAATGTAATTAGTATAGACGTCCCTCTTATCAAACCCTAAATCAAGCAAATCAATATTTTGGACCCATAAAAATATAATAATGAATGAAATAAACCTTAAATAAAAATAAAAATATGATAACGAACGGAGTGAAGTCACCCTAAATCAAGCAAATCAGTATTTTGGACCCATAAAAATATAATAATGAATGAAGTAAATCTTAAATAAAAATAAAAATATAATAACGAATGGAGTGAAGTCAAAGAAGAAAGCTTTACCCAATTTATTTCATAGAAAGTTCATTTCCCACATTCATTTGAATAAAGTTTGAATATTTACCCCCAGCACTGGGGCGGCTTGGACGGTGCTGGGCGGCCGTTTGCCTAGGCATTGAGCGGCCTTGGCAGCCCCATATTTTCCCATATTCAGTATGAATGGGATCCCAGGGCAATGCTAAAAAAAACTGTTTAAGGCTATTAGAAGTTGTCAAGAATCATCCCATGCAACGTATAAATATCTTTCATCTTCTCGGCGGCCCCATATTCTCCCATATTAAGTATGACTGGGATCCCAGGCAATGCTAAAAAAAACTGTTTAAGGCTATTAGAAGTTTTCAAGAATCATCCCATGCAACGTACAAATATCCTTCATCTTCTCCTTGATTTGCGCGAGTAATTGAGGGTGTTCATTTCTCAGAAAATCTGAAGGGGTTGAAGAGGCAGCCAAGGCATGCGTGAGAACATCAAGAGCCCATCCCAGTGAACGAGAGAAACTTGGCATAGTCGGCCCTATGAAAATGTAAATAGCAAAGACATCTTTCTAATTGAACCCTTAATCAAGCAAATCAATGTTTTGGACCCGTAAAAATATAATAACGAATGAAGTAAACCCTAAATCAAAATAAAAATATAATAACGAGTGAAGTGAGAGAAGAAAGCTTTAACTAGGTTACTTCATACAAAGTTCCTGTCCCGCTTTCCTTTGAAAGAAATTCCAATATTGACCTACTGGGTGGCCTCGACAGTTCCTCTCCCATTTTCATTTGAAGGAAATTCCAATATTGACCTAGCGCTGGGTGGCCTCGACAGCGTTGAGTGCCATATTAAGTATGAATGGGATCCCATGCCAATGTTAAAAAAAAAAAAAAAACTCTTTAAGGCTATTAGAAGTCTTCAAGAATCATACCGGAAATATCTTTCATCTTCTTCTTGATTTGCGTGAGTATCCTTCATCTTCTCCTTGATTTGTACAAGTAATTAAGTGGGTTCATTTCTAAGAAAATCCCAGAAAGTGGTTGAAGAGACAGCATGCCGAGAGCATCAAAAGCCCATTCCTTATTCCCTAAAGAGTGAACGATAAACTTCCATTCCTTATTCCCTAAATAGTGAACGATAAACTTGGCATAGTCGACTGCAATACTCACCTTTGAAAATGTAAATAACGCACACATCCTTCTGATGGAACCCTAAATCAAGCAAATCAATTTTTTGGACCCATAAAAAGATAATAATGAATGAAGTAAACCCTAAATCAAAATCAAAATATAATAACGAATGAAATGAAGTGAGAGAAGAAAGCTTTAGGCAGGTTACTTCATAGAAAGTTCATGTCCCACCTTCATCCGAAGGAAGTTCAGATATTGAGCCCAGAGCTGAGCGGCATGGGCAGTGTTGTGCGGCTTGGGCGGCCCACCTAAGCGGCCCCGTCGTGTTGAGCCGCCTGGGCGGCCCCATTGCCTAATCGCTGGACGGCCCCATACTCTCCCTTATTAAATATGAATGGGATCCTAGGCCATCTCCCTTATTAAATATGAGTGGGATCCTAGGCCAATGTTTTTATTAAAAATAACTCTTTACGGCTGTTAGAAGTCTTCAAGAATCATCCCATACAACGTGGAAATATCCTTCATCTTCTCTTTGATTAATTGAGCGGAGCGGGTTCATTTCTTAGAAAATCCTAGGTGGAAGTGGTTGAAGAGGCAGCCACGGCATGCGTGAGAACATCAAGAACCCATCCCTTATTCCCTAAACAATGAACGAGAAACTTGGCATAGTCAACCCCAATAGTCAGCTTTGGAAATGTTTATAGCACAGACATCCTTCCGATCGAACCTTAAATCAAGCAGATCAAAATTTTGGAGCCATAAAAATATAATAATGAGCGAAATAAACCCTAAATCAAAATAAAAATGTAATAACGAATGAAGTGAAGTGAATGAAGTGAAGTGAGAGAAGAAAGCTTTACCCAGGTTACTTCATAGAAAGTTCTGATCCCACCTTCATCTGAAGGAAGTTCCAATATTGACCCAGCCTGGGTGGCCTAGGCTGCCACCTCGACGCTGATTCTCCCATATTAAGTATGAATAGGATCCCAGGCCAATGTCCTAAAAAAAAAAAAAATTCTTTAAAGCTCTTGGAAGTCTTCAAGAATCATCCCATGCAACATGGAAATATCCTTCATCTTCTCCTTGATTTGCAAGAGTAATTAAGTGGGTTCATTTCTCAGAAAATCACATGTGGAAGTGGTTGAAAGGCTTCCAAGGCATGCGTGAGAACATTAAGAGCTTATCCCTAATTCATGAGAAACTTGGCATAGTCGACCCCAATACTCAGCTTTGAAAATGTAAATAGTGCAGACATCCTTCTGATCGAACCCTAAATCAATCAAATTAATGTTTTGGACCCATAAAAATATAATAATGAATGAAGTAAACCCTAAATAAAAAAAAAAATATAATAATGAATGAAGTAAAGTGAAAGAAGAAAGCTTTACCTAGTTACTTCATAGAAAGTTCATGTTCCACATTTATATGAAGGAAGAATATTGACCCCCATCCACTTCCTTTCTCTCGTTCTTTCTCTACTCTATTACCCCTTTCTCACTCTCTCATCTCTCTCAACCTCAAAAGGCAGCGGGCTAGCCCCTGCCCCACTCTCTTTCTCCCTTTCTTTTCTCTCTTCTTTCTCCCTCACCTCACTCCCTCTTTCATCTCTCTCTATCTCAAAGGGCAGTGGGCTAGCCGCTGCTCCTCTCTTTCTCCCCTTCTTTTCTCACTTTTTTCTCCCTCACCTCACACTCTCTCTCTCCCTTATGCCCACGGCCTAGTTGTGGACGGACACCCTTCTCTCTCTTCGCCTTTCTCTTACACTCACTCTCCCTCTTCTATGCTCTCTTCCTCTCTTACTCTCACGTCTCTCTCTTCTTTCACACTCATCACACACTCACACTCTGACCAAACACTCCCTCTCTTACTTTCACGTTTCTCTCTTCTTTCATGCTCATCACACACTCATTTTCTCACACTCCCACCTAACACTCTCTCCCTCTCTTGCTCTCACGATCTCTGTCTCTTCTTTATTATCTCATTCCCTCTTTCTCTCTCACACACACTTACTTATCTTCCTTCTCTTATCTTTTACTTTTCCTTCTCTCTTTGTCCCTTATCTCTTTACACCCCCTTTCTCTCTAATTTTCTCTCTCTCCTAAATGCTTACAAGCGTAAGTCCCCTGAAAAAGGGACGCACGAAGGAAGGTCAGTCCAAGATGTTAGAGAGAGTCTATTCTCCTTTTATCTCTTCTACCTTCTTCTTTATTTTTCTCTTTCTTATCCCCCCTCTTAACACCTCAAAACGCTTATGAGCTGTAAGTCTTTGATCAGGGGGGCGCGAAGCACGGTCAGTTGGAGGTGTGAGAGGTTTTTTATCTCTTCTTCTTCTCTGCCTCCTCTTTTTTTTCTTCTTCTCTTCTTCTTTTCTCTTCTTTCCCTCTCCTATCTCTCTTTCTATTGACCTCTGGGGGGATCTTCTAATATTCATCTTGGTCAGACTTATCTAACCATTATAGTCACTTGTGAATCCTTCGGGGTCTTGGGGCCTTGAGCCCGATGCCTTCTTTGTCTTCCGGTAAATACCTGCTTGGGGAGGTGACCCCGGAAGGCTGCCCAATTCTTGATTATGTACTCTATTTCTCTCTCTCTATTCTATTTCTCTTATCTTCTATTCTTATCTCTCAAACCCTTACAAAAATCCCTCTAAAACCATATTGAGAAAAGGTGAGCGAAAGGGATGGCGTTTTAAGCCGTTTTACCGAGAGGGTACCTACGCTGTGCAAAGTTCGCAAGGGAGCTGAAGCCAGACCAAGCCTTAGAGGCCGATGGGCTTTCTCATCAATCTACGAGGGTTCAGAGCCCAGGTACATCCTGACCCTACCAAGCGAGGTAAGCCTTGCCTCACACTCATTCTTTCATTGGTTTGAACCACATACACCGCACCGTTCAACCCTTATCTTAGTGGGCATAGGAGTCATCCTCACGTGCATACATACGTGAGCCCGTAAGGGGGGTGAGGATCATACACACGAGCCCTCTTCGCTTCCTCTCTCTAGAAACGAGAGGGAGGGCTTGGCAGCGATTTTAAGAAGAGGTTCTTTCTCGCACGAGCCTGCATGACAAAAAATCTAGGGCCGACCACTCACTAAAGAGGCAAATTATATGGAAACCCTAATCTCAGTGAAGCACTATACAATGGGGTGCCTTCTACCCATTCTCTACACATTTAATCGCTCTCTTCTCTCTCCCATGGAATTTAGAGGCGTATGCCCCAAGCATAGTTGCTCTCTGTCTCTCATCCCATAGCGGCACACCCCAAGTAGATAAGCTCTCTCTCTCTCTCTCATATGATAAAGAAGAGGCACACCACACATAGAAGATGTTTTCTCTTTCACATCTCTTGTCTCTCATGGCATAAGGGTTATGGGTTTAATATTGAGAAGCTATCTCTCTCATTTAGGTTTTCAAGGGACAAACCATATATTGAGATTTGAACGTTGTAAAAAGTTATTGTTCCATTGGAGGTTTGGCATATATGCTTTCTCATCTTGGAGATAGAGGTTAATCATTGATCCCGCGCCATTGGAGATGGTGACTTGGTGTGGGGCGTATTAAGCCTGATTGAGGTAACCTCCGGCACTCACTTTCTTATTTACTGCCATATTTATTTCTTAAGTCTTTTGTTATTCCCAAGCATACTGTTATAATTTTTTTTGATTAATAAAATAGAAGTTTAATGACATCAAGCTTTAGATCCTAGATTTGCTTTCTTTATTTCGTTTCAAGTCAATGTACTGAAATGGACTACTTGTAAGTGATCTAAGCCGGAAAAGCGAAGGAAAAGTAGAAAAAAAAGAATATATACACCAGTTAGATCACATAATTTCAACTTGTATTGGTATCTGAGCCAGATCTACTTGTTGCCATATTTCTTTTAGTTCACTATTTTTTGGTGAGTTGGGAATGAGATAAAAGAAAGCCAATAAATTTTGTGGTCAAGAGATACATTTTCGGAACAATTATTGGCATGTTCAAACACCGAAAAGGCACTCTTCAGATTGGGGTATTCTATGTTGTTGTGGAGCATTGATATGAGCAAGATAATAAGGCATTCCTTTGACACATACTTCAGTAATAATACATGTGTTTTAGAGTAGGATCTACCTACAAAATTTCAATAGGAGGTCCTAAGGGAATTGAAAGTTATGGACTCATCAATAAAGGGTGTCAGTTCTGACCCTGTAAAATCCAAGAACTGTCTATTGAGCTCCATAAAATTTTTCACCAACGTTATGGTTTTGTTTTTGGTTGGAATTTGATTGTAACTCATAATATTGAGTCTACTTTTAAAAAAATAATTCCATGAACAAAATTCTTTTGGTTTGAAAGATATGGTCATTTTATTGAAGGATGTGTAAATGTTGTTTTCTGCAACAAAAACTATTTCAATGACTTGGAAGCCATGATTTTATTTTCATTCTTAATAAAATGTTTTAAGGCCCACACTAAGTTTTTAGACTTCCATTTTGAGTTTAGTTTCGAATAAAAATTATTTGAGAGATAAATATCCATGGGAGATAAGGAATAAAAATTTTGGATTGAAGAGAGGTCATCCCGAATTTTTTGTAATTTGGTATGTTTTCATTGAGATGCAAATATCGATATTTAACAAGCCTACTTAACATAGTGATATGATGCCTATAGATATATATTTGTTGCCATGTTATGTCTACTTTCAAACAAAACATGTTTAAAAGAGAAACTCCATGAGGGTAGGGTGGAAAAATAATTTTACTAGATAATATTCATCTTGGAATTCTGCAGTATGATATGTTTAGTGATATGAATGTCAACTATTTATTTCTAGGAAGAAAAATATTATTTGGTCTCAGATTATGATTTCAAGGTTTGGTTTTGACTTTAGTTTTCAACATGAAAGTTTCAGGAAGAAATTCTTTGTGAATTGAAAGAAGTAATTATTTTATTGAGAGGAGCGCAACTTGATTTTCTATTGTAAAAATAGTAGTGACGTGAATGTCTCTAAATCATTGTCTCATCAAATAGTGTGATTTAGGGATAGAACTGAGAACTATCATGTATGTTTTAGTCTATTTCAATAATCAAAAGGTTTCAGAGACAAACTCTTTATGAGTTGAGAGATATTATATTTTTATCATGGGCTGCTCATCTTCTATGCTGCAATCAATTAAAAGATGTGATATGCTAATGCACATATTTGTACTCCTCATAGTGGAAGCTCTTTATAAAGCTCATTCAAAAGTTTTATAGTGTGTCATGAGTATGATTTATAACAATGAAACTTCAGAGAGAGGTAATACAAAGATGACGAGATATGACACTATGTGAAGAGTGTTCAATTTGGGAATTGCAGAAAGAAGAAGAAACACAATATCTATAAAAGAATATTGGTTTTTTTGCAATAAATAAATAAATAAATATATATATATATATATATAGAGAGAGAGAGAAAGACTTGGTGGCAGCATAGAAACTCTAAAGATCAGTGGGAGACTCAAATTTGTGATCTTTAGAATGATGAGATGAAGAAGAGTATTACCTTGTGAGAAAGGGAGAATCCAAGGGCAGAAGAGATGAACACTTCGTGACCTGTGAAATGGATGACCAATAAATTCTCCATCTGTTGTACATTCTTCCAAGATCAGGAAAGCTTATCAACAAGTAAAAGCAAATAATCAAGAAAGCCTAGGTACCACACTATATGGTTTTGATATATGAAATGTATCTCACATTACATGGTAAGGTCAATAGGAAAAGAAGATTCAGTAACCTTTTATTTTATGTTTTCTATAATTCTTTGACTATATTTTGGTTGTTTGTTTATAAATACATATGGAGTGTATGGACATTAGGTGATAGGTGCTAACAAATTTGAAAGAACAGGTTTTTGAATACCCTGTGTTTTTGTGCCTCATTGTGCTTGAGCATGAACTACTTAAGGTAGTAATACATATGGAGATATAGTTTGATCAAGGACTGTGACCCTAAGTATGAAACACAAGAGATGGGTGTGGCTCATTCAAATATGTAAGCACGAAGGGAGTGTACCGATAGAACTTAATCTTAGTGACCATCCTCCTAATAATGTCAAGTAATATGATGTGTTACATGTGATGATAATCTCATGATAAAGTCTCTATAGTTGACAAAAAAAAGTGTTTTCATCAGATTTTGATAACTTTTTTAGTTATGTAATAAAATTATAAGATGGACTTTATGATTTATTTTTGTGACCATAAACATGAGTTGGTAGGTAATTAAAGAAGAATGTGGTAAAATGATTTATGAAGGCTAAACATGTATTTTTAAAATTAAATTGGATCATTTAAAAAAAACTTAAGTATGTGAATATGGTTTTAAGAAAACCTCATAGTCTTGCAAGGTCCACTAAGTCTTTATGGAAAATCATTCTAAACCATAATACTATTATCTAACTATTGCTTGTGAAAATACATATACCAAGTCAATAGTTTTATATAAAAAGAAAAAATATTGAGTCTTAAAGGTATTTATAAACTTGGGAGAAACTATCATTTATTCATGCACTGGTTTTTAAATTCCTATATGTCTTGACCCATGTTTTTTAGTTATTTAAAATCATTGATTACGTATGACCATGAATCATAGAGAATGTCGTAGGAAGACCATATTGTTTGGTTTCCTTGACACCTGTTGTGTTGATTAGATAACTTGGTTTGTATGAATTTACTACCAAGAAAACTAGAGTGGTTGAGCATTGCAACTGTCAGTTTTGAATTTAAAATTTTAGAATAATTTATAATTATGCTCAATGCACTCTGCTTAATAAAAAAGAAAAGATTAAGTAAATTTCATTAATATAAGGGTAATCTATTGTCAAAAGATTTGGAGTTGAGGTTTCTAACATTTCCATTAAGATGATACATCACTATATATATATATATATATATATATTAACGGAGAATAGAAAATCTGATTTTAAATTCGTCTATGACTCCTTTTTCCTCCAATCTTTCGAAAAACTCTCTCTACGGTAAGTAAGTTTAGAATTTCTAGATTCTTTCTCTTGTAGGGAAATTAGGACTCCCATCTCCTGTATTTCATAAAAATTCAAATCTCTTATGTTGAATTCACGTTTAGTATTTTTACAACAAAGTCGAGTTCAAATTAAAAACTTTTATAAATAAGGAATCTTTTGAAGAATGTAAAAAAAAACAAACCAATTATTGTATCAATGTTCTAAATTGGTTAGATATAAAATCATTAAAAAATAGTAATTAATGTATGAAAAAATATGATAGTATGATTGTCATTTCCTGTATTCCATGAAATGGTCGATTCCCTTAATTTTAAAATTGGAATTAGTTATTTTCAAAAAGTATAGGTGAAATAAATTTTTTTGAAGAATTGATGTTCTGGCACTTCTTAATCTACTGGCTTCAGAATGATGTATAAGTGGTGTCTAATTCGCTTGCAGCGCAAATGTCACTTCTACAATTCCCAAAAGAATTTTTACTCCCACTGGACTATAGTGGTCATTTACTCCCTCGGTAAAATAGAATAATGGGGTAATTTTAAGATATCAAAATTTTGGGATATAACTTCTTCAACCATATACTAATCTCAGTTAAAAAAAAAGGAAAAGAGAACAAAAAAAAAAAAAAAAAAATCTCCTTGAGCTACTCGAAAGAAATAATGTCAACCAATTTTTGAAGGGTGAGATTTAAGTTTCAAGAAACTCAAAATTCAAGAATTTTCTTTTCTTTCAAATAAATATATAGTGATTCTTAGGTACTTCCCAAAATTTCAAAGCCAAAAAAATCCTCCCAAGTAAGTCTTTTGACTGAGGGAGTAGATGCACACTTTGCTCCTGCGGGAGCATAGTATGCACGCTCTCATGGTTCAGTTTTGTAGGGAGAGTTTCAACTGGTGATTGAAAATTCTCACTGGAACACATTTTTCATTTTGTAGTGCTTCACTCATTTCCTTTCAGTCAAGTGCAGCTGACGATGCATTATAAATAATCTGGTGCACATTTTGTTCATGTTGTAATTCTTTTTTTTTTCCGCTTCTTTCTCCTTTATTTTGATCAACAGATCGAGCGATTAAAAAAGCTGCTGCATGTTCTAGGGCCTATTCTATACCTGTCGAAACTGTTGAAAATCTCAGCCGTGTTTATTCTTTTCATTGCTAATATACTGGATGAACCCTTCTTCTTTTCAGACTTACGCTATTCCCTATTGTGAATCCTAACAGCATGGGAGAAGTTGAAAGAAAAAGCGCAATCTGAAAAGACGTTATAATGGTTCTTTGTATACGAGAACTGCGAAAGTAAAAAAACCCAAGAGAGATATAGATTAATAAATCCTTGTATTAACCAACCTTTTAACTAATCCCAACTGCGTTCAAAGGAAGTATTGGCCTGGGTGTTTAATAATAGCAGTACCGGTAACCATTCTTTCTTTGCAGTGGCTTTTGATTCATACATTTGCTAATAAATATAGATGAATAAGAATGTCTACTGGTTGATTCTAAATTCAAGAACACGTTATTATTTATGCTCCTGATTTATATTTTGGACTTGGAGGCCTCTAAAGTGTCCTGAAATGTTTTCGAGAATGCATTCTTCATGATTCAATTGTGCCGCTGTCTTCGGAATATTTGGGGGTTGAGAGAAGAGAGACCACTAGAAATAGTACTGGAGAGAATAAAAAGCCATAAGACTACTCAGCTTCTGAAAAAGCCTACCATTCTTTTATAGAGAAGGTACATAGGGACATCATTGACTCTTAGTATGAGAAGGTTATAGAAAAAATTACCAGAAAAAAACTCCCAATACCACATTTTGTATGCAACTTATCCCAACTTAATATTTTATTTCACTTGTTTTTCCAAAACAAACTTCTTATGCAAATACCCCCAATGAAAAAAGTTTATTTTTTAGATAGAAATGCCCTTTTCGTACACAAAAATCATTTGGGACAGATTTGACGTTAAGTTTTAGACTCATATTGTCGCATCGCACAATCATATTGCCGGAGGGTACAAGTGCGAGATCGCCCTTTACAACCGCCGGACACCCCTTTTCAATTGCCGGACCGCATTTTACATAGTGTCGGAGCCCTACTGTCGGACCGCACTTTACATAGTGTCGAAACTTTACTGTTGGATTTCACTGTACACAGTGCCGAAGTGCTCCTGCCGGACCGCACTTACACTGTGCTAAACCCTTATTTTGGTGGGATATAGAAGAGAGACATGGGTAAGGTAAAAGTAAAAAAGAGTAATTTAGATATTTTTTTATTTTTTATTTAATTGGAGGTATTAAAAAGTGTATTTTGGAGAAAACAGTAAAAGAAAAAGTTAGGATGGGGTAAGTTGTATGGAAAGTGGAGTCTTGGATTTTTTTTTTTGGAATTTTTTCTTATTTTTAACCATTAAAATGTGAAATTAGGTGATATGAAATGTGATATTAACTATGCATAAAATAAAAAAAATAAAATCAAAGATAGAATAAAATAAAAAAAATTCTTAAACTCTTACGCATATCTCTAGCGATGGGATTTCAAACATGAAAGGTAGTGGTGATTGTGTGCAAGATGAACAGTCTTAGGGTATATAATCCATCTCTAATGTTCTTAAAATGGACAGGGTACAATGTTGTTTTTCGTCAGAAGACCATATTAAACACTGACACGTGGGTGGGTAGGTTATCAAGATGAGTCCTCTAACAACCCACGAAAGTATTAAAGAAAGAGCCTAGTGCTAACCTAATTGTGTAAGGAAAAGCTCTTTACGTTTTCCCTACTCCACATGAAAGTATTAAAGAAAGAGCCCAGTGCTAACCTAATTATGTAAGGAAAAGCTCTTTACGTTGTCCCTACAACATAAAAGTTTTATGTCCCTTCATCCAATCGTTCATCTTTGAATGGAGGGTTAAAATTGTCCTAATCACAATATCATATCTTTACACAATTTTATTTTTAATTTTTTTCTATAAACTGTTTTGATACAAAATTTTGGACGTCCATTTCTATATTAAATTCCCACTAATCAAAAATTAAAAAAAAAAAATTTCAATAAAATAAAATAACCAAAATACCCTTAAAAGTTTTAAGGGTATTTTGGTCATTATTTTTATCAAAAATTATTGTTAATATTTTTTTAGGTACACCCCAATGAGAAGATGGTAGTACCACATTTCATATTCAAAAAAATTCTATTAAAAAAAACTAAAAATAAAATACTTTGAGACGTCGGATCTAAGATCAAATGGTGAGTGGCTCTCTTGATAAAAAATGGACGGCTGGATGGTAGGGGGAACATAGAACTTCTATGTTGTAGGGAGAACATAGAAAGCTTTCCCATTATGTAAAAGGTGTGGTTTCTATAAGGTTACAACCTTAAACCATCAAGTTAACGCGCACCTCCAAATTTTATTGCAACATGTAATTTTGGTGTAAAAAATTCTTTGGATTATCTTAAAATCTATTTTCATAACTAATTATAAAATTATAAACCCCAAAAATGGTTCAAATCAAATAGATCTATAAACATATGAAAATCTTGAAAATGGACGGTTTAGATAACGTGCAGCAAGATACATTATTTTTGGGACTCAAAATCGTTTTTTTTTTTTTTTCATATTCATACATCTCGATGTTGAGACGATCAATTAGATGGTTTTTCAACATTAAAATAAATTTTTCCTTTGGATTTTTGAGGTGCATCTTGAATTCTACATTCTAATGCTGCAACCTTTTATATATATATATATATATCTATAAGAAATCGAGCTTGGATCAAGACAGTAAAGGTTGGGTTTTCATAACACAATGTCTCAAGTTCCATTCATATGTAATCTTGTAAAAAGAACACTAAAAAGTTTGCAAGTTTATATAAACTTTTTCCTTATGCAAATGAAAATGTTGTGGATTTCCTTTGTTAATTCCAGGTTTATCATTAGGCCAAGGTTCGTTATAATGAAATTGGTCTCATCAGTAGTTAGTAAAAGACCCTATTTTAAGGGCAACAAAGTTGAGAGGAAAACTAATGATTTTAGCCTTCTGTTCATTTTGGCTATGGTTAACTAATTTCACTCAATTTTGGCCATTGTTATGCTAACCACTATATTCTTTTCTGTTTGGTTCTTGTACTATATCAGTGGCAAAACATGTTTTTCTGACTTATCCTCAACCTCAGAGCCATTTTAGTTTTCACCATTGTTTTGCTGTCAAGGGTGAATTTTCAATTTGTTTAAGCGGTTCCAACCAATTCTTGGCCTCCATGAAGACGGATTGAAATATGAACTATGTGGTCTTGCATTTAAAATTTTAAAAAGGACCATAAAGCCAACATCAAAAGTCCAATACTAAGTTTTTTTTTTTGGGGTACTTTTTCGCTATAAATCTGGTGGAATTTCACAGGCGCATGAGATATCATTCATTGACGAATTCTTCAATTATATTTGAATATATTTTCTAGTTAAAGAATTTGGCGTAATTGGAATGAGTTTGATATCGAATTAAAGAAGTTATCAGTAAACAATGGTGATATTTCGTATTAAAGAAGACGATAATTATGAAAAATAATGAAATGAAAAGACAACTAACATGTTTTGAGATACCTCAACAAAATTGTACTCCTATGAGAAAGAACATACTCATTATCGAAGGTTGGATGAAAAGACTTTGCTTAATGTATATTAGCTAAGGTAATGTGTACTAGCGTACCTGAGCACTTGTATGCCTGTAATAAGAGATAAAATGAAGGTGCAATATAAACTGTGCATTGTGATAATAATACCACACCACCCTAAGTGACCGATCCTGAGTG
The DNA here is from genome assembly GCF_000471905.2 of Amborella trichopoda. Next base: position 7,602,261 of record NW_006495273.1, on the reverse strand, counting down.
ACTTAACAATTGCATGAACAAAATAAACTCAAGGATTTTGCATGTATGCATGGGGAGGGACGACTTTCTGGGAGCCGTTATAACAACCAGAGAGTGTCCAACCCAATGCTTTGGAAAACTGCCCTAACGTGAAAATAATTACTTGTATATCTTTATTTAGATCCTATTACAGAATTAGATGTTAATTTAGAGTTGAAAGGCGGCCTCCGCTAAACTAGTTTTAGCAGTGGCCAACCTTGAGGACTCACCAACCGCCAAACTACCTTCACGGGCATCTTTCTTTGCTCGATCAAATTCAACAGAGGCAATAGCCCTTTACTCATGAGTTTGTTTGCAGCAGTAGGGGCAGGTGCACTCGCCTCAGTCACCAAAACAGAAGCAGCAACCTCCTCTCGACTTACATCCTCTCGACTAGACCCAGAACCATCAACGTGAAAACCATCTCTAATAGCAGCACCTCCCACAACAGTATGAGCATCTCCAATAACAGCAGTTTTAGGAACACCGATTATAACATCATCTTTGAAACTACCACGAGCATCACCAGTAACAGCAGTACTTCTAGCTTCATCGTGATCATTAACAATCCCAATATCAACACCTACAGCAGCGGCCTGTGCAACACGAACAGAAAGTCCAATACCAACGTCTCCAACAACATCACCATGAAAGATCGCAACGTTCTCAGAACTTTGTTTTGTAATATCGTCTCCCTTATGACACCCATTAAAATATATTAAGGTAAGGGGAACAAATAACTCTTGAAATGGCCCTTGTTTAGGCATATGAATAAGCCTTGTTTTCTTTTTTCTTTTTTTCTTTTTTTTTTTGACAAGAGTACATAAATTTTATTGATTAAAGATAATTAAAAGAGATTTAAAGATAATTAAAAGAGATTTACAAAAAAAAAAAAGATAATTAAAAGAGAATTACAAATTGAAAGAAGGAGAAATGGCCATAGAGTGTGAGTGGACACTAGCTTTTGCCAAAGAATATCCCTTATCATCTGCCTTATGGTAGATTTGTTGGAAAGAAATTGTATGGAATCGACATAGATTTGGAATTTCTATCCAAAATTCCTGCAAATTCCACTACGGTCTCCCAATAAATTGCACCAATTGATAATATTTAATGAATCCCCTTCCACTACCTAATATAAATCAGTACACTTCTCTTTCAAAATTTTCTCTTTAAAAATTTTCAAACCATGCAACAAAGCCAAAACTTTAGCTTTATTAGTAGTAGCCTGGCCTAAAAAAGGAAAAAGTACCAATCTATCTAAATTTGAGACTATCCCACCAACACCTACTGGCTTTGGGTTTCCCAAAGAACTCTCATCAAAATTTAACTTAACACTTCCATCCAAAGGTGGAGGCCGTCTTCCTCGTGGTCTGATTTTACAGTTTGCATTACCAAATTTTTAGATTTAACATGACATCCACTTTCGACACACCGTTTCCTTCCTTCTGTTTAAATACCGAAACCACACATTACGAAGGATCATTTCCTTAATTCTTGCCATTTTATAACCATTTCCGTCAAAAGTACATCTATTTCTTGTCAACGAATCTTCCCAAAGAAAAGCCCCACAAAGATATTCCAAATAATTAAACCTTTTTTTTGGCAAACTAGCTAAACTTAGTTCTTGAACAATGTCAGTATGTCAAGCAGGCAAGGTTACCACACATCCCACCAAATTTATCGCCCACATCCAAAGATGATAATTTATAGGACAACGCCAAAAATAGATGGTCTCCGGTCACCTCATCTCCTTTACATAAAATACAAAAGTTAATAATTAATTTGCCTCTTATGCGCAAATTATCCACCGTTACTACTTTGTTTTGAGATAAGATCCATACAAACATCTGAAACTTATTTGGGATATTCCACTTCCATATCTTATTTAAATAAGGCGAGGACCATTGCACACGATCATGAAAAATCAGCTGATACGCCAATTTAACTAAAAAAATACCATCATTAGAGAGTTCCCAAATAACTTCATCCTTCTCAAAAGAAGACACATAAACACCCTCTAACTCATTCATCAAATTTGTGAACTGGGAAATCATATGGAATTCTATTGTAAGCAAACTGCAAGCTCGAATGCACCCAATGATCATCGTGGGTAAAAACAGCACACACCCTCAAACTTTGAGAACAACATTTATCAGAAAGGTCCTTATACATCACCTTGAGAGGTTGATCCCCAACCCACTTATAAGACAAAAATTAATCAATTCCCCAATACCAATAAACCTTCTAATATTTCTCAGAACAAGGTCCCTTCAGGCAAAAAAAATCCTTTCCAAGTTTGAGACTAATGGCAGCTACGTCTGCCCCTACTAACAAAACCATTACTCTCCATTTCATATTTTGAAATAAGCACCTCTTTCCATAGCTTATTACCACCCTCCAAAGATCTCCACTGCCACTTAGTCAATAAGGCTTGATTAACACACTTAAATCTCCTATTACTCAAGCGCCCTTCCATCTTTGGGGTGCACGCCTTATCCCAACTTACTAAATGATACTTATTTACCCCGTCTGAAGAGCTCGAAAGAAATTTTCACATAAGTCTTTCAATTTTTATTATCACCAGTGCAGGCATATGCATAAAAGATATCAAATAAATGGGCATATTTGCCATAGAGGATTTAATTACAGTAATCCTTCCTCTTAGAGATAAGAACTTTGTCTTCCACATATCAAGTTCGTGTGGACTCTTTTCAAAACAGGATCCCAAATAGAACGTGGTAGTTTCCTATTCGAAATAGCAATTCCAAAATATTTTATAGGAAATAATCCATAACACAATCTAGCACCAGAGCCAAATCATGCACCATATTATCACCATAGCCAATCCTCACCAGAGACGTTTTAGTAAAATTAACTTTCAAGCGCAAAGTAACCTCACAACATCTCAAAAAGATTGAAACAACATGTACCTGATGAAAATCTTCATCGCAAAAAATGAGCGTGTCATCAACATATTGCAGGTATGAAATTATAGTCCATTTTCAACAATCTTAAAACCATTAAACCATCCCCTACTTTCCATGTTTTTCAGCATCAACCTAAAGCTCTCAGCCACTAAATTAAAGAGAAAAGGTGATAATGGATCCCCTTGTGTCAAACCTCTTGATGCTTTAAAAAATGAGACAATTCAACTAAGCCATTTGACATGATGAAATCATTAAGCATGCGCATGCAAGAATTAACTGTAACAGTCGAATAGGTTTCCAACAGACCTACCTATAAAATTAAAATCTCCAACCACACACAAGCAATGCAATATCCATGGCCAATTTCGACATATCTTCTATAAACGCATGTTTAAAAGCCACAATGGCTGTTAGACTGAACAATTATAAACGACCAACAAACCAACCCGATCTGTTCCGTTTACCTATTTGACCTTTATCCAACTTCAAGGATATTATATTCGTGCTCACTCGTTTATTTTTATGAGAGAACAAAATTTGTAGTCGACACCTTTTTCTTTTATTTTGTGTGCTCTGTCTAGGTGGCGTGAGAGTCGGATTTTTGAGCTATCTAAATCAATGTTGGAAAAATAAAACCCGAATGATTAACCGGACATGGCCTGGAAGCGGTTCAACCTGTCTAACCGTTAAACTAGCCGGTTCAACAGTTCTAACCAGGCATGTTTCGGGAGGTAAAAAAAGTGTTTAAAAAAAATAAAAAAACAAAAAAATCTATTAAAATATGAAAAATATATTTAAAAAAAATTTAAACAAAGTACATCCAAATGAAGTTGAAAAACTAAATAATCAATTTGTGCCTAAGGGTATTTTTGAATTTTTTTAAAAAAAGATGAAAAAATATAAAAAAAAATATTAATGGCCAAAACAATTTCTAATTTTTGCTATAATGATGAAAAACATTAAAAATACATTATGAACAAAATCCCTTATTTATTGGGATTTATATATATATTTTAAAAAATACCTAGCCGGTCACCAAAACCGACTAAAACCAGAACCAGCCAGTTCCGATCTAACCAGGCCTGGGCGTTTTTTCCAATAATGATCCAAATACATAATTTTGAGCTATTAGAAGGCTAGTATTTTAATCTACCCAGATAAATCAAACTTTTTGTGGTTTCGTTGTCCTAAATTCGACTTTCAAACCAGAAATAAATAGAGGTGAAACCGTGAAAAAAAAAAAAGGTAGATACCGCATCTTTTCCTATTTCCCGCATAATACATAGAGGTGAAACGATAAATAGCAAACATAGTGTTGAAGTTTAAGACAATGATAACAATCTTCCGCACGCATGTATGCAGGCACACAAGACAGGGCCAAACTCATTGAAATCAATAGTGTTGAATTTGAGGCTCACGAGAGAGGGAGAAAGCAATGAAAAACATGGTGTTAAGTTTCTGGGCGTAGGAAGCATGATCAACAACTTCCCCCCCACAAATGCGACACGAGAGCGATTATGGATACCTAGGTAGGGTACCTGATTTTGTTGATTCTAGTATATATAAAAGCTGGCTTTGAGCACAATATTGTTTTGCCCGCTTTTAAAAGAACCCAGCATATATAAAAAGTACAATTTGCATAGAGCCGAAGCTCTAAACAATCAAAATAGAAATAAAGTGCACATTCAAATAGTATCGAGAAATATAGTTTCAATATTGAAAATCTTTGTGATAGCCTTAAAAAATATTTTTATATTTAATTATAAAATTTAAAGCTTCAAAAATAATATAAATCGATCAGATCTATGAAAACTTGAAAATCTTAAAAATTAATAGACAAAAATACATTACAAGATGCACTATTTCCAAAACTTGAAATCCATTTTTTTTCATGTCCTGCATCTTGATTTCGAGATGATCATATAACCTCTTCTGGTAAAAATTTTTTAGGTGGGTGTTTAGGGTATTTTGAGTTTAGAAAACAATGGGAGTAATCAATTCGCACCCAATGAAGTCTGCTGAAAAATCAAGTCCCATGGTCTTGGAAGTCATTTCTCAACTATGGCGGTTAGTTGCAATTGCAAATTCTCACAATTGAAATTTACAATAGAGAGACAAAAAAGAAAAAGGTTCCCATTTATTGATAATAAACTAATTGACATTCAAAATATTAGTTTACATTGAAATCTCAAGCCTAGATGACCCAAAAAAAAAATTTACCCTCTCTTCAGGCTACAATCTGACGGCACCCACCCGTACCAGCACACACGTCACACTCATCTGCATTTCCCTCAACATGGCTTAAACAGTGCTTGATTCTGTCATTCAATACATCCTGTAAAAAAGTGCCCATTTTGTTATTTATAACATTCCACCCATGACTTCCTTATAGAAACATCCCTATAACTTCTCTCTTTTTATTTAACAATCAGACTACCAATAAAAGAAAGAAACGGCCATTTACTTTTATTTTTTTATATCTTTTATGGGTATAAAGGCACCATCTTTTAGTTCCTTATTACGAAGAAAAATACTAATTCTAAAGAAATCCAAGGGGAACATAATAGTGGGGCACCAAATCTAAGTTGCCCAAAAATGAACGGAGAAATATTACATACTCACTTAGCAAAAATATATCCATCACACGACAAATCCTAGCAAGGACACTCTCTCTCTCTCTCTCACACACACACACATGCACATGCTCTCTCTCTCACACACACATGCACATGCTCTCTCTCTCAAACACACGCACACACAACATACACGAGTGTGTTTCCGACTTTTAGCAAACAAAAACAGTTAATTATCTTATAAGGATAACAAATTCAAATTTGTCAATATCAGTGTCATTCTTGTGGCTCAGTAAAACTGAAAAGACCCAAGAGAGAGAAACTTCGGTTGGAAATGCAATCTAACAAATGATTCCCAAAGGCCGCTGCCAATTTATTTTGCATTGTCAATATAAGAAACTGAAATGTCAAATTCAAAAAAATAAAAATAAACCTATAAAATATTAAGGGTGTGGTTTGTATTGAGCCAAGGCTCTAAACAATCAAATTAGAACCCACCTTCAAATAGTGCCGAGAAATATGATTTCGATAGTGGAAAGTTTGCAATAGCCTTAAATTATATTTCATATTTAGTTATAAAATTTGAAGCTTAAAAAATAGTGTAGATCGAGCAAATCTATGAAAACTTGAAACTCTTGAAAATTAATGGCCCAAAAATGCAGTACAAGATGCACTATTTCCAAAACTTGAATTCTATTTTCTTCTCGTGTCCATGCATTTTGATGTCGAGATGATCAATTTGATGATATTTGGGCATCAAAACAACCTCTTCAAGTGAAAGTTTTGAGGTAGGCTCTAATTTGATTGTTTAGAGCCTAAGCTCTTTATAAACTTTTAGAGGAAATTAAGCAAACTAAAAGTAGAGTCACTTACCACCATCAGTTCATGCAGACCAAGAGGTGCAGTTACAACATAAGGGATACCAGGATGCTCCTTAGCTGCCTCGGCAGCCAAGGATGGGATGTCCTACATCAGCAGTCATGGACTAAAATTTAATTTCAAATGATATGCAATGAAAAACTTAAAATCATTCAAAAGGAAAAATGAGGAAAAGAAAAAATTACAAGGTTCATTAGAACAATGAATTCAAAATATCACATTTTGTAGTGGTCCAATCCTGCAATTTTGGAATTTGAAACATAACCAAAATTTGGTCTGAAAAAGATTTCTTCTTGTTAATCAAAATGAAATGTTTTTTTACCAAGAAAACTAGAATACTAGGAATTTATGCCTGAAACTAAGTCAATTAATTTAGGATTGCTAATTCAAAGATAATTTCGGACAATTTGTCGAATGAAGTTTGGCCCATTAGCATGCTTTAGCTGATATATCTAAAATAGATGCTAGCTGTATACAAAAATTCATCAAACTTGTGTCAAAACTTGCAAAGCATGTTTTTGGGTTTAGTTATTAAGTATGACGTGGGAATACCTGTTTCCAATGCCGCCCAGGGAAGAGGAAATATGGACTCACAACAATGCGGTTAGCCCCTTGTTGTACGCATGCACAAAATGCATCTTTAATTGATGGTGTTGCCAACTCCTAAATTGAAGTTAGACATGTAAGGCAAAAGCTCAATAGATACCCAAAGAAAACAGATACGAATTGAAGAATCTCAATACACAAGCATAAGCTTCATACGAAGATAAAAGAAAAATCAATTGCAAGGACAACAGATAAGGTTTGAATATATAATAGGTTAGACATCTAGTTATAATTCCTTTCTGGTCAAGACTCACAAATTTAAAAATCTCAAGGATAAGGAGGAGTTTCAAAACCACAATCAGGTGAGAAGCATTCTAAACATAAACATCCTATTCTTACATGAAATGTACAGTATGCACGGCAATCGTGAAGTCAAATGAAAAATGAACAGAAACACATGGGAGAGTTTAATGGCTGAAAAAGCATGTTCACAATAAACTACCTTACATGGAAAGTGCAACTTATATAGAGCAAAACCTTTCCAACTCAACTTTCAATGGCTAGAGAGCGCATAAAACCCCTGTTTTTTAAACTTTAATGCCCCAAAATTATGTGGATGCTGTTAAGCAATCAAGACCGTTAAAGAATTGAGAGTTGTTATAACAGTGTTTATAAACTTGGACTTGGGCATGGAACCAGGCAGGGCCCAGGCCCGAGCCCGAGTAAGCAGGTCTGACTTGGCTAAGTCTCAACAAGACTCAGAAACCAAGGGAACTGGTGAGACTCAGCCAGTTCCCAAGGTTTCTGTGCAAGACACAGCACCTTGTTGAGTCCGACTAACTCGGGAGAGTCCTAGACGGACTCACCGAGTATTAAAACACTGAATTATACATATATTGATCTCTTCCGATGCAAGAAGCATTGTTTCAGAAGGAAGATAGATTTTAGATGGATGAGAATCTCACTCAGAATAGCACGGAGGCTCTAGAGTGGGCTCGAATGAAGAAATCATAGGTTTGAAGAAATTGTATCAAACATGACTTCCTGCTCCATCCCCTTGGTTAAAATAGTATCAGAACATAGTATGCCATGGTTTTGAGCGAGAAATCCCCCAGCAACATGAGGTTTTCATAACTAATAAATGATGATTAATACATATGTAGATCTCTATCTTTCAACAAAGAACTCATGGTAGAATGTGATCTAGAATCTGGGAAAGTAGGAAAACTTCGATTTCTAAGGGTCATGGGCATAGAAGAAACCATAGGGAAAAGAGAACTAGATGATACCATCCCAGGAAGAATAAGAGACAGCAACCTTTTTTGTGCTGATGGACAAAAGAGCATCATTAAATGCTTAAATCTTCAAGAGAATAAAGCGACTGCAATCAAGACTAAATATTAATTTGAGTCCAAATACAGAAATAAATACACAAAAATGCATGATAAAATGAATCCTTGAGTTCTTGTGCCATATCCGATACACCACTCTCTCCAATCGTCACAAAGAACACATTATCTGTGTCCATCAGCTCTAGTTGCAATCGATCCTGAAAAGGAGTTCTACTATACATCTAATGATGCAAAATATAGTCAGAGGACTACTAAATAAGACCCTTTCATTGGGTTGGAGAAAGAGTCTTAGAGGTTAGTTCAAGCATGCAACACTCTCTCTCCTATGAGTCTAGGTGTGTACAATCTTCATGTAGTGCCACTCTCATTGAGGACTAATATTAACGACACATATTTTATATATGTAATTGCCTTATATGAGCAACCCCAAGTACTCAAAAGCCTACCTAGGAAAAGTTTGGACACAGAAATGGTGATAAACAAGCCTTGGTTTTTTGAAAATCTCTAAAATGCACCTGTGTTCAAGACAAGAAGAGAGAAATTTCCTGAAATTCTACAGAAACAAGCTCCATGAATTCCCTTCCCTTTCTTCTTCCCCCGCCCCCCTTTCTCTCCCTTTAATTCCCTAAAATCAAAGAAAATCGTAAATCAATCTTTATGAATCCCCCAAACAGAAGATTACGAAAACGACAAGGAAAGGTTGTACACTAATGGAAATGCATGTAAATTGTCAACAAACATCAAAATATCTCCAAGAAAGTGGCAAGGATAACAAAACAAGAGGTTCTTGTTATTTGATGAGGAGTTCCGTTAATGGGCACTTGAATCAATGTCAATGCAACACAAATATTTTTTTATCCGTACAAAAGAAACCCCATATTTGCCCAACAAATTAATGTATCCGTATTTATAACCTCTTGATCTCACACATGGAAAAACAAACAAAACAGAAGTATTACCTCCCAATAATATAATAAAATTATTAGAGTTTTGCTTTTGCTTTTTTTTTTAAGTTCTATAAATAATCATAAATATTTATGCAAATGAAAAAGTTTCGCGAGAGTGTTTTTCTTCCACTATTTCAGACTATTGTGTGTCAAGAATCAACACATTCATTTGATAAGTCAATCTTTTCACTATAAGAGCCCAAAAAGAAATATTAGCAATTTATCAGAGGTGTCTTCCAAAAAAAAAAAAAAAATGTAAATAACCAACAAATAAAAAAAATCAAATGACCTCCTCTCACCATATGAGCAGGCTCCACGATGGGGTAACCACTTCTCTCCTTAAACATTGCCACAAAAGCATCTGCAATTCCCTCCAAAACAAGACCACATTAAAACCATTAAAATTAAAAAAAAGAAAAAGAAAAACAAAACAAGAAGAAGCAGAAGCAGAAGAAGAGAGTCATCTCATTCTCATAGTAACTCCAAACTCCAAAAGATTGAGAAACAGATAAGAACATCAAATCAAAAAGTAAAGAAAACAACCGAATTCCATTATAATCCAAATGAGAAAACAGAAAACCATAAAGTTAACATACAGAAGAAAGCTATACACTATATATCAAAAAGTAAGGAAACAATCCCTATTTTTATTATAGTCCAAATCAGAAAATAGAAAACCATACAGTTTACGCAAAGGTACAGAAGAAAGCTCTACACTTTACTTACTCAGCATTAGGTTGGACTCTTGGCGTCTGGACCCATGGTCAACTACAATCACTCCATCCCCATTTCTAATCCCACAATTGTCTTTCTCTATCATAAACCTTTCATCTCTCACCATACCCATGACGGGTTTTGCTGAAATAGCTCTAATTTTTGAATTCAGAGTAACCCCTCTGAGATTTCTTGCAGAAAGCCGGTTGCCACTGTCAAAAACAAGATCATTGAAAGGAAATATGGGGAATAAGCCATAGAATTTGAGAATGAAAACAAAGCTTGGAAGATCAAAATATGCAGTAGGTTGGAAATTGAAGCAGGAGTTGAATGAAACCTTATCGGGGGCGCTATAGAGGTCGTGGGGATTGAACACATTGCGTGGTTCAGATTTTTAAGGAAGAGCAGCTCGGGGCCGAGGACATGTATGGAACCTCATGTGGCGATGGTGTATCTTAGATGAAACCTGCAATTCGTATTGTGGGTGATCGTTTGCTGGACCATAAAATCTATACGAAAGAGGGGAACATTTGCATTTGGCACAAGGATACCACAGTTATTCATCGCCATTGGATGTTAAATTGGGCGGTTGGGAGTCTTTTGGGCTCAAAAGTCTAAAAGACATTTTTTTACACCTATCTACATAAAATAAAATATTTTTTGAGACCCGTGATATATCACAAGCCGTTGAAGTTCACACTTAGTGGCTATAGTTAACTGTGACCTACTTGTACTATAGATAAATAGTTTTACAATATATCATGCTTCATTGGTTTGGTCAACTCGCTGCATAAGTTGTTATTTCTATGCATGCCAATTCAAACATATATAAACATCATGAGGCTAATAATAATTTTATTCACACTCTCTTAGTAGGCCCAAAACTATATTTAGAGTGGCTACACAATTCACCAAAAGATTTGCACAAATCCTCTCACAATTGGAACAAGCATCTTTGACACCAATAAACAAGAAAATGAAGCAATCAGGCCTTAAAAGAATCCATTTACCCTTCCAAGCCTAAATCAGTGAAATACTACAAGTATGACCATAAAGCAAGGCCATTTCCTAAACAACAAAAATCTTCAAAATAAATAGACAGAGAGAAAGTACCTCTGTTGAGCTTGAGAGAGTTGAAACACCAGATTTCATGTCAGTGAAACCATTTCAATTTTTTTTATTTTTTTTTTGCGGCGATCTCAAAATTCATCCATGGGATAAAAGTATAAAAAAATAGTAAAAAAAATACACTAAGAAAAATTCAAAAATGAATGCACAAGTGATACAATAACTCAGTTTACCCTTTAGCAAGCATAAAATCTAAAATTCTCAATCCCAACTTCTAAGGTTTCGCAAGCATCTTGAAATCCAAAAATGAACAGTAGCTCAATCATAAAAAACCATTTCTAACATTATCAAATCACAGATACCACAGTTATCATTGCTCTTATCTTCCAAATTTTAGTTCAGGTAAACCAAGAGAAACCATGAAAACAGAGAGATAATGCCCAAAAAATAGTCCAGTACCCTAGAGAAAGAGAACTTACTTGGGCCACTCCAAATTAGAGAGAGGGTAGATGAAGAGAGTTCAGTGAGAGTGACCGTTTTAGAGAGAGAGAGAAAGAGTGAGGGTGCTCATGGAAAGAGAGACTCGGCACTGAATAGAGAAGAGAAAGATTTCGTTGTTGTCATGGGTTTTAGGGCTCATTTGGTTCATGCATAACAGTTTGCGTATGTAAAACAAATTTCATATGTAAACAGTTCCCTGTGCAAAGAGTTTTTCAATCCTGTTTTTCCCCATGTTTGGTTCACATGTTTGGCATTACTGTGTACCCAGTTTCTTATGTTTGGTAACCCATTGGTAAACTATCTCCCAGAATCTAGATTAATACCTATTTTTGATCGTTAGGTGTCCACTTCAATTATTCAATTTTCAGGAATGTTAGGTGTCCTACCCTAGCTGCATTTCTCTTAAGGAGTTTTCTCCCTTTCATCAATTTCAATTCTGCTATAGCATTACCATTACAAATCACATTTTCGAGGCAGCACAAACTTGATGAATAATCAACTTGTAATTCATACATACAAATTACATGTTCTAATAGTACGAATAGTGTAATTCAGAAATTTTAATAGAAAATATATTAATAAAAAGGAGAAATCATACCAAATGGAAAAGGTAGGTATAACCCATCTTTCCTTTTCCTCTTTTACTTTTTAATCGAAGGACAAGAATAAAGAAAATCATATAATAGAACTATAGAAGAGCAATAAGCATTCAAAAGAAAACCCAATTTCACCAACACAAATCCTTGCTAATTGAGCAACCATAAATTTCATAAAATTGACATAATTGATAAATTGATCAAATGCAGCTAAAAGAGATCAATATATTACAAAAAAAGCGAATAAACCATGAAAAGATTCACACCCAAAATCAGGCCTCTCTTTGAAGTAGCCTTGAGCCTCCATTGAACACGAAAAATGGAGTTTTCCAAAGATTGCATGGCCAGCTCCACTTGATCATTATCCATTGACCAATCCAATAAACAAACAAAATACAAAGTGGGATTTCAAGGTATTACTGAAAAAACCAAATAACTTTCGATTTTTCCCTTTTGGAACCGTTATTACAGTGGAACTAGGAGATTAAAAGTATTCTTGAAAAACAAACTGCTTCCACAGGGAAGCAAAACAAAACAAAATCTAAAAGGAAAAACGAGGAAAAATAAAACATAAAAAACCCATACCCAAGTTTTTTTACAGATTAAAATAGAACTTATGTACCCCAAAAAAAAAAAAACATACCCATTCTACATAGCGAATGGAACTTCTATACCCAACAAAAAAGTAAAAGAAAACTAGTAAAAAGTAACAAAACCAACAGGACAAAATAAAAAACCAGAAAAAATACAACAAAGAAAATCTCTACCTTTTTTTTGTTTTTTGTTTATAGAGAATGGAATGTTGTTGTGCATTTACCATGAGGAACGCTACGGTTATAATGCCAGTTCTACATACTCCAAGTAAGCAAACCCATATATCAAAGTTAGAATAAATTTTGTTTTTTGCCATTAGATGCCGACAAATAGAGCACACCATTAGGAGAAATTTGTTTTTGCCATTAGATGCAGAGCAAATAGAGCACACCATCAATCTCATGGAGTCATTAAAAGCATCGTATACAATGATTTATCTCCAACAACAACAAAAAAAGACAAAAGGAAAACCACCAAAAAGTAAAAGAAAAAAAACCTTACCTTGTTGAAGAAGATGAAGAATGTTGAAGAAGATGAGACTTCGAAAGTGATTCTCGTTTGAGAGAGCGCACGATAATAGGGGAGAAACGAGTGCAGAGTTGAGGTAGAGGACACAGGGGGAGTGAGAGAGAGTGGGGAGGTATTCAGAGAGAGGCAATGCTCCTTTTTCTTGGTTCAGGGCTTCAGACCTTCACTATAAACCCTTCTCCATTTTGGAAAATGGTTGGGGCTGCAGCCCTATCAAAATAATTTAAACCCACCTCATCGTCACTCCAAACGTTTTCTCACGAAGGTTATCAAAATAATTAAAACCTCACCCCAAAACTCACAGGTCAAATGGGAAAATTGCATAAAACCCTCCAAAATGGACTTCCTAAGCACTTTACCCATTTTTTTTGTAACATTTTTTTCCCCAAACCAATTTTCCTAACAAATAACCCCCAACTCAAAAAACAAACAAAAATAGACTAAAATACCCCTCCTTTTCCCACACGTAAAATGGTCTAGTCCGGCGATTGGAAGCGCAGTCCGGCACTGAAGTCACTGTAAATGTTGCAGTCTGACATTTGGAAGGGGCAGTCCGGCATTGAAGTCATTAGAATTGGCCCGGTCTGACATTTCGAAGGGGCAGTCCGATACTGAAGTCACTATGAATGGTGCAGTCCGACATTTGGAAGGGGCAGTCCGGCATTGAAGTCATTAGAATTGGCCCGGTCTGGCATTTCGAAGGGGCAGTCCGGCACTTCAAACCGCCAGTTCGGCAATTCCAAGAGGCAGTTCAGCACTCACCAGTCTGGTGTTTGGAAAGGGTAGTCTGGCACTGAATTCATTGTAAATGGTGCAATCCAGCGAAATCACTGTAAATGGTGCAGTCCAGTATTTGGAAGGGGCAGTCCGACATTGAAGTCACTGGAATTGGCCCAATTCAGTATTACAAAGGGGTAGTCCGGCAAATACGTTAATGGAGGGTGCAATCCGATGTTTGTAAGACTCGGTTCGGCGTTTCCTTTTATTGGGATCAAAAAATGATTTGTTAGGTACAGGAAGGGTATTTTCGCCAAAAAAAATGATCATTTCGTGTTGGGGGTTATTTGCTAGGAAAGATAGTTTTGGGGAAATTTTTTTAAGAAATTTAGGTGGGGTAAAGTGCTTAGGATATCCATTTTGGTGGGTTTTATGCAATTTTTCCAACAAAATTTTTTTTGGATGAAGGTTAACTTTATATATTAATATTATTAGTAATATGCACATGCATTGCATGTGATATTTAATATTAATCACTTAAAGATATTTAACATTGAAAAAAAATTCAATATAATATGGTTATAGATATTATTGAATTTATCCTCATAATTAAATAATTTTATTAAATAATTATGATTTCTTTAAAACCCTGAAATAAATAAATAATTCAAGTATACTATTTGTCATAAAATGATATTATAGGGAGACCAAAAAATTTTAAATGCTATTTTAAATAGAGGAATCAAGAGAGAAAGTGCAAAAGAAAAATAGTGAGAGAAAACTAGGGAATATTTACATGAATTATCATTTTATTCTATTATCTATTATCATATATAAAGCGAGACTAAATATAGCTTTATAATAGGGAACTAATTGAATATAAAAATATTTGTATCCCTCAATCCCATAAAAAAAAAAGAAGCAAAACTAGAGAACCTCTCTATGTCTATGTGCTCTTTCTGTCCCTCCATCTCTTGTCTCTCACCTCATATACATAAAGAGAACACCACTTACCTCAAGCATACCTAACTAAATATTACACTCAATATTGAGATACCATACCTCAAGCATACCTAACTAAATATTACACTCAATATTGAGATACCATGTATCTACAACAACGAGAGAGAGAAGGTTGAGAGAGAGACACTTAAGATTTTCCCTCAACATATTAGTTTAGTCTCACAACATTTTATGAATAAATAAAACACCTAACCAGAAAATCCGAGTATGAAGTAGAGAAAGGGATTGCTACACTCCATTATCATGTTTTTTGCCTAATACTTACTCAAAAAAAAAAATGTTTTTTGCCTAAAAATAAAAAAGACCAAGCAGAAAATATAAAACAATCAAACTAAAAATAAACAAAAAGTGAAGTAGTAAAGTAACCGACCATGCAACATAATAACCCTGAAAGCAGAAACCAAAGTGGGAAAATAAAGTCAAGTGGAATGGATCATAGAGAGAATGTGTAAGAAAGATAGAGAGAGAGATAAAAAGAATAGAAAAAAATATGCAGAATAAAAATGATTAAATCCTTGGAGAGAGAAAAACAAAAAATATAAGAGAATATGTAACTCAAACATACCGAACTCATTATTGGCATACCACCGTTCATGTAACAAGAAGGAAGGGGGGTGTTGAGATACCACGTATAAGCCACCAATGAACATTCGTGTTAATAATCCCATTAAAAATAAATTACTACACTCCATTTATCACATTTTTGCCTAAAAATAGAAGACCAAATAGAACATGTTGAAACAATCAAATTAAAAATAAATAACCAACCATGCAACACAATAACCTCAAAGCAGTAACCGAAATGAGAAAATAATGTCAAGCGAAATGAATCATAGAGATAATGAAATAGAAAAAGATATACATAAATAGAAAAAATAGAAAAAGATATAAAGAGAGACATAAAAAGAACAAAGAGAAAACCTATGAGGGGTGTTGAAATACACGTACCAACTAGCAATGAAATATCCATCCCCTAAAACCTATAAGCTTTAATTGCCTTCTTTATCCACTCATGTCTCTTCATCCAATAACCTTGTATATTTTCAAACATTGTGCTCTTTTTTTATAGCTTGTTCAATCTTTCTCCATTCAATAACCTTATCTATTATGATCCTCAAACCAAATTTCTGATCCTGTTTGGATCCGGATATGAATCCAAGAATTGGATATGAAATTCGGATCCAGATCTAAAATTCAGATCTGAAGAACAATCTAGATCGGATCCAGGTATAGGTGGATCCGATCTGGATCCAACCCAATTTTTTTAAAAAATATATTTTTATTTTATATAACATAAATAAATTATGATTTATATATAATATATAAAACATTTTAGATTTTAGAAGTTAATCCCCACCATATATTAGTAGAAGTTCAACCGTGGGGATCTGCTCTCTCTCTAAATAAAACATTTTTAGGGTTTCTCTGTTTTTCATTTTCCCCATCGCCGTGCCAGTTCTCTTAAGCACTTGTCTCTCTCTCTAAATAAAACACTTTTATGGTTTCTCCGTTTTTCATTTTCCCCATCACCGCACTAGTTCTCTCAAGCACTTATCTCTAACAATTTTAGATTTATTTATCTAGCATTAGGGTGTGAGAGTTCATTGGAGAGAGAAAAAAGAGCATGTTTTCTACATAAACTCATTCTATTTTTCTCTTTCTAGATGATGATAAAGAGAGTTAGTTAGAGAGGGAGAGAAAGAGCATCTTTCTTAAATAAGATCATTCTATTTATATCTCGCTTTCTAAATAATGAGAGAAAGTTTGTTGGAGAGAGAAATCATGTTTTCTAAATAAACTCATTCTATTTATCTCATTTTATAACATTCTCTCATGATCTCCACACATCAATTTTAGAAAGAAAAAAAAAAGCATGTTTCTTAAATAACTCATTATGTTTGGGAACCATCTTAGATTGGCGTTCCGAAGAGGGTTAGAGATAATGGATTTTAGGTACCTTTGATTGTGCGAATAGGGAGAGAGAGAGAGGACAATTATAAAAAAAAAAACAAGACACATGACATATATAATAGATACATAAATATCTTGTATTTTTTGGTAAGTTTCCGTATAGTATAAAGTAGTATAGGTGGATGTGATTTCTTTATATTATTGTCAGCTGCATTCATTCAGATAGTACGTGCGCCGCATTCATTTTCGCCCTGTACCCTCAAGTATTTATTACTGGATCCTATACCAATTTGACCTTTAATTATGCTTTGCAACCTGAGCAACTTGGAATCCCTTTCGAAATCCCCAATCTGCCCAGTTGCTTTTCAAATCAATGATCAATATGCTCAGCTGCCTGGCTCAAATCAAACTACTAAACCAGCCAATTTCGTTTTCTAATTTGCAGCAGAAAGTTGTTTATTTTTTTTGGGGGGAACTGCACAGAAATTTCTCAATAAATATTTGGAGCCGTGAAGGCAAAATCATCTCACGCAATTGAATATATATTGATCGCTGAATCGAACTTTCATTGGCTTGGAAACCATTCATTCGTTTATCAGTAACTACCTGATCATCAAATCGAGATTTTCATGCTTCTACAATTGATTGCTTTTCTTCCTTTTTTCACGCTGTTTTCAAGCGATGAAAGCGTACCCCAACAACCGTATGCAAAAGAATGAATTGTATCCTCTCACGTCATCTGCCAATTAAGTTGCAGTGCACGTAGAAGTGTATCCTCTCCACGAGGACGCGCAGCAAACGTCTCCCCACCGTCTGGACAACTGCTGTTGCAATCGAAAGTTTTCCGAAGCACTTTGTGACCGATAGATCGGCGAGCACAAGATGATTGTGACATGCTACTGCCACATTCTCGGCCACCACATAACCTTTTACGATCAGTCTCTCCTTTAATGCTGGACGAGCTGGATTTGGAATCTGCCTCACAAATCCACCTCGAAAGAAAAAATTGCCATTGAATATGGCCGATCTGTCTCATCTGAAAAAACCACCGAGCCTGTTTTTTCCCTCTAGATGTTGATCTCATAGTCCAAATCCGTTTGAAATCTCTCTCAACCACTCTATTATGACATTGACCCTTAAACAACCATATAAAGTAGCTCTTTTGCCCCACTAAATAATAATAGAAAAAGCCTTCTAAAAACTGCATTGAACAAGATCTGAAACACTCTGAAATCCACCCTCTGAAATTGACTACCCTTTGAAACCCGATCTAAAACCAATCTGTAAAAACTGGCTCTAAAAAAAAATACCCTCTTAAAAACCAGCCTAAAAATCCACCTCTGCCTATTATGATATTCCTCGATTTCTAAGGCCGCACTAAAAATCCACCTCTGAGCCGGCCCTATTATGATATTCCTCTATTTCTAAGGTTGGTCACGATGTTTGTCTGTTTCTAACGCTGGTTAATCTACTATTGCTTGAGCCTGCTTGGGTTTTCTCTGTACTTGTTGATTGATCAAACAATCAATCGAAGTATGCACGAGAAGGATTGTTGGTTTTCGCAACTTAGTGTTCAATCAAGCAATCAAAGTATGTACCTGAAGGACTGCAGCAACGAAGTATGTACCTCTGCTTTTCACAACTTAGTGTTCAAACTTCAACTGCTCTCTCATATTGAGTATAGAGGTGCATATCGTAATCAGTATATATGAGAATGATAGATACAATATCTTGTATTTTATGTTAAGTCTCGGTATAATATAGGTATATGTGATTTATTTTTATTGTCATCCGTATTTGTTTATTTAAAACAATTGATCTATATTCATATTGAGTAATTGACACAGGGAGTCTCTTCAAATAAACCAACCTGAGACTCTTCAGACTTATTGTCTTTTTATTTTTCTTGAAAATTAGACAAAAAAAAAAAAAAATCACAAATGGTGCGCTCAAGACATCTGGGTGACTATAGCTATGCACGACCTTAAGTGGTCGCTCTCCTCCATACATGACTCGTGCTTTGTTATCCCTTTTAATTGTGGCATCTCTTAGAACCACCTCCCATCACTTTTTTTCTTTTTTTTTTATTAAGTGAAAATGGGGTTTACTTTAATGGAAAGTTTTTGCTTCATATGGACTTTGCTCGTAGCTCACCTTACTCACTAGCATCCATTGCGCCTTAAATATTTCAACAATTGTTCAACCGCATTTCTACAATACGCGGTCCAAACGTATAAATAGATGGTTCATCTAAAAACAACTGTAACTAACAGTCTAAATGTCTTATTAATATAATTATTTTTAGTTTTCGTTAATTTTTTTTTTCATATACATGATCTCTATGTTAAAGGTTATATATACTCTAAAAATTGGGATTAAATTATATTTAAAAAACATATTTATTGCCAAGCTCACATTTCTGCAATGTGCAGGCTGGACCGCATGCTAACCGTGTCCTAAATATTTTTCCCACCTCGTTTGGATCTCGTCACGTCTTGCTTCAACAAATTAATATATGCAATTTCCTAGATCCTGAAATTGGACCAGAGCTTGGACCCGGTTCAAATTGGTTTGATCCGCTTCATCAATAACTTTTTTTTTTTATGAAAGTTGTGAAATTTTATTAACCAAGCAGAATCATAGAATGGATCGAACATATGAAAACAGCAATTGCGAACTCTACTCCCCATATCTGCAAGGTGTACAACACATACGACACTTTTTTTTTTTTCCTTTTTTTGGGACAAAATTTATATAATTTATTTATAATAAAAAAAATTAGATTGCAAGGTGTGAGCCTTTAATGAAAAATCAGATTACAAGGGTATCAAATACATGCATCTCTGGTGTCCCAAGTTATCCAACGGGACGAAGCAAAAGAGAGACTAAACCAAAAACTACCGATGATAGTCTTTCTTGGAATCTTATATACTCTGATGCAATTGTATACGGAAAACTATACAAAGAGATCAGATCACGATCACTCTTGTTCATCGGATTTCAAATTTAGTGGTTGTGAGTTCAAAGATATGACAATTATTGACTATACTTGAAGTTCAAAAGAAAATTTATCGAACTTTACAACACACACCAAGCCATCTAATTGCTATAAATAATTGTAACCTTCTTATAATAAAGATAAATGGGTCACAGTATACAATCCCATTGTATATTCCTAATCAAAATTCCTTTTTTTAAAATTGTAAAATTGAAATCATATCTACATCTTGCCAAATTACTACCAAAATCAATGTGATTATACTACTGGAATTAACAATCAATCCTAATTAATGGTAGATGTTGGAAAAAATAAGGATTAGTAATGCTCATTTTGCTTCATGGAATACTCGGCCCTTGCCATTGCTGAGGTGCTCAACTATTCCAAGTGGACTCGCCTCAGTGTTGCCTGAGCTCAAAAAACGCTGCAAAACAAAACAAACATTATGAAATATATGGAAAATACAAATAATAAAAATATAAAAAATACATAGTAAATAAAAAATATATATATAAATGAAATAAGAAAGGAAAATGGTTTGACAGGGCTGCAGTCCTATCAAAATAATTAAAGCGTCACCTCAAAACTGACTGAAAATCGTAATTGTTTCATTCGAAAATCAAATTGATCATCTCGCCCTTAAACATTATGATTGTGAAAGAAATTAGGATTTCAAGCCCTGGAGAAGTGTATATTGCAACAAATTATCTAGATTTCGCCCTAAAAATATGTGATAACATATCAGCAAGCTATGTACCATTTTACTGAACTTCAAATTTCATAGTCAGTGTTGGAAATTTATTTTAGAACCAGCACATAGATTTTTTATGCCCAAAATACTTTCGAGATGAGGATTTAAGGTGAGGCTTTACTTTATTTTCATAAAGCCCACGTCTTATAGAAACTTCATCCAGTAGAAAAAGGTTTAATGTACTTGACTTGTAAAGAAAAAAAATAGGAACCTAAATTATGTATGAAAGAAAGTCTAAATCAGCTATATTTGAATTAGTGCAAAAAATCAATTTATGAATCTAAATTAAATAATGAAACATATCCAAAATTATGAGGCTCACGTTCTAATCTTTGTGTTCGATTCAAATAGAGGCTTCAAATCCCTGCCAAACTTCTTTAGCAGCCCCAATCGAAATCCCAAAATAAATTTTGGGTTCCAACTTTGGATCTTAGAGATCCATTACTTCGAAATTTTTGGGTAATCGAAAAAAATAAAAAAGTATAATATCCTTTTCTTTTGAAAAACTGACCTATGGTTGGGTCAAGACTCAAGAGTACAAAGTTATGCTTAGAATCCAATTTTTATTAAAGATCGACTCTCAAATTCAAAGAAAATCTAAAATTTTCAAAAGCAAGTAAAAAATTGCCCAATATGTAAATCTACTGATTTTCTAGCTTATAGTTAAAAATGTGATCAAAATGTGGAGTTTTAGTACTACAGCCTTCAAAGAAAATGAAAAATAGGCCGTGAATTACTGCCCCATTTTATTTTAAAGGTCCATAGCGGCATGTTTTGTATGGGGCTCGCCCATTCCATGCGTCAGCCAAGTAGCTCAGTGGAGGCGGACTTGACTCGACTCGACTCGACCAACTATAAAGGACATTGGTTTAGAGAGAAATAGATCTAAGCATTAGGGTTTAGTTTGAGTGTGGGGAAGAAGAAACCCGGAAATTTTGGCTTTTGGGTGAGAAAGGGAGAGAGAGAAGATAGATAATAAACGAAAATAGTGAAGAACAATTGTAATAATTTTAAAATTTTTTTAAAAAAAATAAAAAAAAAAGAAACTCTTAATAAGTGATGGTCTATATGAACATGATGGTCCTTAAGGACCATCACTATTTTCAAAATCTTTTGGTTAAGTTTCTTTTATTTGCTCCTCCCTTGCCACGTCAAGTGGACGTGGGCTTTAAGCATATAAGGGGTATTGTAACGGTTACACCTCGTTTATGAGGTGTCACTTAATAAAATATTATAATAAGGTGTCGTAAGAGTTTAAATACGAGAGGCGAGGACTCCCACCTTAGAAAACTTCTGGAATCTTTTCCTTTCTGGTCGAAACACAGTGAGCTCCTCTCTTTAGTCGAATTTTTATCGGAAGCTCCCTCTCAAATATTTTAGGTAAGTGACATCATCTTCCTGAAAAATAGTCTGTTTTAATAAATAGTGATATTTCTGTCCAAGATCTTTATTTTATAAGTTTTGTTTGTAAGTGATTTCATTGTCTCGAAAAATAATCCATTCTTTTTAAAAATGAAATGAAATAATTTTTTCTGCTTATTATCATGAATTTTAGGCGCGATATATTTAATGCGCAAGTGACCTCATTATCTTGAAAAATAATCTTTTTAATTAAAATTGTGATATTTTATCTATGTTAGAAATTTTGAATGCTGTAAATTATGAAAAATAAATTTATTTATTTTTCTTGTCTATTGTTAGAAATAAATGTGATATTTCTGCTTTTAGTAAAATTGTGATATTTCTTTCTACTGTTTTGAATATTTAGACATTGTAAAATTCATGTGCAAATGACTGCCTTATTATTTAAAAATTGGAATTTTTGCAATTGATTATAGTATTATTGTGAAATGTTTATTTGTGGATTGATATCCCATAAATTGTGATAATTCCGTATTCTTGAATTTTTATAAGAGTTTTTCTATACATATTAAATTGACAATTATGCTAGAATGCCTTTACAAACTGCTACCTTTCTAAATTTGAGCCTAAAATATTTGATTGGTTATTTTTGAAATGTTATAGAGAGTAACTGTTATTAATGGTTTAAGTGAAATTCATATTAATGATTTCAGTGATATGTTGAGTACATGATATTGCTGCTTTCGAATGTTTAAAGAGATTTAGAAATAATTTAAGTATGCAAGTGGACTCATCTGGTTCGCCGGTGAGGTATAAGTAGACCTATCTGGGATGCAGGTAGGGATTAAGTGGACTCATCCGGTACGTCGGTGAGGTATAAATGGACCTGCAGGGATTATGTGGACCTATCTGGGACGCCGATAGGGATTAAGTGGACCCATCAGGACGCTGATGGGGTATATAGGTGACCTACTTGGGACGCTAGTAGGGTATTTTGTGAAATCCTTTGAATTATGCATTGACGCGTTAAAGTGTTATGTGCATTTCAATTATTCGGATTATACTTAATTATGCATTTATTGAAAGTGAAACTGTTGATGCATTTCTGTTAATAGATCTTCTTTTTGAAAATATTGATATCTTTCAACCATGATTATTTTTAGGATTATGATGATCACTTATTGAGTAGCCAAACTCATCAAACTATGGTAAACATTTTTCAGGATAACTGCGGTTTCATTTGT
>NW_006495273.1:7544082-7578989 GCF_000471905.2 Amborella trichopoda | reverse complement strand
AAAAAAATGTACTTAAAATAATAATGAAGTTGAAATAATATGAGGAAAAAAGAAAAAAAAATATCCCTATCTTTTTCAGTAATCAGGTACACAAATTTAGAGGACTAAATTTCTTTAAGGGGGGAAGAATGTAATAATTCTAAACTTTTTAAAAAAAAAGTAAAAAATAAAAAATAAAAATAAAAAAGAAGGAAAGAAACTCTTAATAAGTAATGGTCTATATGAGCATGATGGTCCTTAGGGACCATCACTATTTTCAAAATCTTTTGGTTAAGTTTCTTTTGTTTGCTCCTGCCTTGCCACGTCAAGTGGACGTGGGCTTTAAGCATATAAGGGGTATTGTAACGGTTACACCTCGTTTATGAGGTGTCACTTAATAAAATATTATAATAAGGTGTCGTAAGAGTTTAAATACGAGAGGGGAGGACTCCCACCCTAGAAAACTTCTTAAATCTTTCCCTTTCTGGTCGAAACACAGTGAGCTCCTCTCCTTAGCCGAATTTTTATCGGAAGCTCTCTCTCAAATATTTTAGGTAAGTGACATCATCTTCCTGAAAAATAGTCTGTTTTTAATAAATAGTGATATTTCTGTCCAGGATCTTTATTTTATAAGTTTTGTTTGTAAGTGACTTCATTGCCTCGAAAAATAATCCATTCTTTTTAAAAATGAAATGAAATAATTATTTCTGCTTATTATCATGAATTTTAGGCGCGATATATTTAATGCGCACGTGACCTCATTATCTTGAAAAATAATCTTTTTAATAAAAATTGTGATATTTTATCTATGTTAGAAATTTTGAATGCTGTAAATTATGAAAAATAAATTTATTTATTTTTCTTGTCTATTGTTAGAAATAAATATGATATTTCTGCTTTTAGTAAAATTGTGATATTCCTTTCTACTGTTTTGAATATTTAGACATTGTAAAATTCATGTGCAAATGACTGCCTTATTATTTAAAAATTGGAATTTTTGCAATTGATTATAGTATTATTGTGAAATGTTTATTTGTGGATTGATATCCCATAAATTGTGATAATTCCGTATTCTTGAATTTTTATAAGAGTTTTTCTATACACATTAAATTGGCAATTATGCTAGAATGCCTTTACAAACTGCTACCTTTCTTAATTTGAGCCTAAAATATTTGATTGGTTATTTTTGAAATGTTATAGAGAGTGACTGTTATTAATGGTTTAAGTGAAATTCATATTAATGATTTCAGTGATATGTTGAGTACATGATATTGCTGCTTTCGAATGTTTAAAGAGATTTAGAAATAATTTAAGTATGCAAGTGGACTCATCTGGTTCGCCGGTGAGGTATAAGTAGACCTATCTGGGACGCAGGTAGGGATTAAGTGGACTGATCCGGTACGTCGGTGAGGTATAAATGGACCTGCAGGGATTAAGTGGACCTATCTGGGACGTCGATAGGGATTAAGTGGACCCATCAGGACGCTGATGGGGTATATAGGTGACCTACTTGAGACGCCAGTAGAGTATTTTGTGAAATCCTTTGAATTATGCATTGACGCGTTAAAGTGTTATGTGCATTTCAATTATTCGGATTATACTTAATTATGCATTTATTGAAAGTGAAACTGTTGATGCATTTCTGTTAAGAGATCTTCTTTTTGAAAATATTGATATCTTTCAACAATGATTATTTTTAGGATTATGATAATCACTTACTGAGTAGCCAAACTCATCAAACAATGGTAAACATTTTTCAGGATAACTGCGGTTTCATTTGTGTCCTCGTCAAGATCAACTTTGAGAAGATATTGTAGTTTTGCTTAAACTTTCTTTTGTTACTTTGTAAGACCTCGCCACTGTAAATTTGTTCTATCAATAGATGTATATATGTTTTGTCTGTCACATCTCTGGGTGTGACAACAACCTAAAGAAGAGAAGCCTAATCTTGGGTTGGTCCATGCCCGTAAAAGTTGTAGGGTTTTAAATACTTAATGGGAAAAGTTTATATTAGGTTCCAACAATTACATATGCACCTCAAAAATCTATCAAAAATATTACCCTCTAATCGATCATCTCGACATTGAGATGTATGAATATGAAAAAAAAGATTTTTTGAGTCCCGGAAATAGTGCATCGTGCAACACATTATCTGGACTGTCCATTTTCAAGATTTTCGTATATTTGTAGATCTACTTGATTTTAACCATTTTTGGAATTTAAAATTTTTTAATTAGG
Organism: Amborella trichopoda; assembly: GCF_000471905.2. The sequence continues at coordinate 7,576,772 of NW_006495273.1, read as the reverse complement.
TATGAAAATAGATTTTAAGATAATACCAATAATTTTTTATAACAAAATTACATGTTATGACAAAATTTTAAGGTGCACCTTAATTGGATTGTTTAGGGTTGCATCCTTATAGAAACCACACCCATACTTAATTTAATTAACATTATTTTAAATACTTTAGGTTTTTCATTGAAATTAGTATACATTTCAAGATTAAATTGGGCTAATCTTGGGAGTTCAGTTTCTTCCTTATATTGCAATTTAAAGAAGAGAAGCCTAATCTTGGGAGTTCAGTTTCTTCCTTAGATTGCTAGCAGTGCCAGGTGATTTTTTAATGCCTAAACACTTCGAAAACTATTGTGAATGGATCTAAAGATGAACTGAAAAACAAAGAGAAAGAAATAGAAATAACTTATCTATTGAGGCCAGTTGGCCAATGACACGTGAAACCAAGATCTGGGGCCCGTATCAAGAACATGGTTGTTTATGCCATTGCCTCTTTTTTTTTTCAATTTGGAAATTGACTGAAGTTTGACTATGAAAGATTTAATTTTGATATAAAATTTCTACGGTTTGATCGACTTGATGAGAGATATGTACGATGGAACACCTAGCGTACGAATAATTAGTGGATAGATAAACGAGTTATCAATGACAATAGGTCTACATCAATGGTCAACATTGAGCATCTACCTCTTTATCTTAGTTATAGACGACTTAACTAGACACCTACATGATGAAGTACCGTGGTGCATGTTGTTTGCATATGACATAGTTTTGATCAATAAGATCTGAAACGATGTCAACATAAAGTTAGAACTTTGGAGGGATGCTCTAAAATCCATATATTTTAAAATTAGCAGGACAAAGACATAGTATATGGAATGCAAGTTTAGTAATAATAGGATTAGAGACAAGGAAGTAGTTAATATTGACAGTTAATAAGTATAAAAATATTGCCCATTCGATATCTTGAGGCGATAATCCAGAAAAATGGAGAGATTGAAGAAGATGTCACACACAAAATTAAAGTTGGGTAGGCGAAGTGAAGATTTGTAACTAGATTTTTATGTGATCGCCGCATACCAATGAAGTTGAAGAGCAAGTTCTATAAGACAACTGTAAGATCAACTTTACTTTATGGGGCGGAATGTTGGGTAGACAAAAAACAATATACCCATAAAATAAATGTAGCAGAGATGAGGATGTTGAGATGACTGAGTAGCAAGACAAATGATAGAATTCGAAATGAATCCATTCGGGCGAATTTAAGTGTTGCCCCAATAGGCGATGAGATGAGAGAGACTAGATTTAAGTAGGCTGGCCAAGTATAATGCCTGTTGAGAGGTGTGAATTAGTTCAAATACAAAGATTGAAAAGGGTAAGGGGTAGAGCCCAAAAGGACATGGTTGAAAATATTTCGAAAAGATATGGAAACTTATGGCCTTACTGAAGGTATTACCTTTAATAGAGCAGAACGTGGATCAAATTTTGTGCAACTGACCCCAATTAATGAGGAAAAGGCTATGATGATGATAATCCTTCTGATATTAAGAAATTGGACGGTCTACACTCAATTTTAAGCTCATAGAGAGTGCATTTTCTTTTTCTTTTTAGGTTTTTGTTTTGATTTTGGGAAAGTATAAGATGAACCCATTTACCTTTAGTACAAGGTGGTCATATTAATCTAGGCCATTAGATGTGAAATTGAGTGACTGCAATTATTCCATGTACCAAACTCAAACTTTTAAAATAATTTTTCCTGAACTTTATGACACATCCAAGCCATAAAACTTCATATCGGATGGTTGTAAATAATTGTGACCATCTTGTATCAAAGGTAAAAGGTCTCATTGTATACAATCCCTTTGTTTTTTTTAACATTGGTTGCTAGTTTAAAGAGGATACATACTAAAAAATTTGAGGTCCTAAAATCACTCCTATATTAGAATTTACTCGAGGGAGGGAAAAGACTAGCTCAAGTAGTGCAAAATATTTCAGCTTACTTTAAACGAGGGAACAATATCACTTGGAAAGCCATATAGTATTGGTGAGGTATTTTGGCCAAACATGGCCATACAACCATAATAATGCACAAACTTATTTTAGTTTATAGTTTGTACAAAAACGCTTTCAGACAATCAGTGACGGCCATGTCATTGGACTTGACCAGGTCATGAAGCACTGAGATCACAAGAATAGTTTTATCATATAAGAATGCCGGGCTTCGTATAATGAGCTCTAAACTCACTGCTATTTATTGAAAAGTAATACTGGAAATGCTCTTCAACCGTAAGCCTGTACATTGCATCATGAACAATATTTAGCGAACCAACAAAGCTACATCAAGATGGAGAGAATTTAGTGATTGGCCAAACTACCTTTAGAAATAATCATCTTGCACCACCTTTGTCACCATATATCTGCCCAAAAACTCATATCCATGAGCATAGAGGGCTTCGATTTCTACCCTTTGACCTCCTTGAATCATTGCCCTCAGTTCCTCCTTATACTTGTGGTCCTTCACGCCAAACCCAAAATGTATTAGTACCTAAAAGGAACCTTGAATGTCATTGTTAAGACTATTAAATTTTTGACCAATTTCATTTAGTACCTGAAGCATATCTGAGGACATTAGGCTCTTCGCTATCTGAAGGTCCCTGGTCTTCATCATCACCTTTGAATCCTGTGGAACAAGCATAAGATCGTCGCTTCGCAAACCCAGCCACTTCACATCACAAGCTGGAAGAAGGAAAGATCAATGAAAATGATCCGCCCTTGCTTGGCAGTAATTTAAACTTTCATTTTTAAACATAACAAGTAAATTCAAAAATTTAAGTATAGCAATGGTGCTAAATACCATATCTGTAGGCCTCCAAACCCATTCCTATGCTACCAAATTTGTACGTGCACAGTATAGCCAGTCCAGCTGGATTCCTTTCGAAAATTGTAACAAATACAATCAAATGAAGACAAGCTGATAATTATACATAGAAAATTTATGGTAGGCCAGTTCATATCCTCACCAGTCAACCAGTGCCAGTATCGGGAGAGTTGGAAAAATCTTGCTCAGGCGATGGAGAAAAACCCTGTGTTGCATCAATTAAATGAAAATAACTCTACCTTCATTCCAATCTGTTTAAGTAAAAGGTGCAGAAAAGCTTCTTATGCAATTCAATCTATTTTACAGTTACAAGAAGTCAGTGGGTAAATGCTTGAGGATGAAAGCATATCAAGAAGTAGTGAACACACAAAAAAACAAATGTTGTACAAGTGATCGGTCACCCCATGATGTATTTCAGATCCAATTGCTTAATAGCAAACTTCACCAGGTGGAGATCCTGATGGTATTAACATGGTCTGGTCAAAGTGAACATGGTCTACATTGAGATGGGAAAAGTTTCAAGAACTAAGTTGTACAAACACCAGAAGCAGTAGATGCACCTTAAACACACCCAAGAACATGATGTAGTACTTTAAAAATTGTCCACATAATTGGCATGCCTAGGAAGCCCCAGTTCCTTGGCAGAAATCCCACCCCTAAGAGGTTCTGGTTTCAAGATCCAGAAGCAACTCTGTTGAGTACAAAAATTCAAGATCCAGTGAATGGCATTTGGTACAAGACTCTTACAATTGTAATAATAACATTTAGCATTTACACTAACAGCAATGGAAGAATATTGCACAAGGGAATCATAGTTGCTGTTTATGATGATCGTCTTGAGGCCTCCTGCATGCAGCCACGGCACAATTTACAAGCAATTTTCAATATATATAGCATTTAGTCAGACTCAGCACGAGGTGTATTTTTACTATATTTACTGTTTAGTGAGTCATAGGACAATGCCTCAGTAAATTGTTATTTGTACATGTGCCTTAATTAACTAGGATGCGCAGATGAATTCCTACAATATATTTATTAAAATAAAAATAATTATTTTTGTTCTTCCAATTCTCACTCTTCCAGGGGAGAGTGGGAAACCATACAAATAGAATTAATTCACCTTAAAAAATTTTAAAAAAATTTACAACTTTTTTCAAATCAACATGCTATCCCCTGCTTGTTTTGATCCGATAATCAAAAGGGGCAATGCTAGTTTACTTAGTCAAAAACAGAAACTTTCAGTTGTACTTAGTCTAGTGAAAACCATGAAATTCTGTTTCTTCTTTTCTATAATTGGTTTCTTAACTTTAATGGTTTTTTAACTTTAAGACCAATTTTTAGTGATTTTATTAATCTATTTTCTTAAAGACTTTTCTATTTTATTTGAATTTTACAAACTTTCCCTCGTAAATCTAGCTTACAGACATACATAAATTGAAATTCATGAGCACAGAATACACACATACTCACTGTTTATTGAAATAATGATCTGATTTGCAGGGATCGTAACATACTTAACATAGTATTCACATCTGGATGAAGCGGACTCGGATTCACACATTTCATAATTATAAGCAAAATATGAGAAGCATAAGTTATATTTCGAATACCAACACTGGAGTTTAAGCAATATAAGCATGGATCTAGAGCAGATTGAAGTCAGCAATGTGTCCATTACCTCGTCGCAATATCTGGATAACCTTTGGCAGTCACTAAAATGCTTGGAATATGATTAAAAATGCGGTCTTCAGCCAGCCTCTGGAATATTGCATCCTATCCAGCAGAAACAGTTTAGGCCAAAGGGAAGCAAACCATATACATCCATTGCATGGTATAGAGTAGACAGGTTGGGCATCCACTGTCCGTTATAAGACAAGTAAATTGAGATGAACAGTAGCACTAAGTAACGGTTCTTCAACATAAGTAAGGCTCATCTACACCATCGGCTACTGGGAATGAATGCCCCTCCTGTATATGCCATACCATAACGCAAGATGCATTTGGTATACTTTCCAAGGTCAAGTACATTTAAAGCACAATCAGAGAATGCACTGCCAGGAACTGATACTGGAATGCGTTGGAAGTGCCTTTTCAATAACGAATATGTAACGAGCATTGGACTGGAAAACAAAGTTCTCTAACAAGTGCAAGTTGCCAGTGATAGCTTGACCAGCAGGCCCAAGTAAAGAACAATCCACTATTTCTTGGTTTTCCTCCTGCATGTATGATGTGTAGTAGAATGTGAAGCTCTATCTTACTCATCAGAACCTCAGAACAAGAAACATTTGGGTAAAACACATAGCTACCTGTATCAAGAGCCGCCCAACAACTGTGCCTCTGCTAGAGGGCATGAGTCCTAGACTATTGCGACTACAACATAACAAAGAAACAACATCTGAACCACAAATACGCAAATTTCTGCATTAATGATTCCACTAAGTGCACACCGACGTGAGTCGACAAAACAGAAGGCATACTTCATGTTTGCAAATCGCATTTCATGGGAGGAATTTTGACTGAATATAGTCATTTATTGATCAATCTCAAAAAAAAAGAAAAAAAAAAAAATTCTCCATATTTCAAAGCAGTTAATATGGTGGCAAATCAACAAACTAATTTACAGAGCTTTATAATTCTTGGATTGCATAGGAAAGTTACTTTCACAAAAAGTAAAGAGAAGAACAGATGATCCTTTTGTTAGACTACTAATTCTCAGATGTTGCTCATTTCAACAAAATATTAGTTTTCTTAAGACATACAATAACTTTCTTTTGAATTTTGTTCAGTTCATACACATCAGCAAATAGCCTTCTCATCCCAACTATAAGCATAGAGTTATTGCTTATTCATACGAAACTCAGTAAAAAAGCAAATTTTAGTTTGAGAAAATCAAGGGGGTCGGATAGAAGTATAATCAGAAAATTAAGGAGAAATAGTGCATAGTCATATCTTGCAGTATGTAGTATGTACCAGAGTATATTCCATATATAAAAAAGCATTGAACAGACAAAGGCAAATAATAAAGACCTTGGACAGATTTGTTAACTTGAACTTGAGAGTCAAAGTACTTGGGAGAACTGGAAAGCAACTTATAGAATAGCTCCCGTTGGGTAACCTGTTTGCCGTGAACCAGAAGCTGAAAACAGAGCTCCAGCACTTTCCACACTGCAGTGGGACATTCAAATCAAGTTATTCTTTTGTTTTTCTGCATGGAGAAACAATTCCTGAGCCATAAAGGATGTGAAAAATTGAAAGCTGCTTCAGAAATAAGAGCCCCACACGTAAATACCCAAAAACTCATGATCAATCAAATTATATGGTAACTGCAAACACTCAAATATATGAAATATCATAATGCTACCATAAAGTTAACAAATTTCACTCTCAGTCAACATGTACTAATCAAAAACCTGGATTATTCAACTTGACGGCACTATTATAAAAACTTATAGTCAAAGGAGTCTTCAAAGGAGTGCCCCCCATGACCAGGTAGATGTCTCCATATCCTAGCACCTTCATCTATGATTCACATATTTCCCCAACCTGACAGCTGTTTGATTTGCATACTAATGCTTACATGTGATGATCCACCACATTGTGTTGCCTAATTATCTAAATCATTCACACAATGGTCAGTGGATCTGTATCCATGACTCTTGCATTGATGACACTGCTGGAATCCCCATGAAATGTCAAAGGGAAAAGGAAGCCATACAGGAAACCTAAATTGGAGTCTTAGACACTGAGATCCATCACTTTGCATGTTCAAGTCAACTCCCCAATAAAATGCTATTCAGTCCGTCAGGCAAATCATATGACTCTTATACAGCACATCAGTTGTCTAGCAAGTAGAACATAAGGAACTCTATCATAAGCACATCAGATGGCCTTCTTAACACAGCACCCAAGAAGTTGCCCAGATGCATACAATAGTTTTTGTTTTTATGGAATGACGTTTCCTTACAAAAGCAATATGCATTGTGTTAAATTGATTCCGGACCTTTTGTGGCAAAGTTTCTTGGTGTAGATGTAATACAAATATAGATCAATAGTGTTTATTGAGTGAGATATACCTCTAATAAAAGTTTTTGCAACATTGATCTTCATCAGAGATATTCGACAGAGAGACTGTGAAAGGTAAATTGATGTAACATCTCCGAACAAGCTATGGCGAAACCTAGCATTCTTTGACCTTCGAGCAATCTGTAGAACCACAAATAAAGCAACATTGGCAAAGACAATTATAGTTCTATTTTTGCATATGTGATATATACATCATACCTATATGGTCGATATGTAGAATACGATAGAGACAGATTCTGAATAAGACTAACATCTTTTAGCAGGCAGCAGGCACTCAAATTTCAAACTATTCACTCTTGTTAGTTCAAAAAATTATTCGAAACCAGATGATCTGATGTAATTGGCGTTACCCGACAGCGAGTCGGGCTATGTGGGACATACCAATCAGATCTCGTGTCCTTTTAATAGGCTCAGCTCCTCTAAATCACCAGAGTGTGTGTGTGTGTGTGTGTGAGAGAGAGAGAGAAGCAAGGTTAGTCCAATGGTATTGAGAATATCTGCTAGGCAAATGACTTCTGTATTTTAAAATCTAGTAGTGTACATAAATGGCCCATAAACCTGATGCAAGATTTATCTCCTATATGATACTGGCCATCCCAACTTTACTTCATAGGGCGGAATGTTGAGCGGTCAAGAAACAACATACCCATAGAATGAGTGTAGTTTAGATGAGGATGTTGAGATGGACGAGTTGCAAGACAAGAAGGGATAGAATTCAAAATGAATACATTCAGGACAATTTAGGTGCGGCACCAATAGGCGATAAGATGAGAGAAAGTAGACTTAAGTGGGCTAGTCATGTATGTCGCAAACCCAGTGCAACACCTGTTAGGAGGTGCGAGTTGGTTTAAGTGGAATGCTCAAAAAGTAAAAAAGGTGGGCCCAAAAGGACATAGTTGGAAGTAGTGACAAAAAACATAGGGACTTACGGCCTCACTGAGGGTACGGCCCTTGATAGAGCAGAATGACGGACCAAGATTCGTATAGCCAACTCCAATTAGTTGGGAAAAGGCTTTGATGATGACGGATATTGGTCATCGATAATAAAAATGTACTAGATCAACTAGGGACATAATAGCCACCTAAAACAATATAATATAGGAAAAATTCAAGCATGTTGAAATATGTAGATTTAATAGGTTCTAAAGTATAAGTTCAAATGCAGTGATAAAAATATATTGCTTGAAGTATGAACATCTGAATATGCAGCATCCTAAGGGCTGCTCGGACAATCATATTCAATGTGACAATCTGAACCATCCAGCTAAAACAAAAAACTAAAGATTTATGATAGATTAGGCCACATCCCTTCACCCACGCATACTGGAGGAAAGACTATGCATTCAGGCTAGAAGCACATGAAGTATGAGGCTGATGATCAATATCTAAAATGCAAACCATATAATGAAGACAAAAGCATGGGACGAGGTATTAGCCCTTAAAACCTCCTAAGGAGAAGAAAGGGATCAGAATAATCATTTTTTCCTTTTGGCTGAAGAGGATTTCAAATCTAGGGTTATCTCTGATTGGCCAAATGCCCACCATTAGCAATAAATTCCAGACAAGCTCCATGCAGCATTTGACCTCCAAGCTAAGATGGTATATATTGTTGGTATATTCCAAGGAATAGTCAGGGCCCTGCATTATAGGACCTACCAGCATAGCTCATGCTTGGTGGCTCCATAAAACCGATATCCAGCCAACAGTGAAAGGGTGGATGTTATGTCCTTCATGACTTGCCTAGGCTGGATAAAGGACTGATGATTCCCATGTCTTTGAAATGGAAGGTACTCACCTATAACCAAGGGGAAGATGGTTTTGATATTAACTCTTAAGCACAACTGAGAGAGGCATTGGTTAAGCCCTCAAGATACCTTGACTGAAAACAAGATACGCGCATGCCCTTTGTGAAATTCCAGCTGACTGAGACTTAGGTTCCATAAAAAGAACAAGTTATTCCCCGTGTAAAATACAATTGTCTTTGACTCGATTTAATAAGCAACCATGGAAATTTCGGATCATTAGCCACCATAGGACCCACATTTGATAGAGAAAACCTTTGAGAGACTACAAGTTTTTGGACCACTTCTACAAGGACCTACTTTGGTAGGAATATTTTTCTATGGAAACCGACCTTTGCTTAATTTAGTGAGAACCAACTACACAGAGAACCTAATTTGGAGAGAACATACTTTAGTGAGAACCTACTCTGATAAGGGCCAAGATTAGTTATAAGCATCAAGATGAATCAATTTTCTTAACTTTCTGTGAACCAAAAGAGTATATGTTCCCAATGTACTTGAGTACCCTGCCCTTTTAGTCCTTTAAAAGGGAAAAGAACTCTGACAAAGGTGGCAGTTCTAGAGATAATTTTACCTTAGGAAAGGAAGTAAATGACAAGAGGTAGAATATGTTGTCCAGGTGTCACTTGAATGAAGCAACAGGAGGAGATACATAGTTATGGGAACCTTGTGGGTACGGTGACGATCCCGCTCCGGAACCTCGATCCCATCTCATAATTCCTATAACTTGTAGGGGCTTCGGTATTCGATTTTGGGATCTCACTCCCAAATAAAGGGGGCCACGTTGCATTCATTAGTGGAATCCAGTTCCATTTTGAAATAGATCCCCGCTCCCATCAACCATGGTTCAAGGTTTTGGTACATTAAAAACTTGGATTCTATGTTTGTGGGATCTACTTCCATTAACAGATGATACCAGGTTAGAGATTGCCATTGTCTCAAGTTCCCATTATTTAGGAATCATAAGTTCCATGATGGTAAAACCCAGTCCCTTTATTTTAGATTCTTAATTTGCACTAGGCATAGTCCAGAGTGACCCATTGTTTTAATAAGCCCTATTGTGTAAACCATCCCTCTTAGTTGTGAGAATATATAATTTATTTAAAATTTTATATTTATGATGTCCTATTGTTTTATATTCTTAAATCACAATGATGAATCGGCTTAGTTGTGAGATTAGAATATATGCTTTCATTACAAGCTTTAAAAACTAAAAAGCTTCTTGTACATCTAAGAGAGAGAGAGAGCGGGGGAGTAGTTTATCTTGTCCTCTTGCCCCTTCGGAGAGCATGCCTTTGAGAAAGCAGAGAATACTACATTAAAAGAAGATGACCCTTGAGCTGTAGGATTCTGATTTGTTAGGCACTCCGAGGCAATGCTGCACACCAAAGTTGTGTCAGGGCCTGAAGATTTAGTGGGAGGGACATGCCTTAGTAATGGACTGCTCTGACGCGTCTCATAATCAGCATCAAGGCTGTCACGTAATGCTTCTAATGCCCCAACATCATCCTCAAGGTGATAATCAGGATGAAAATCCCATCCTTTGTACTTTGCTGCATAGTATGATCGCATTCTACTTAACCTGTCATTGTAGAGAACACAAACCAATGACTCAGAGCATTGAGCATTTAACTTGTTTTGCTTAACACTGTGAATATAACTATACGTACTTCAACACCTTTCAGCACATTACGAGTTGACATAATCACTGATGTGATGCCTGGAGTAAGAAGACTCCTTTATTACTTACAAAATCACTAATGTGTTGTCGTATTCTACCCCTCTCATTCTAGTCTAGGTGCAACCTCTCAAGCGTAGCAAGATAAGATGTTGATACTTCTTTATCGTAGTGCGGCTTTAGCCTCTTCTCCCCACTACAAGTTTACATAGTTAAGTGATACTTAGGACTTAAAACATATGTCAAACATAGTTAAGAATCTTGATATTAGAATGAAGAGGAACTCCGTTATATGATATACTTAAACTTTGATTCCTTAACCAAGGGAACTCGTACTGGCTCTACTTAACAGCCTCATTTTTATGTATAGTGGAGCTTAGATTCCTGCAAGTCAAAACATCGAATCTATTGACATGGGATCTCGCTCCCATAAACCTAAGGATCTCATTCGTTGTCTTGATCATTGTACGAACGCTGATCCTAACCCCAGGGAGCTTCCACTATAAGGTTGTTCGGAGAATCCCGAACCAATACCACTCCTGATCCTGCTCCCATCCCCAACAACTATGAGGAGACATGTCTCTTGGATAGGGCAAAGAGGACTATCTCTAAGATACACTAGAAAGGACAAGGAACCTTCAGGAATTCAAATAGTAGTGTATCTTGGGGTCCACTACAGGAACTCTTGTTCATAATATTCAGTTTACCACCGGATAGGGGGAGAATATTGACCTTAATTTTAAATAGGCTTTGCCTTGAACCTCCCTTTGTATAGGCTAAGGCACTAGAAGGAATCTAGGATTGTCTAACCAAGCTGTTCAACAAGGTTTAGAAGTGCAAGGGGGAAATTGGCATTGACTGGCTAACTACGTTGTTCAACAAGGTGTTGAGAACAAAGAAAATATCAGACAAATAGAAAACAAGCGTTCAGATATCTATTTACAAGAACAAATGAGAATTACAAAATTGTGCAAACTATCGAGAGATCAAACTTATGAGCCACATTATGAAGCTATAGGAGAGAGTGATTGAGCAAGGACTAAGGCATGAAACAAATGTATCAGAAAACCAATTATGTTTTATGCCAGGGAGGTAAAAAACGGAGGCTATTTCATACTTAAGAGACTAACTGAGAAGTTTAGGGCGAAGAGAAAAGACCTCCAAATGGTCTTTATTGATTAAAAAAAGCTTATGATAGAATATCTAGGGATTTGATTTGGTGGGTATTGAAAAAGAAAAGAGTCTCTAGACACAACATCGACTTGGTAAAAGATATGTACGAAGGAGCACTAACTAGTGTACAAACAACTAGTGGAGAGACGAATGAGTTTTCAGTAACAATAGGTCTATTACTTATTAACTTTGCTGCTGCATGTTATTGGAGCATCTTGATCATAATGGTAGCTATTTTTGATCAATATCATCTCATTCATTGTAGTTTTGAGCCTCATGTGTTCTTGCTCCATAAGCTAGCCTCCAACACCATTCGTTGAACCCATGTTCTTCCCTTAATGTAATAACCTTGCTGCTGCGAGTTATTTGGGTGCATTAATCACAACAGTGACCAAACCTGTGCCCCACCATCATCCTATGATATGCATGACGGCCATGAACCAAGCATATGCATGAACTAGTACGTGGTCCATTCCATTGGGGCCATCATTTCTTTGATACTCGATAGTTTTGCTGCTGTATTTTATGCATATGATTGAGTCACCACAGCGGCCATTAAATTCATTTTTTATCATTTGAAGACCCGGTTGCATGACATAATAAAGTGGCTCCAGAATAGGTCACAGCTACGTGTGAACCATGTCCCCCGATTGTATGTTCGGTGCTTGTGCACATATTCTCTCTCTCTCACATTGTAATCTCCCACATGTGGTCATGATATTAAGGCCCATTTGCTTGATTGAGATCATTGTTTACAAATGATGTACTAAAGAAGTGCGGTATTTAGCTGCCCATTTTGATTGAGATTTTTAGCCCCAATCTTGTACTCTTGGAATAGGATGATAACAAGGGTTGTACCCAGTCCAAAGAGGTAATCTTTGGCAACTTGAGCATTTCCCATCAGTTGTTTTCAAGCATTTATTCATTTATTTGCCTTTTGGTTGTTTGTTGCAGCTTCATGTACCATGTACAAGTGAAGATCTTATTGAGTGCAAATTGTCCAAGTGAATGTAGTGAGCAATTGATTTGTAAGCTTCTCTTTATTTAAATTGACATGTATTGAACAAAGTGGGCGTAAGAGTCTTGTATGTATTTGAGAATTTCAGTGGGAATTGTAACTCGTAGAGCAAAAGAAAGGGTATTTTCTCCAAGGAGAGTTGAAAAGTCTGTAATGTACATGTGAATGAGAAGAGAAATTTTAATTTTCGCACCCTTGTGTAGTACCTTGTACGCTCCTTCAATATAGAATAGATCACCCATGCTTCCTTGATGAATACTATAATCTGAATTACCATGGTTCCTTGACAAAAATTATAAAAAACAAAGTAGAAAACGTAGTCCTAGGAGATCTGAAATGGCTACACCCTGATCTCCTGTTGTTGCTATCCAGTGGATGCATAAGCATGAAAATAGCTATGAATTATGTACCCAAAAAAGCAAATAGATCAACCATGCTTCCTTGATGAATATTATAATGTGAATTACCATGCTTCCTTGATCAAGATTATAAAAACCGAAGTAGCAAAACTAGTATAACCATAAAATTATCCATACATAAAATAATTCATCTTTCTTTTTCATGACTATCCTTCCAAAACACGTTCTACAATCTACAGCTTAGAAAGTTATGAATAGAATGTGTTTCAGTGATTTCTCCATACTAATGCATTAAAGTTACAGTTTAAGTTGGCGGAGAGAGCATAAGATGCATCTTACCCCATCAATCACCTATGTCAGTCATGTTCTCCACAAACTCTTTATAACTGCTATTTATCTTTTATTCGTCAGAGATACGTGCATGCTATGCATTACTCATAAGCACAGTGATCAAGACACCCTTCACAACTATTACAAATATCATAAGCAAATCAAAACAAATAACTCTACAAACAATCATACAAACAAACCATTGAGAAGTACTTAATATCACTTGCATGTTTGATGGATAATATGCTTAGACTCAAATCCCATCAAATGTGGCAGCTCTTTCTCAAAGGAATTCAAAATTAAGGGCATGTATAGCATTTTTGAAGAATAAATGATATTCAAGAAAACCAGGGCCGTTCAGTAGACAGGCATGTGGGATACACTATTTAGGTAATGCTGTCACTTTCATTTTCTCATTATCGTTAGTATCAAAACAAACATCAGTACAGAGAGAGAGAAATAGGTAGCTCAATTTAGTTTGCTTGAGGGTTAAAACTCCTTCATGGAAACTTGGCATCGCTAAAATTTGTGTTCAGACTTTAGACTCACATGGTAGTACTATCATTTTGGCTTAGCTTCTAGTCCCATAAAGTGTCACATCCAAATTTCTCAAAACAATAAGGCACACTTGAAAACTCTGAACAGGATGTACTTTAATTGATTTATTTTCTCAGAAAATTTAATAGAAGAGCTTAAAATGGAAAAAAATTCACTTCATTATTTATAATCTGTGAAGAGGCCTTTCTACCTGCCCAAAATCTCAGTTTATGTCCAACGAATTCCCTATATTATCTACCTGCCCAAAATCTCAGTTTATGTCCAACGAATTCCCTATATTATCATGCATCAATCAAAATAAGCTAGAGTTCCAGTTCCATTGGCTCACTTACGGAAAGAATTAAATCATGGCCATAGAATAGAACTTTCCATATAATCACCGAAATTAACAATCCAGTTCAAAGAAAACACAATCTTCTTCTTTTCTTCATTTTCTGATAGGAAGAAGTATGAATTAGAATACCAAAACAGAAAATTTCCAAAATCAAAATAAGATTATACAGAAACTAGAAATTATCACCTGCCTGTTACATAATCTAAAGCAAAATCAGAGAAATTGTAAGACTATAATTAGAAAACCAAAGCTACGACCGTGAATGAGTAGAGGACGTGGAAGTGGCATCCGATTCATTTACAGCAGGAGAAAGGAAATGCTACGAATAAGCATCCAACAAGTAGGGAAACGGAACTCAACTTAATGCATGCCATTAACAAATTGAGGAAAAGTGAGTGTAAGGCATTGAGAAAGAAAGAAGAAGAGGCTGACCAGTGGAAGATCGGCGACTGTTGGAGTCGGAGAAGCCAGTAGATGGAGGAATTTGAGGATTGTGGCTTCGATCCTTGCTCTTACCTGAAAAACTAAAAACTTTGTGATCATTTTTAGAGAGCGGGAAGGACTGTGGCTTCGATCCTTGCTCGCACCTGAAAAACTAAAAAATTGTGATCATTTTTAAGAGAGAGAGAGAGAGAGAGAGAGAGAGAGAGAGAGAGAGAGAGAGAGCCTCATGAGGTTGAAGGATGTCCGCTGAGCAGAGGCGTTGGTGTGAGTGGAACAAGAGGCGATTGTTGTTGCAGTGCCCATTTCCCGCCATTGAGCCCAGATAATTTATTTTGGAACTGTTAGAGTTGAATTTAAAGGATGGCTTGTATCGAAGCGTTCTAAAAAGCGTATCGCACGGTTCATGTCACCGTATTTGGACCGGCGCAGGCAGTCTAGAAATGACCAGATTTGCAAAGAGTATTTTCGGTGTTTATGTTATTTGGAAAAAGTTTATATGGAACCGAGGTTTTAAACAATCAAATTTGAGCCTATCTCAAAAATTTCATTAGAAGAGGCTGTTTTGATACTTAAATATGTTTAAATTGATCATCTCGACATCAAGATGTATAGACATGATAAAAAAATAGATTTCAAGTTTTAAAATAGTGTATTTTATAACGCATTTTTGGACCGTTAATTTTCAATAATTTCAAGTTTTTATAGATATGTTGATCTACACTATTTTTTAAGCTTTTAAACTTTATAAATAAATATAAAAATATATTATAAAGCTATCATAAAGATTTCCAGTATTGAAACTACATTTCTCGATATTATTTGAAGGTAGGCTCTAATTTGATGGTTTATAGCCTAGGCTCTATACAAACCGCACCCTTGCTATTTTGTTTGACGATTTAAAATTGACGAGCACGGTTTCTACGAGTCCACGGATTCATATGTAGAAATGCGGGCCTCTTGATAATATATTTTTGAAATGGAATTTAATCGTAATTTTTAGGAAATATATAATCTTTAATATGTAGATTATTAATATGTAAAAACTAAATAAATTTTTTAAACTAGAAATGAATTTTTTTGGAGAAATATTTGAACTGTACTTTTTTTTGGAGGACTATTATTTATGGTGTACATCTATAGTGTCTTTGGTGGATGACGTAGATATCCAAGCTTGCATAGTAACAAGTGTGGGCTTGGACGCGCTAAACAATTATCCTAAAGTCAACACTTTAGGATGTAGAATTAAGGCGCATTTCTAAAATCCTTCAAGAAAGGTTGTTTTGATGTTAAAAAATATCTAATTGATCATCTTGACATCAATAAGTATAGATACAAAGAATAAAAAGATTTCAAGTTTTAAAAATGGTATAACTTGCAACACATTATTTGGAATGTCCATTTTAAATTTTTTTTATGAATTTATAAATCTATTTGATTTGAAGTACTTTTAGAGTTTAAAGGTTTATAATTAGAGATGGGCAAGCATTCTATGTTTCCCCTACAACATAAAACTTATATATTTCCCCTTATCCAACCTTCCATTCTGAATGGAGGGCTAAGATTGCCCCAATCACAATGTCACGTCTTTACACTATTTTATTTTTAATTGTTTTTCTACAAACTATTTTAACACCAAAAAATGTACGTCCATTCCTCTATTAAACTCGCACTAGCGAAAAATATAAAAAAAATATTTCGAATAAAATAAAATGATCAAAATACCTCTGAAAGTTTGGTCATTATATTTTATCAAAAAATTATTTTTAATATTTTTTATAGATGCGTCCAAATGAGAATATGGCCAAATTTTATATTCATACAATTTTTATAAAAAAAACTAAAAATAGATTACTTTGAGACATTAGATTTAAGATCAAACGGTGAGTGACTCTCTTGATCAAAATTGGACGGCTAGATGGTAGGGGAAGCATAGATCTTCTATGCTGTAGGAGAAGTATAGAAACCTTTCCCATTAGAGATAAAAATAGATTCACCCACCATCCTAAGCATCTCATGACATAATTTGGAGGTACACCTTAATTTGATTGTTTAATGTTGCAACTTTATACAAACCACAACCTTTAAATTTCTGTCTTTTAAGGTAGTGTCAAATCTACACTGTTCAAATATAATGAATGGTGTACATTAATGAAACCTTACTTCTACAAAAAAGATGGTAAATCTAGATCAAATGGTTAGTGGCTCACTTCCTCAATTTTTACTGGTATAGTCGATCCAAATCTTCAATTCGGCTAATCAAATTTGATACATGGGTGTTCCAATTGACCGCTATAATCAACGTTTTAAGACACTGGTATAAACATTGTTACTTGGTTTTATTCTCTATTTTAAATTGTCTCCATAGACATGTTATCATCCCCATTTGGCTTAGTTGCTTTATATAAGGTTGCAACTTTGTAGAAACAAAGCACGCCTAAAAAATCCATCTGAGACAATGTTGTTCGCATGCTGAAAAATGCTCTAATTGATCATATTGACCTTGACCTAAATGGATTTAAAAAAAAAAAGAAAACTAAAGTCTTAAAAATAATACATCTTGTAGTACATTATCTAGATTGTCTATTTTCAATATTTTCATCTGTTTGATCTATACCATTTTTTTAGTTTCTAAAGTTTTATAATTAGATGTGAAGTAGATTTTTATATCATCATTGAAATTTCCATAAAAGAAATATATCTTTCAACGAGCTTTGGAGGTATGCCTTAATTGGATTGTATAACGTTGATACCTTATACAAACCACACCTTTTAGCTTCGTAGAGGTTGTTCCTCTCTTTTTGTTTTTTTGGTGTCTTGGTATCAGGTGTTTAAACAATTGGATCAGCCGGGTGACCAGCCATCTAGAAAACTAGTCTAGATTGGTGAATCTGAACAATTCTTTGGTTTGACAATTGGTCCATAAAAATAAGATTTGAAAAATATAAAAGGAAAAAATAATAAACATATGATGTGTGGGAGCCAACTGATATGGCAGGTCCAAATCACCCAGGTCTCTAACAAAACCGGGCGAGTCCATAGGAACAAGACGGATTTTCAGTTCTAAAAAGGAATAGATTTGTTATGGACCAAAACCTGATTTGGGTCTGCAATTCCCGATACAGATTGTTGGTTTTTAAATCACGGGTTTATATAATTTTGTTTTGTGTTGGTGTTTCAATGCGTGAGCGTTTATAGTAAGTACTACATGGGAAACAAGTAGCTAATCTCCTCACCCCAAAGGAAAAGTAAGGAAATAAAATGGTGCAATTAGCACAAGGCTCACAATAAAAATGTGAAGTTGTTCTTCAACCTCTACTAAAAATTGCATTTTTGGTGCTGAAAACTCTTGGCTTCAAAATCGATATACATTTTGGCATTATAAAATGGGATTATATGTAACGAGACCATTTATCTTTAGTACAGGAATGCCATAATTACTTATAACCATTCAATATGAAATTTGATAGTTTGGGTGTATCATAAAGTTTGAAAAATTTTCTTTCGAACTTTAAGCTTAATCAATGAAATAAATGTAGCCACCCAATTTCACATCCAATAGTCAAGATTAATTGTGACTACCTTATACCAAAGGTAAATAGTCTCATTATATATTTTCCCTTATAAAATTTGATACTCCATATAGTGCAAATATACTGGGTTTTTAAAGTGCTTGAAAATGGATATTCTGAATAATCTGGTATAAGATGCACTATGTTTAGGGCTTCAAATTTATTTATTTCCTTTCAAATTAATAATCATCAAGGTTGAGATGATCCATTCAAGAGTTTTTCATGCTAAAATTGCAATTTCTATTGAGATTTGAGCCATAGCTGTCAAAAACTGTAATCCCATACTGACTTTTTTTTAAAAGAAGGAAAAGTTTTCATAAAATTTTCAATATGGATTTGGATTCGCCATTTCGGATTACATCCAGAGTTTTATGCGATCGTTGCATACCAATGAAATTAAATAAAAAGTTATCTAGAACGATTGTAAGATCTGCTATACTTTAAGAGACGGAAAGTCTGATGGTCAAGAAATAACATATCAATAAGATGAGTGCTGCTAAGATGAAGATATTGAGATAGATGA
Source organism: Amborella trichopoda (assembly GCF_000471905.2). The sequence goes on along the minus strand of NW_006495273.1, from coordinate 7,558,038 downwards.
GTGACAAGACACATTAGAATTTGAAATAAATACATATGACATATGACATATGACATATGACATATGACATATGACATATGACATATGGGGGAACTTAGGGGTGGCTCCAATAAGCGATAAGATAAGAGAAAATAGACTTAGATGAGTGATTATATTTAGTATAGACCTAATACAGTAGTGCTTAAGAGTGGCAATTTCGTTCAAACGGAAGGCTCTAAAAAAGTAAAGTGACGTCTCAAAAGGATATAGATGGAAGTAATAAGAAGAAAAATGGTGACTTATGGTTTGGTTGATGGTATTACCCTTTATAGTGTAGAATGACATAACAGAATTCATGTAATCAACCCCAAATATTTGGGATAAGCTGTTTACGAGCCATGAGCCTTACTCATACACGCAGACCACCCTATCCTCATTCCAATGGTAAAAAATACTGAAGCTATCAATTCTTCCGATAGTGCAATTGACTCTTTTAGTGAACCTAAAGTATGAAGAACCTAAAGTATGAAGTACCATAATGTATTCTCAGGGTTTAATTGGTGTTAGCGCTTCATGATTTGCAACGCTATATCTTAGATTCAATTCCTAAAAAAGTAGAGGGCTTTCCTCATGACTAACCAAAAAAAAAAAAGGAAGGAAAGGATGTCATTGCAAGAATCATACATGATTAATTAAGATACGGTTCTTGGCCGACGATTATAATTCTTATTTTTCCTATCCAATGCAGCCTCTCTTGTTTTCCTCATCTTGTTCGGAAAACATGTTTAAATGTGTGGATGTAGGCTGTATGTTGCATACTGTGGACGACATGGATTATGCAATACAAACCCTTGTGGGCTGATTTGGATGCTCGTATATTTGTTTTGTGTTAATGCTACGGCATTTCTCTTTCTCGCTCTCTTTTTGAAATCTCAACAATCCTTCTATTTCCTTGAGTCATAACTTCATTATTTAAAGCAGGGTGCAATTTGTATAAGGTTGCAATCTTATTTGTAGAAATAAAATTGGGATATACTATTCATTTTATTTGGATGATGTATATTTGATACATATTTTAAAATAGTGTCAATACATTATATGTTTTTTAAGATAATGTCTAATCTACACATCCAAATGCTACCTTAGATAAACTTTTCAGTATCGAACTTATATTTTTCTTTTTTTTGGGATATGTGAATAAGAGATTCAAATCCATAATATTATGAGATTTCTAAAACAATAAGTGAATCTATTTTTATGGTTCGGACGATTTCAATGGTGTTGTTTGAATGGTACAGTTCAATAGTTTAGAACAATGATTTAAAAAATACCGGGTCGGCATGAAATTGTCTGATCCGACTCGGGAATCGGTCATCCCGTTCTGGTTTTACTTATATATAGAAAAACAACCGAGTCTAGAAGGGAATGGAAGTTCCACACAGTAAAATAGCAATCCGGATCGCTGGTTCATCGATCCAGACCGGTTTTTGGCTTGTTCATGTGTTTTTTTGTTGGTTCATTGTTTTTTTTTTTTGTACAAAAAAATGGTAATCCAGATCGTTGATTCACTAATTTGGACTGGTTTTTAGGATGCCTGATCTGGATCACCGATCCGTACTTTAAATCATTGGTTTAGAATGATAAAATTTGATACGCTCAACACAAGACAAAGCTAGAATGAGAAAATTGATACACTCCACATAAACAAGTCATGTCGGTTAAGAAGCTAATCTCCAGCATTTTAGCTGCCTCAAATTTCTAAAGGAACATTGTTTCATGTGGGCTGAACCACATTTCCACAAAATGCAGTCGAGAAGTATAAAGCAACCATCTTAAAGATGGATGCAAATAGGTCGTCCATCTGAAAACAAGTGTAACTAACGGTTCAAATGTTTTTTTAATATAATTATTATTTTTAGTTTTCACTTTTTTTTTCTTTTCTTTTTTTTCATATTCATGATCTTTATGTTAAAGATTATATATTTTTTAAAAATTAGGATCAAATTATATTTAAAAAATATATTTATTGCCAAGCCCGTATTTCTACAATATGCGGGCTGCCCGCATAGAAACCGTGTCCATTTCTAAATCCAATGTTTAAAACTCACATGTTTAGTATACATGTTAGTTAATCATGATTAGAAATGAGCAGCCTTATGTTTCCAAATACAAAGCTTATGAATCAAGACTAATGTTCGATACCATCACATTTAAAACACCTAAAATTAATCATGGGTAGAGGCCATTGAATGTCTATATATGAGCAAATTCTACATGTGCTTACAAAAAGTTTTAATGCTTAAGCAAATCATCATATTCCTTAACGTTAGTATTTTACACAGGCATTTCATTATAGAAAAAGTTTCACATCCATTTACATAAAAAATCTAATAGAAGTTCCATATCCATAATTATACAAAAAGTTTCACATCCATGTTAATATTGCTTTTGAGCATTAGTGATATCAAAATTCCCTCTCTCTATCTCTCTCTTAACAAAATCCCCCCCCCTCCTCACTCTCTCTCTCTCTCATCCCTTTACATTCCTGTGCACGGTTCTTTCCTCATGAACATGTAAGTGGAACCATATTAAAAAGAAGGGGCAAGCTTTCGTATAACATAAACCTTTTATGTTTACCCTTTTCCATTCTGACAACTAAGATGGTCTCAATTACAATGTCAACTCTCTATATTATTTTATTTTACATTTTTTTATATAAATTATTTTGACACCAAATTTAGGGTATCCACTCATCTCTTAAACTCGCACTTATAAAAAATGTTAAAAAAATATTATCAATAAAATAAAATAACCAAAATACCCCTGAAATCTTCAAAGGTATATTGATCATTATATTTTATCGATTTTTTTTAAAATATTTTTTTTAAGTGCACTCCACTGATAGGATGTCACATTTCAAATTCCATAAAAATATAATTTGTAGAAAAAAATTTAAAAATAAAATACTCTAAGGTATCAGATCTAGATCAAACGATAGGTGGCTTACTTGATCTAAATTGGGTGGTTGGATGAAGAAGAAACATATATCTTATATGCTGCAGGGGAAGTATAGAACAAAAACCTTTCCCTTGTCCGTATTCTTTTTAGGGAAAGGTCTATGTACTTCCCCTACAACGCATAAGATATATGCTTCCCCTTCATCCAGCTGGCCAATTTAGATCGTGAGCCACCCATCATTTGATCTAGATCCAACGTTTCAGAGTATTTTATTTTTAGTTTTTTTTTACAAACTGTATTTTTATAAAATTTTGCCTAAAAAATATATTAAAAAAGTTTTTTTGATAAAATACAATGACCTAAATACCCCTTGAAGCTTTTAGGGGTATTTTGGTTATTTTATTTTATTGATAATATTTTTTATAAGTGCGAGTTTAAGAGAGGAGTGGACGTCCAAAATTTGATGTCAAAATAATTTATATAAAAAATTTTTAAAAAAAATAGTGTAGAGACGTGACATTGTGATTGGGGTCATCTCAGCTGTCCATTCAAAATGGACGGTTGGATAAATGGAAGCGTACAAAGTGGTTTACACAATGAATGGTTAAATACCTCCAGATGGTTTAAATTGCCAAGTAGAGGACCTAGTCAGGGGACCCTCATATCACAAGTCCACATAGATATAATGCTAAAATATTGGGAAATGAATGGCTAATTGGGACTCTGAGTGCTTAACATCTTATATGGAATGAATGGATGAGATTATGCTCATCACAAGAGTGTGAAGAATCTCACAACTAACTAAATCTGATAATCAAATCCTTGTATTACACTATGGTTACAGTAGTCACACATATCAATTATGCTTATAACGAAAACATAACGAGCACCTCCATATGCTAGTCAACATGTTGTGGTTTTCATTTTCACTAACACCTTAAAAAACTAACTCCGAAACTATTTGAAAAACCGGGTAGGGACCTGGCTGCATCTCTGAATTACCCCAAAAACAAAAAAAAAAAAAAAAAAAAGAAAAGAAAAGAAAAAATAAAACATAACAAAGGTTCTTAAGATTTGTTTAAACTTTTGAAATGAGATCAACATACACCCAGAATCTGCATATAAAATACAACAAATAGGTCCACAGTTTCAAACTGTAATGATTCAATATCTCAAACTTATTCCTGCATAACTTTAAACATAAAAATTATTATCTTATCTATATACTTTTTTGCACAAATTATTAGCAACACTTAACATGGTGATTTGCAGTCATTTGTAGGATATCGAACAAGCATATTATGCTTTCTTTGAAAGATTTCATGTGTCTCCCTTCTACTTTTCAAGTAAAGGCAACTCTCACCCACCAAAGGAACATTTTATTATGATTGCCTTGTTATTATGGATGTCCATTAGAAGCTATAGGAAGATATCATCCAAATTTTGTCAAATGCCACAAGGAAATTGCCAAATGATGAAGTAGTTGATTAAGCCTATATATCGAAGCAAAATTGAAAATAATTAAAAAGAAATCAAAGAGCTTATGTATTGACCATGAATAAAGTTGGAAGCTAACAAGTATGGCTTCAATGGCTATTGCGAATTTAACACAATTTTCAAATAACAACGTTAGAATAGTAATAAACTCTGATTTAAAACCCTAATACAACCCTTATATAGTAATAAACTCTGAATTAAAGCCCTAATGCAAACCTTATTTATAGACTTAATTTGGAAGCCATATTACTCTTAATTCTAATGTTAATTGAACTCATCATAAAAACTAAACTCAAATCACAAATTTACCCCTCTAAACCAGCATGCAATTTCCAACAGGTCTGATTTCAAAATTATTATTATCACCCCATTTAAGATATTAGTAGCATGAGTCCTATGGACTTAAATATGACTTGTACCTCTAAAGCCTTGAATGCTCCCTTGAGGTCTGCCCACATCATATATGATTGTCAAATAGCAAAATTTGCGAACCATTTCACTAAAGAGTGCAGTTCTATGACAATTAGTAGCCCTGCCATTGCAATAACTATGTAATTCCTCTACCTCTTCTTACCATGAAAAAAAAAGAAGAAGCATGGTCACCTTGGGTCCTTGAACCGATAACCACTTTTCGGCTAACTTAGTTTCCTCTGTCCCTCGGGACCAACAAGGGGTAGGACATGACTATTCACCTGTTGTCCATCAACTACGTCTTTCGGTATGATCTTAGGCCCTGACTCACCCTCTGTGGACGAATCTTACAAAGGAACCCCTTAGGTTTTTGGAGCATTCGATTCTCACCAATATTTGCGTTACTCGAGCCGATATTCTCGCTTCCACGTCGACCACACCTACTTGCACAGGTGCTTCACTCTAAGGCGGAACACTCCCCTAGAGATGCATTTTATATCCTAGAGCTTTGCTTATCCTGATAGATGCTCTTATATTACCTTATTGATTTTGTGGCCCTAGTGGAAACCATGAAATCCAGGTACATATGTGATACACAAGGTAGAGTTTTAGGGAACATTTCTATCAAAAGAAGAAAGGGTTTCTAACATATAGGGTGACTTTCAAACCCAGGCTGAGTTTAAGGATATCTCTTTCTACAAAAGGAGTTGAGGATCGCCTTCAAAGGTTAACTCTTCTCACATTTGAAAACTCAAATTTATCCCTCAACTTGATTATGAATTCGCCATAGCCCTACATATGTACTCATAAAGAGTACCTTGTTTGATTTCCCCCTACACTTGTGCTCTTGAGACATAAACAACAAACTCTAAAAAGCTCTAGTAAAGTATCTGAGAAAGGTTTCTACTTCAATTGGGATTGAAACATAAACAACAAGTCTTAAGGTGATCGATGAGACAATGTATGGTACGTCTTCTAGTTAAAGTAGTGAATGCAAGCTAACATGGTTGTGTGCGAAATTCGTGTTAGGGTAGTTTAGGCATTCCACATTTGTTAAGGATATTTTAATAAAAATGTGCTTTTGGGGGTGTTTTGTTACAAAATAAAATTACTGAGGGATAATTGATATGGCTGTGGAGCATAGTAAAGGACTATGATCCTGACGAAGTGAAATCGTAGATTTCTACCCTTTTTTTTTGTTGGGATAATAGTACTATGATTTCATTAATTCATCAAGGACAACATTACATATTTACAACAAATGTTTAAAAGTAGATTTCTACCTTATAAAGGGCCTTTTTTTCCATCCTAAATAAAAGAAATGAAGAAATAATTAAAAATGGTAGCCCACTAAGTGCAACCCACCGAGATGATTGGCCAAATAAAAACCTGGCACAATAATTGACGGGATCCCACAAGAATATTCAAAATTGCGCATAGTCAAAGGAAACAACTTCAAATCGAGCTCAAATTGGGATATCCCTTCGAGATGATGAGAGGAATGCCCCAACCAAATAAAGAAAATTAGAGCTAGTTACAAGGTTTATATGGCAATCAGACAGACCAGAAGAGAGCACACTCAAAACTTTGGTAAAACCTAATCAAAATTGTTGTCTGATTGTGTTTATCTTTAACATGAGGTACTCCAAGGCTGCCTTCCAAAAATCACTCCAATCCCATGGTGGGTGACCAAGATCTAGCTCTGCAAAGTTGGATGTACAAAGTGAGTGCCAAGATTAGCCTCTTATTTATAAAGGAGCCCCATGAAATTCGTGGCTAAATGGTCGGAAATTTACATGATGAGAAGGCACAATAGCAAAAGGCCTAAATCCAAAATTTCGTTTAAGCGGTCATTAGATGACTCGTACATGACATTTTGGCTCTCCTGCCCAAGGGTACAGAGTGGGTGTCACCCTCTAAATAGCTTTACAAAATTTGCCGAAACTCTTTTAGACCAAAGGGACAATACTTAAAGAGGCCTAAATTCTAAATATGGGGTCAATCCAACATCGAGGACGTACCATTTTTGAAACAATTGGCAGACCACCAGAATTTCCGAAAAGTGCATGGTGCGGATGTGGTCCAGTAATGGAGGAAGAATTTCCAGCAACCACCAAGCTTTCTTCATCCAGAAGAAACGTGATCAAATTCTTATAGCTATTCCCCTTTGTGTTAGCTTTCTGTTCATATACATATCGATCAGTTTCTTGACAGAATCATGATCAAATCCGGTGTAGATAATCAAAAGTGAACTTAACATTCCCCATAACCTTAAACTCACCCTCGGCTAAATATGTTACAATCCTTGGGGAGCTTTGAGCTCAAATTTTGCAGGGGGATTCATCTTATCACCAATAAAAAATACCTAAGTTTTCCAAGCCCATTCAGGGTCAAATTTTAGAGAGAAGTTATTTGAAAACCATGATTCGAAAAATTGAAAAAGAGCCTAATGACTTGATCATAACTCCATCAAACTTGGGAGTTTTTATTCAAGTATCTCCCTAAGTGTGGCAAAGATTATTCCTCATGAAATTTTGGCTGTTGATTTTGGGACAATGGACAAAAATGGGTGAATTCGCAAGAACTCAGCAGAAGCATGTGCGTTCTTCAAGAACTTGTCAAATAAAAAGTTAAATGATATAAATTGATTATGGTACATTTCCTATAGAAATCAGGGAAAATGTTGAGCGGAAACAACTTACAAATGCATCAAATCTGTAAGAAATGGATCATGGTATGAGAGAGAGACTCCCCAAGGGTAGATTGACAAAATTTCTCACGTTTGCCCCATCCAAATGGTCAATAGTTCCTTTAGCTAGAGTCATATTTTAATTTTTCACCCATAAATGATGCCTAGAGTTCGAAAATTTTACGAACACCCAAGCTACCCTCCCCAAAATGAAAAAATCCCAAAAATACTCCTAATTTCTCCCAAAATACACAAAAATTATCAGAAATCCCCATGTTTCCGCAAAACTCTAGGACACCTATATTACCTAGGAAACCTCAAAACCCCCAAATACCAAAAGGGAGAATTGAAGCAGGAAAAAGAATTGAAACCTTGGAATTGACTTGGATCGGATTGCTCTGCTCTATTCGGATCATCTGCATCAAGGCACACTTTCCTTCTCGTGTAAAACTAGCAAGGTACAGCTAAATTCGCCACGAATAATAGGGTCAAATCCCTTCTTGATCATGATTAAGAAATAGTTTTCCTTGTTCGATCAACAAATGTGATCAATAATAAGTTAGTTGCTAAATCGGTCTCGAATCTTCCTAGCTTGTGCTGCCAATTTCACTCCATAAGGAAAGCATAAATTGAAAATCAGCTATAATAACGACTCAACAATGAATGATTTGTACCTAACACACTTAGAAAAATAAAATTTGTCACTATTTTATCCAGCAGCTTTCAAACATGATGTGAAGCTTAAAGTGCCAAAATTATAACAACTCATAAAAATATGGGTTGACATCTCCAAGACATCTTAGATATAGGCTCTTTGGATCACCCTGAATGGATATTGAAATGAGAAAAGTTATTCCACTGGAAAGCAGTTTGCATCATACCCTTTTCTTTAAGGTGTATAACTTTGTTAATAAGCTGAAAGGCTTCAGCAACCTAGTCTAGTTGTATGTTTACACTATGGAAATATTGCCATGGTTGGTAGTTCCACTAAGGCGTTAATGAACCTATTGCTTTTGCATGGAAGTGTCAAAATGTCTTTCAATCATAAGACTGATTTCTCCTAATGGGTGCAGGTGCTGTAGTGAAACCGATTGCAAAAGACGGTCAATTGACCACATTAAGATTACCGGGCTGCTCAGCAACAGTCGGACAAGTGGGTTGTTCATCAAGATATACTTCTCATCTATGATATAGGTGTTTAGCTTCTTGAATCCCACAAACATATCTAAGTTCACCCGAAAAAAGTACCCATGCCGCTAAATTGTCTAGATTTCACTCCCCTTCTTAAATTTATTGAAATAAATTCAACAATGAATTTGCAGAGATAATATAACTGGGCCCCCAAAACAAATCATTAAAGCTCTAATTGGATGGACCATTTTTTAATAATTTCAACTATTTACTTTCCTCTCATTGCACTTAAAAGGATACACCTTGAGCTGCTCTGCTATTCAAGGGTATGGGACTTTCTATCTTATATTTGTCAAGAAAATGTCATGAAAGCTCAACATTATGAAAACTTGTTCTTCACTAATTTCTAAATAGTTTAATTCTTTATGAAATTTTTGGACCAAGCAAATTGCTCCATTCTTTTAGCAAGTTCCTTAGAGTTGTTGTCAAATACCTTTAACTGTTTACTACCCTCTCATTTGTTTCAGTTTTGAGTATAGGAAACCTCCTTGTTGAAAGCTCTGTGCCATGCTATTCAAGTCAGAATCGTAAGCTCGTGTTGCTTTTCTTTACTGGACTTTTGTTATCTATGGGTAGTTGTTTAAGGGTGTTTTGATGCAAATAAAAGCATCCAAGGGGTAGTCAGTGTGAGTGTGGACTATAAGACTAGACTACAATCAGGTGGAACAAGGAGCCCCATGCTGTCATATAAGTGAAAAGAATATGATAATAAATCTAAATGGTTTCCTGGCAATCATAATCTAGGGTTGGTCGGCCAAATAAGCCCCGACACTGTAACTGTCAGAAAATCAGAAGAATCACCACAACTAGATACAATGGATGCATGCAGTCTTGGACTGGGTCCAAAGTCCAAACCTTGTAAACCCCTTTGAATGAGGAAAAACAACTTTCAAGCTAAAAATGAAGAGGATCAAAAGCAGCTACATGGTCAAATTACTGAATGGATGTTTCATTTGGCCACGGATTTCTAGGGGTTCCTTTCTATATTTGAAGCCATTTTCCCCAGACTACACTCCCTCAGTGGTCTTCAATATTGTTGGCTTATATCTCAATCATCTGAGATCAGTTTTACTTGATCTTTGGAAGACACCTTAGAATTTGAAACCTTTCATATGACCATTCAAGGTAGGTTTAACTAGAATGAATTGAAAGTTTTATGGAAGAAAGGAATTCTTCTGAAAATCTTAATTTCTAAGTTGGAGTACAATTCAACACTGTGAATTGTCATTTTGGAAGTGTTGTTTGACAAACCATTAAGGGACCATCATACTTTGCAGAAAAGTGCACATTGTACTTGTTGGAAATATGGCCTATCAATGTCTAAATTCCAGCAGTCTCTCTTTCAGTGGGAACAATTGAGAAATTGAAATCTTACCGTCTTGCGAAATGAAGCCCAGATTCTTTTATCCTGAGTACGCATGAGGCATCGAGAGTTCACGTGTTAAGAAAACAATTTTTCAAGGACGTGTGAGGATCACCTCCTAGTCAGGAATTTATAGGTTAGCCTCATGTTTAGCTACAATCGGCTAAGGCTTGGAAAATCCAAATTAGAAAAATAGAACCCGAGTACTTATTGAATATTCGCCCTGTATGGAATGGTCAAAACTTATGAGACATAAGTCCATATCTTGATATGAGACCATTGTATGGCATGTATATTTCTATTTCGTACTGGAAGCCACTCTTCCAAATGCATTATCCGAGTTTGGAAGAGCCAGTGCACATGTGCTTTGAGAGGACCCTTGTTAATTGAGTTGGATCATGTCCCACAAGAGTACACCTGTAATCCATTGAGAGCCGAATGATCAAAAGTTCTGGCTCATCGGCTTTGATATGGCCAATTATGTGTCCCTGCTTTAGACTGTGGAACATAGGTTTATTGGGTCTATTTGAGACTCAGCGGAACATCATTCGAGTTTAGCCCAATGGAGTACTCTAATACTTATAGTTATTAGCTTGAGATCTCACTATACCTTTTATCCGATTTTATAATGATGAGAAAAACCTAATAATTACTAAAAAATACTTAAATATTTATTGTGAATTTTAGAGAATTTTTTGAAATTTTATTTGCTAAAAAACAAAAAGGGGTTTTCATATTGTTTGGCTCAAATTCCACTTTAGTCCTGACCTGGTAGTGCCATGTGGCGTCCGAGTGGCCATAGGGCTACCACATGGCACCCCACACCTCACTCTAGGATCACTGTCCAGCTGGGCATTGATCCCTAGGCGGGGGACTAGATTGACATTGGTTGCTTGTTTTAGAAGGGGTTGTGTTATAGTATCTTGTTATGTATTGTTATATTTTGTTATATAATGTTATAAATTAAGGCCCCCGTTTTATCACATATCTTAATTAACTCACACATGGGTCATGCATGGCATGTGTGAAGTTTTAATTAGTTTATTTATTTGATATTAAAGAGAAAATGCATTTTCAAGTTTGAGTTGAAAAATATCTTCATAGACATGAGTGAAGGGGACATTATTTTTAAATTAATTGATTTGAAATGTTAGATCTACAAAGTGATAGGCTTTCATAAAGAAGAATATCTCCACATGTGTGAGCTTTGCCAGTTACTTCTTTGCCTTTTAGTCTTTGTGGTTATCTACTTTAATACATTATTAAAAAAACTAAGAGTATTTTTGTAAGGCCATATTGGATACAATTAGAACAAAAATATGGGCCAAGGGTAAAGTGACATAACTTAGGGTTAGGGTGAGTGGTAATGGTATGAAATCTCATCCTTTCATCTTAGTGGTTGGATGTGGATCTGTGGCAAGATACATTAGCCTTTCATGTGCCTTTGGATTAGTGCATCAAGGGTGTTGATTGAATCTAAAGTTACACCTATGTTATAAAAGCACATCATGAGATCTAAAACCCTAACTATCTCAACTCTTGAACCATTTTGAAAAATTGTTATTCCCCTTTTTCTTCTAAGGTTTTGTAAGAGAAAATTGAAGAGATAGAGCTTTTAGAGTTCCATTAATGCTGATCTTGATGGTGGTCCTTCTTTCTTATGCTTAAGTCCATAGTGTGCATTTATCAAGGTAAAATCCATTGAATTTTTTTTTCTCATAAAATCATATCCTTGGTATCTATAGTTGCTGGAGTTTTGAATTTAGAAGTTTCATTGATCTTAGAATCCCCATTTGATCATCTTTTTCATTTTGCTTATTCATAGTGTTGTCCTTCATGAGTTATAACGTATATGCATGAGAATCTATGATCATGCATAATATCCTTTAATTACTTTGCTTCAAACCCATCAAATAATTTACTCTTAGAGTGTTACTCCATTTTCAGAATTTTTTCATCATGTTTTTACCTATGGGGGTTCATAATCTTTCTATACAAGACTGTTTTGGTGGTCCGAGGTACAATCGTGTGTAGTTTGGCCATAACTCTCTTGTTCTTTATCTGATTCGATTCAAACCATTTGCATTCTGTTTCGATGATAATGCTAGTGTGTTGAGATCTTAAGAAGTGGTTTTAAGATGTGTAATTTCTTCTTATTTGGATTAGACACTCTTGTGAGATTGAACCACTTTTGTACAATTCGAAGGGACAAAATTAAGTCCTTAGAGGATCCGATTGCGTGGACCCAGCACAAGGGGTTCGAAACATGACTTCCATATTTTAATTTGACATTCCAATTCTTTGTTTAGTTGATGTTATTCTTTAGAATTTTGTTTAGATTAGTTGTGTGATGTATTTAAGCTTTGGGACGTAGTTTATGTAATTTGTGCAATGAAAGTGTAATTCATAAGCTAGTCTTGCTTTATATGTAATTGCCCCATAAGGGGTTGGTATTTGAGTTTATTTACAGTGGTTATATAAGGCTAGAAATTATTGTAATTGTTATGTAAAAAGATTGTAACTTATTCACTGAGCTTGGTTTTTAGCAAGTGGCTTGTTGAAGGTGTCCATTTTGCCTTGTTTTTTGGCTTAAAAATTTGCTCTAGTCTTTGAATCTACCATCAATTAGTATCAGAGCTAGACTCATTTACAGTCTTTTAGGGTCTTTAGAGGGATTATAGAGTGCCAAATAAGAACCCATGACCGCCCGTTCAATACTCACCGAATTGCTTAAGGAGGAGAGGTTCAATAGAACAAACTTCTTTGAATGGAGAAGAAAGTTGGTTATGTGTTTCATGAAGATGGTTTATTGCCATTATTGACTTCTAGACCACCTAATTCACCCGCAATCAATGCTCCTCAAGCTGTTAAGGATGCATATGAGACATGACATAGCGAAAACTAAAGTGTCATGAATATTATTTTTGCAATCATGAGTGATTCTTTTGTTAAGGAGTATGAGAATTCCATATGTGTCAAAGATATTATGGAGAGCATGAAAAAGAAATACGACACACCGAGTGAAGCTCAAAAGATCATTAGAATGTGGAATATCATGTGTTGCAAAATGGATGCTCACACCAAAGTGGGTGATCATCTAAGAGAGTTCAAGAGTTGTATAAGAGAGAATGAAAGAGCCGGTCACTCATATGATGAGGTGACACAAAAGACGATGTTTGTGCTTTCGATCTCTCCCTCATAGGAGAAATTTGTGGCCAATTTGATGACCAAAGATACGCCTACAACAGTGGAGGAGATTGCATTTTTTATGGAAGGGGAAGAGCAAAGAAGGATGATAATGGATGGACCATCTTCCATCGTCCATATGGTAAATCTCACCAACCCTCATCTTCTTCTACTCCCTTACTCATTACTCATATCTTTTCTTCTCTTCCTAACTCTTCTATGGTGAATACATGTAATGTGGGAATGAGTGGGAGTTATAATGCTAAGAACAAGAAAAGAAAGGGAACAGGTAAATGGAAAGGGAAGGAGAAGCAAAAGGGAAAATAATACTCCCTTTATCCATTTAGCCCTTACCCTCCTAAAACCCATACTTACCCAACAAATCATGCTAGCCCTATGCTTTTTAGGCTTAAACCACCACACACACCCATGATAGCAGGTGGGAGGTCGGTTTGACCCTCAAGCCAAAATTATTCAAAGGTGCAATGCTTTAGATGTAAGAAATACGGGCATACCCAAAAGTTTTGTAGATATCCTCCTCCTCCACAAAAGTCTCATTTTGCTCCTAAGCCCAATACCAGTAAGCCTCAAGCTAATATTAATGGAGGACCAATGAAAGTGAGAGTTTGCATAGTCCATAAGACTTTGATTGCCAATGAGGAGACGGATGTGTGGGTTCTTG
>NW_006495273.1:7520035-7538084 GCF_000471905.2 Amborella trichopoda | reverse complement strand
TTGGTTTTGATAAAGAAGAATATCTCCACATGCGTGAGCTTTGCCAAGTACTTCTTTGCACTTTAGCTTTTGTGGTTATCTACTCTAATATATTATTAAAAAAACTACGAGTATTTTTGTAATGCCATATTGGATACAATTGGAACAAAAACATGGGCCAAGGACAAAATGGTAAAGTGGCATAACTTAGGGTTAGGGTGAGTGATAATAATATGAAATCCCATCCCTTCATTCTAGTGGTTGGATAAGGATGGGTGGCTAGGTACATTAGCCTCTCATGTGCCTTTGGATTAGTGCATCAAGGGTGTTGATTGAATTCAAAGTTACACCCGTGTTATAAAAGTACATCAAGAGATCTCAAACCCTAACTATCTCAATTCTTAAACCATTTTGGAAAATTGTTACTCCCCTTCTTCTTCTAAGGTTTGGTGAGAGAAAATTGAAGAGAGAGAGCTTTTAGAGTTCCATTAATGGTGATCTTGATGGTGGTCCTCCTTTCTTATGCTTAAGTCCATAGTGTGCATTTATCAAGGAAAAATCTATTGAATTTTCTTTTCTCATAAGATCATATCCTTGGCATCTATAGTTGCTGGAGTTTTAAATTTACAAAAGTTTCATTGATCTTAGAGTCCTCATTTAATCATCTTTTTCATCATGCTTATTCATAGTATGGTCCTTATTGAGTTATAGCCTATATGCATAAGGATCCATGATCATGCATAGTATCCTTTAATCACTTTGCTTCAAACCCATCAAATAATTTAGTCTCAGAGTTTCACTCCATTTTCAAAAGTTTTTCATCATGTTTTTACCTATGGGGGTTCATAATCTTTCTATACAGCACTGTTTTGGTGGTCCTAGGGACCACCGTGTGTAGTTTGGTCATAACTCTCTTATTATTTATCCGATTCAATTCAAACCTTTTGCATTTTGTTTTGGATGATAATGCCAGTGTGTTGAGATCTTAAGAAATGATTTTAAGGTGTGTAATTTCTTCCCATTTGGATTAGATACTCTTATGAGATTGAACCACTTTTGTACAATTCAAAGGAACAAAATTAAGTCCTTAGAGGATCCGATTGTGTGACCCTGACACAAGGGGTTCGAAACATGACTTTCCTATTTTAATTTGGCATTCTAATTCCCTGTTTAGTTGATTTTATTCTTTAGATTAGTTGCATGATGTATTTAAGATTTGAGACATAAGTTATGTAATTTATGCTATGAAAGTATAATTCATAAGCTAGTCTCGCTTGATATGTAATTGCTCCATAAGGGGTTGGTATTTGAGTTTATTTACATTGGTTATATAAGGCTAGAAATTTTTGTAATTGTTATGCAAAAGAATTGCAACTTATTCACTGAGCTTGGTTTTTAGCAAATGGCTTGTTGAAGGTGTTAATTTTGCCTTGTTTTTCAGCTTAGAAATTTGCTCTGGTCTTCGTATCCACTATCAGTACTATGGTGCAATAGTTAATGAGTAATTATAATAAGATATAAGTTCTCTCTCTCTCTCTCTTTCTCTCTCTGAAGATTCGATGGAATATCTCATGATACCCATACCAAATAAGCTCAAATTTTGATATTTTCTCTCCATCTAGAGAGTTGTCCATCCATATAGATATCGATGGTGATGTTAACGTGGATCATAGCTAAATGACGCAAAAAGTATGGGGTTTAAAGTAGTTTCATGTGTAGCAGTCCCATAAACTTTATTTATTTATTACTCAAATTTCACAATCCATGAAGCATTATGAACTAAAAGTTTATAGGTATAATCTTAGTTCTTTACCCTAAAATATCTATATAATTTGTTGTGGGGCTTAAAACCGAATTAAGGATCAGATCGTGGAGAGAAGTTGCCTGAAAATGGAGACTACTAAATTTTACATAATTAGCTAATAAAATGATCATAATTTCTCGATTCTTGAGGTTTTTGATCTAGATGCCTTTCCAAATACTTCAAGAGGTTTTTGATCTACATGCCTTTCCAAATACTTCAAGGATGATTTTTCACATTTTTATAGTGATGTATCATCAAATAATGGTCAATAAGAGGTGGTGTCTCTAAGAGGCAGTACGACCATTAGGCTCACTTCACCAGCAAACGGTGATAGGGATGACCTGGCGGCGTATCGAAGTCAAAGAAAACCTTGCTATGATACCACTTGTTGGGCTCACCAAGTGGAGCTCTCTCGTATGAATGTGGATGCATGCAGTAGAACTCAAATTTATATAGCACAAAATACACCAAAACTGATGTGTGTGTGAAAAAACATGCAATAAAGTAAACAAAAATAAAACTGAGATTTTATGCGGTTTACATTTTTAGGTTATGTCCATGGGAGTATAAGACAGAGCCACTAATAAAATTAATGATTATAAACCTCTTAGAAAATGTAAAATTTCTGGGGTTCTCTTACTTAGTTTAGAGACCTTCTCTTTCTAGGTTTTCTCTTCTCTAAGATTTTTTTTGTCTCTTTCTCTGTCTGAGTTTATCTCTCTCCTAGGCTTTTCTCTCTATAAGAGGCACTATGATAAATCCACAAAAAAATTGTTTCTCTCTCTTTTCTTATTCTTCTCTCTCTAAGAAGAATGATAATTTTCTTTATTCTTTTCTCTCGAAGAATAATGATAACTTTCTCTCTCTTCTTTTTCATCTTTTTTTTAAAAATAAATATGTTTAGGTTCTAGCAAACAAACGCGCTCTAAGAGAAGACTCTCTGTAGTTTTCCAATACACCAAGAAAAGGTTCACTCTCAAGAGAGGAATTCAAAAGCTAAAAGACTCTAGACGCCCACGTTTTATTTTTTATATAGGACAATGGGATTTGGCTCTATGTAGTTTTCAAATACACCAACAAGAGGTTCACTTTCAATAGAGGAATTTAAAAGCTAAAAGACTCTAGAGGCCCACGTTTTATTTTTTACATAGACCAATGGGATTTTGACTCTTTAAAATAAATATGTCATAGCTTCTTTAAAAGTGGCTCATCTCTATCTCTTTTTAAGGAAGAGACGGAAGAGACCTCTAGATGGAGGAAACCTCCATCCCCAACAAACCATGAGTGAGGCTTTTCATTTTTATAGGATAATGACTTGATCAACAAGCTATCTCTTTTTAACTTTTAAAAATTGTCCCATTTAACTAGGGCAATTTCCATTGGTGCCCCTCCCACATTGGGACGGGACACCCAACAAGAACTATCCTCACCTTGATCTTTAAAAGATTTTTGAAGGTGAGATGACGCCCAAGTACCTGCCTTCTAGTTTCAAATGGGCCTTTTGGTGCGGGTTGGCCATGTGCAGAAAAATAAACACTTGTCCTGGCTTCTATATTTTCTCCGTTTTTTGTCCTTGTCCTCGTACCTTCAATTTTGTATTTGAATCCATCTGGGTAGCTCTCTCTCTCTTCTCTCCTGGTTTTTGCTCATTCCCCTTTTATAGCCTGGATAAAGATTGTTGCTAAATGCATGTGGGATAGTATGCAACATAAGAGTTCTAAAGAACCATCCTTTGCTTCGATTGTTTTATATGATGTGCTCTACTACTCTCTTGTGGTAAAGAGAAGGACTTGATAAGAATAAGCTCTTCCCACATCACTCCATCATATGAAATTGGGTGCTTCTATTTTACTCCACAATCTCCCTTATATGTTAATGGAGGTAGTTCGATGGAGGTGTTTTTGTGCTCTTGCACAGCTTCCAAGCAATTAAGGAATATGAGATATTTCAAGGTTACACTCTACTGCTTATGACCATTGGAGACGCTTTCAATATCCGATTGCTCGGTGTAGAAACCTTTGTTTTCTCTTATCATTTTGGACTTGGTTTGGGCAGTTTTTTCATCTTAACTGTAAGTAGAACTCCCAATTACCCATAAGAACCACTTAGTATGCTATAGCACCCTTGGATATCACAACAAACCACATTAACAC
Source organism: Amborella trichopoda (assembly GCF_000471905.2). The sequence continues at coordinate 7,534,148 of NW_006495273.1, read as the reverse complement.
CCTAAAACTTGCCCTAGGATTCACCTAGGGAAATTTACTTGTTTCATATCAAACCTATCCACATTGTAGATAATAAAAAGAGCTTTTCAAGAGTTCAAGAATTACTGAATCGTAATATATAGTTTGAAAGTTATGTGCAAATACTAACAATAATTGAAATGATCATCTAGTCCTATACGGAAAACAACTTGCTTAATTTCAAAACCATCCTCCATGCATTTTCTCTTATAATTCTATTAGGATTTGGGATTCTATTCCCACATCTTTCACTTATTAAGATGCTTAGCTTCTTACCTCTATAAATAAGGATTCTTCCTAACCATTAAAGCATTAAAAAATTCTCAGAAACTCTTAAGAACTTTGAGAACTCTCTAAGAAAGCTTTAGGGGGTTCTATAAAGAGATTCTTAGAGCATTGAAAAGTTCTAAACTCTTTGGGAAGAAGAGAGGCCCTAGACGAGTCTCAAACCTACAAACCCTAGATTTGATCCTCAGGAATCCTATATCAGTCATTCTCATATTAGATATCATAGATCGATCTGCATCCGTTCAAGTAACTTCGACTTCAGGGATATTCCCACTTCAGGGATTAGATATCAGATATTATTTTACATTCACTCCCGCAACTTCAACTTCAAGGATGTTCCCAGTTCAAAGATATTCCAACCATGTTTTCTACAACTCCATTCATTTATAATTGATTCATTAGTCATCATCCTAAGTACTTTCTTTTATTTTATTTTTTATTTTTTTAATTATTATTTTTCTTTGTTTTACTTAATTCACATTATTTTCTTTCTTTACTTTCCTATTCCTTCCCTTTTATTTAATTCCTATTATTTCCTGTCTTCTTTCAATTGCTTAAGTTTATTTATTTACTTCATGTTTTCTTCTTCTTTTTCTTACTTATTTGAACTTCTTTCAATTGCTTAAGTTTATTTATTTACTTCAAGTTTTCTTCTTCTTTTTCTTACTTATTTGAATTTATTTTTATTTTTTATTGAAATCCTATTATTTTCTTCATTTTTCTTTGTATTTTTAATCCCCTTTTAATTTAGTGTTTTTGAACATTTAAGTTTAGGTAGTGTGTAAAGGGTAGCAATACCCTAGCACAATTTTGGCGGGACCATTTTATTTACCTTGTAAGTCTTTTTTAGTTTTTTTTCTACTCCTTTTTATGTCCATTCTTTCATATTTTCTTTTCTTTTCTTCTTTGGCAATCTTTCTCCTTTTTTTCTTACTTTCTCTCACTTCTTTCTACTTTTTCTTTTTTTTTCTTTCTCATTTTTCCTCTTTTCCTTTTTCTTTCCCGTCTTTCCTCTTGTTTTCCCTTCTTATATCTAATTATTCTTCTTTCTTTACCAAAATTTTTCTTTTCCATTTATATATATATATATATATATGTTTCTTTCTTTTCCTAAACAAAGCAAAGCAGTAACCCCTCTTTCTCATGGTTCCCTAGGATGAGTGGGAGCAGATGCTGAGGATAAACACTTGGGTATTTAAACTCATGCACTAAGGCATTTACTTTTTGATGACATGATAAGCGAATGCAAATCTCTATTTATACCAGAGGTGTCCTCTATAAGAAAGATAACCTTGAGTTTTTGATATATCCAACCAATGTTTATAGAATTGGACTGGCCATTGATTCAGGGTATGTTCTAGTCAAAACCAGTTTGAGTGCTAGTTGAATTAGTTGTATCAGAGATTCAAAGTGTAAAGGAAAACAACAACAACAATGCTTTAAAAAATATGAGATATACTACGAAAAAGTTGACCACATTATTTGAATTGGTCCAACTAATCAAAACTAGCGACTGTACATGCAAAACTAGTTAAATATTAGTTTTCACTAATTTTTAGTTAATTCTGGATTTTATTTTGGGCTAGACTGACCAAGACATCAGTCAGTAATCCAACTGGTCTGACCTGCCCATCTGGTTCGTTCTGTCTTGTCCGGTCTTGATAATTGTGTATCCAACTATAGCTAAGGGGGTGTTTTGATGATGTATAAAGTTTTGAATATGTATAACATTGAAGGGAATCATTCATGATGAAACCCATGTTGTAGTTGTAAGCAAAGTGTCCCGAGGTTATAGAGATCATGTGAATAGCCGCGGACACAAGCCAATTTGGTCGTAAGCTAGACATTGCCTGAGCATTATTAAGCATGATGAATCGCATAGAATTACACAATATATTTCCCTACTACTTAGATCCTTTTCTTTGTAACTTTTGTTATTTAAGATATAAACTGATTGGGCATAAATCATAACTAAATTTTGGGGATCCAAAAATCACCCACACATTCTCCTACCTATGGTCTACATATGGCTCATTAAAATGGGCTTCAAGAATGGGTTTGTCATCTTATTTACATAAAGGGTGAGGTATATATAATGCATCCCTATTACACTATAGAAGTACGGCGCACTTATGAATTTTGTCTGGAGATGTAGTTTTAATGTCGGAGACCTTTTGGCTTGAAAATCTATTTTCATCCCTTGAAGATTGTATAGATCGAACAAATCTATAAACACTTGAAAATATTGAAATAGGCAGTCTAGATTATTTGTTACAAAATACACTATTTTTAAGACTTCCATTTTTTTTTCCTTTATATCTATGCTTCTTCATGTCGAGACAATCAATTGAACGGTTTTCCATTATAGGAGCACTCTCATTTTTGCGTAGAACTTACTTCAATAGTACAAGGCTGATACCTTACGGAAACCTTTTCCATACATAACAAATCAACAATAATTGTAATTGCATTTATATCAATCACCACAACGGGAATTGGACTCAAGTTTTTGGGTGTAGAATAGTCTAAGACATGGTGACTGAGCTTCAGATGAAGCTTAGCTAGAGCTAGACTATGGTCCTAAATACTTGCCCATGCGGTTGGGTCACTATAAAATCCACAATCAGTTCTACATATGGGTGAAAATCACTCTTAAGCACCAATTCCTAATTAATGTCTTTGGTGTGAAACCCTAATATTAACTTACTTTTCTCGTAAGGTTCAAGTTGAATGGATATTTTCACATGAGATAAGAGCTAGGGTGAAAAGCACTAAAGACAGGCTCTCATCCCCAAACATGTCTTCTACAATTCATTATTTAAAACTCTTATTCAAAGTTAAGAGGATTTCAAGGCGTCTTTTTCTGACAACTTGAAGGTTAAGACACCTACTACAAACACGTCCACCATATTATACTTTGATTTCATGCAAGCTTATGAACTACATTAAAATGGCCCAATAATATGGTGGATAAAAATAGTTTCACAAATATTTGGACTATCTTTTCATAGTACATAGAACTTCATGCTACTTTGTACGACAAGGATTTCCGAAAGTAAGAGTTTGAGGATTTGTTATCTTCTATGTTTAGGCACTTCAAAAGGAGGAAGAAATATAGATAAAAAAAAAAAACTTCTATGCTCAGAGTTTTAAAATGATGCGGTTATTCAGTATAAGATGAGAAAATGGATAAATAGTAATAAAGATGATCTATCATTCATCAAGAACTAAAATATCTTATTCATCATCATCATTATAGAAGTCTTATCCCAACTATTTAGAGTTGACAAACCAAAATATCTTATTGATGTGAAATTTTTCTTAGGTATCAAATTCCATTTATAGACCTGAGAGTCATTGAAAACACACCCATTCTATGGGAAAATGATGTTAATACAACAACTAATTTAATAAAAATAGCACCTAATATAACAGAAATGTAATCAACAATCTCAAGAGCTCTGTGGGAAGTGTATTAATCATGCTCCTACCCTTGGCCATGCCCTATTTAATTGTCTCCACATTTGCCTATTTTTATTTCATGAAATCAAATCCAATACATAACCATTAACTGGTTATAGCACATCAGTCCATGGCCATAATAGAACACACAGAAGCCATACTTTCAAAGAGAAACACATAATATCAAACAAGAAGAGAATCCACTACTTGCGTATGCAATCTGGAGGCACTGGCTCCCTTTATTTACCGATATTAAGCATATAAGAAGCACAAACCAGACCTTTTCTCATAGGAACAGAAAACCCATCTCACTTATCACCAAATAAGTAGCCCAGAGAAGAATCTCCACCAGGAACACGATGAACCTTGGTCGTAGGACGATCCTAGAAACAAATTCAAAACAGCAGACATAAGAAGAGAGAAAGAAAGCAATTATGAAGGTGCAATATTGGAAGGAAGACTGTGTTGAGTCTACACTCACAGTGATAAAGTTGCCTGTGTTTTGGCCCTGGGCTCGGTGGTAATTGTTGGATTGTTTGGGAGAAGGTGCAGGAGAAGCCGGGGAGACCTTAGCGGGGGGGATATTTGCGGTTTCACCGGAATCCGGAACCTGGTTTGGGGGCTGGTCAGATCCAAAGAGGTAACCCAAAGAGCTTTGCCCACCTCCAGCGCTTCCACCTCGGCTCATGGCTCTCTCTCTCTCTCTCTCTCTTTCTTCCTCTCTTTCTCTCTCTATTCTGAGTGATTTCCACACTTTTGGACCGCCACCAGCTTATCACTCTCTAAGGATGCATATATACATACAAGCATGAAATATAAACGTATGCTGACGTCTCTCCCAAGGTCACGATGCAGCTTCAGGTTTGCATGTGTGCATACCTTTGTAAGCGTGTGTATTCTTGGAGTATATATATATATATATATATGGAAGCATCTATGCAATGGCTATGGGTGACATGATTTCACCCATAGGCTAATTGCCGTCTAAAAAAGTCCGACGGCATGCATTTTTTGACCGCATGGACCTAGCATGTCCGTGGCGGGTACGTCACAGATATACTAGGTTTGTGGCGGTTTAAAAATTCAAGCAGAACCCCAATAGACGGCGCCATCCGTTGCGGGTCCGATCAATAAACCGCCACAGATATAGCAAGTCCGTGACGGAGACGAAACACTGTAGCACGTCTCCTATAGGTATTTTTTAGGTTTTTTCTTATATATATATATATATATATATATTTATATTTATTTATTTATTTATTATTTTTTTTAAGCGGTTCAAGGGAGATGAGGTTCCCCATTCGTTGCAAGAATAGAACTCAATATGTCATCTTATGGCGACCTGCCACCTTAACCACCTTGAGCTCCATCCTAGAGATAAACATTACCTCAGGTCAAAAGATTATACTCTCCAGCTAGGAGTGATTTTCTAGTGAAACCGAAGACAAGCCTATTTTTAGATTCTCAAGTTTTGGGACGTAATCTCCTTAACCTAGAAATCAAGCTTAAATGTGTTCGAAGAAAAAGTCACAAGATCGAAAAGAGACCATATCTAATATTTGAACAGAAGGTTGAAAAGTTTAAGAACTCAAAATCCAATTTTTTTTTTTTTTGAAAATAATCAACCAGCTATTATTAGATGGATCAAAAAATTTAAAATTTAAAAAATTCTTTAACTATTTTACTAGAGTGAGTAGTCACACATTGCTCGCTCCGATGGAGCATACTATATGCTAAAGAAGAAGAAGAACACAATGAAAGGAATTTTCATATAGGCATCCTTCTCATGGTCTGAAGGAACTAACCATAATTTCATTTGGAATAAGTTCAAGTTTAACAATCTTGTCAAGAAATGATTGAGCCCATGTGGTAATTTCAATAAAGATTAAATGATTAAGCATTACCAAGAATGGTGTAGGAATTTTTTGGGAATCGAGATGGGAGTACTTTAGGAGACACAAAAGTGTGGGAGCTACTAAGATATAATAGAACATAATATATTATGTTAATGGCTTAATGAGCTGGTTCAATTTGAAATCAGCTACTAAAATACCCTGTCTCCAATGTTTTTAATCGCAAATACATTTTCAGAGCTCATGCAACGTCCAATTTGTATGTTTGTCATGTATCATGCCCCTAACTTTATTGTTTGGATGCAAGAAAAGAATGATCAGGAGGAATGAATTTCAAGAGTATTATACCATATCATATCATATCATATTCTAATATTATCTTGGCCATTTCAGGATTGATTATGCTAAATCGACAGAAACCTACTATATAAAGGAAAACGTTTATATAAGGCAAAGGCTCTACACAATCAAATTAAGACGTACCTCAAAAATTTACTAGAAGTGGTTGTTTCAATGCCCAAAAATTCTAAATTGATCATCTCAACTTCAAGATGTATGGACATGGAAAAAAAAAAAAGATTTCAAGTCTTGGAAATAAGGCATTTTGTAATGTATTTTTGGACCATCAATTTTCCAAATTTTCAAGTGTTTATAGATTTGTTCGATTTACAGTATTTTTTAATATTTAAATTTTATAATTAGAGATGAAAATAAATTTTCAGATCATCACAACGATGTCCAGCATTGAAACAACATCTTTCGACGCTATTTAAAGGCGCACCTTATTCTGATGTCAAAGGAAATATATACAGTAAGACTATTTATCTTTGATACAAGAATGTCACAATCATTAATGACTATTAGATATGAAATTGGGTAATTGAAGATGTGTCATTGACAAGACACAAGGTTCAAAAATAAAATTTTGCAAACTATATGAGGCAATTTGCGCCATGAGATTTCACATCCAATAATCAAGGATAATTGTGACATCCTTATACCAAAAATAGATGGTTTGATCATATACCATCCCAATGTAAAAAGCATACGTGCTCTTGTGGAGTTATTTGAAACTCGATCCTATGGCACATGTTCTTAGAATAATGAATTTTAATTTACTGGTATTAAATTAAAAAATGGCATTTTTAAAGTGTCTTTGTGGCTATTCATTCTTTTTTTTTTATATAAATAATAAGGTTTGTACTTTTTTTTTTGGATCCGGTTTCTATGCGGCCAAGCCCGCATATGTCGAAACGCGGGCCTATTAATAAATCTATTTTTGAGATGGATTTTTCTACTTAATTTTTAAGGACATGTAATCTGTAACATGGATATCATGAATATGAATAAATAAATAAAATTTAAAAACTAAAAATAATAATTCTAGTAAAAAAACATTTGGACCGTTAGTTTCCATTGTTTTCAGATGGAACACCTACTTGCATCCATCTTTAAAAGGATGCTTTACTCTTATTGGACCGCATATGTAGTCATGCGGTCTAACCGCATGAAACAATCTTATTTTTTTTGATAATTCAGTTGGGAAGACATGCCATGCACATTTTTTTTTCAGATCGATTAAGGAATTAGCTTTTTTGTAAAGTATCAATGGGTGGTGTCAGTAAGATTAAAAACTAAAACGTGCTAACCAGGTATGGGGTGCCACCACCATAACACAGCCACTTTCCTAAAAACAAATGGATATCTTGCTGTCATTACAATAATTATAATGATGCAAGATGTGTTTTACAACCTAAATCCATGAAAAAAACTAGGTGGACTCATGAGTGTGAGAACTCAGGGTAGACCTTTATCACGTACTTTCAGTATTTTTCATAAATTTAGGTAAAATTAGCATCAATCAGTCATATGGTTCTCAATTAGTTCATAGGGATATCATGGAAGTTCCATATGTTTCAAACTTCCGTATTAACAATGACATCAGCATTGGCTATAAATAGCCCTAGCCCTAGCATTAGAATTATTAAAGTTATGGGTCCTTTCCTCAAGAAAGTAACATAGATTTTCTTTGAAGCAACAAAAGGCACTGTATACTGTACATGCATTAAATATAGTGTTTTTATACTACATGTGTTATCCATTGTCGGCCGTTCGATGAGCGGTGGAGATGAAACCGTTCCCCCCCTTGACTGGACAATGGTTCATCTCCACAACCCATCATGGAAAACGAGTAGCGAAAACCTACTTGTAGTGATCAAACAGTGTAGTAGCACATGTAGCATGGTAGACACTCCCTTAACAGTTGAGAGTAGTAAAATTCCAACACCCCATTGATGGCCAACACTAACCACCATTCTTAATTTGGACTTAGGTGCATTAGGGGGCTCCATTTGGTGGGACCCACTTGTACATTGGGTTCATTTCATGGACATAGGGCAGTACAACATAGGGGGATAGTTGAGATTCTTTTTTTTGGGTAGTTGTTGAGACTCAAAGGATCGCAATGATGACGCGAAATCCTGGCCATCCATTTGGAAACCAAATCTTGTTTACAACATATTTATGCTCATCATATGATTCATGGGCAATGATAGTCATGGTTGAACTTTATTAAAATATCCCTCACCATCATTAATCTTATCCTTAAGTGCTGGGAACTTTGTGGAGGTTGAATGACATGAGACAACTAAGGAGACCATCACATTTCCCCTTTAAGCATTTTAGGATTTTTTAAGAGCCAATTAGGGCTTCTTTAAAGGTTAGTGAGTAAGGTAGGAAGGGGACTTGTAGGCCAAAACTGGATCCCATGTCCAAAGACCTTTTGCTTTTCCCTTTTTCTCTTGGAAAAGACTTAGTAACGGTGATAGTGGCCATGCCATGTCGCCATCGTTTAGCCTCATCTAAGGTATTTAGGTACATGATTCAGTGCAGTGCCAAAAAGAACGATCTCATACTCAAAAATTTTTGTGTTTTTCTTTTTTAAGTAAAATGTCTTAAGTATGACACTAATAGGCAATAAGATGATAGAGAGTAAATTTAGGTGGACTGGCTATGTATAGTGTCAACCCAATATAACACCTATTACGAGACGCGAGTTAGTTCAAGTGGAAAGATTGAAAAGGGAAAAGGGTAGGCCCCAAAGAACGTGGTTGGAAGGAGTCCGAAAAGACCTGGAGACTTTTGGCATCGGGTAAAACCTTTAATAGCGTAGAATGACGGACCAAGATTCATGTAGCCGATACCAATTAATTAAAAAAAGACTATGATGATGATGATGGTGTGAGGTATTTAAAAAGAGAAGAGCTAGTTTTCAACTAAATTAGGAGATTTTATTCTATATATGTGGTTAAGGCTTCTGAGTTAAGAGTAGTAGAATTTCAGTTTGGCATTGAGATATTTCGTGGGGATAGGCAAATTTCAAGGTCTTCAATTCAAATATTGCCTTGTGACTATTACCAGATACAGATTAGTGGAAATCAGTTGATCTATGGTCGCGAATCGATAATGAACCCATTGATTTGTGAGTTGAATGAAAACTGATGGTCTTTAGTAAGTTTTTATGAGCTCATCCCACTCACAAAGTTGCTGCATATTGTGAGTGGGTACATGCCTACTTGGTTTATCAATCAAGAAAGCACTGTGACTCTTAATGCTGCCCCAGCACTGCCAATCTATGGTTTGACAAGGCATGCAACCATGCCCTTAACTAATTTGTTTGAATCGAATCAATTCTGTCTATTTTATGAATAAAATTGAGAATAAAAGGTTTAACCATTTAATTTCCAACTTCTGCAAAATGGTGTTTCTTTTTTTCCTTGAAATTGTAATCGATCAGTTGACTATTGAGCCAATTATCGTTTGCTCCTTAAGTGTGTTTGACTGTTTAAATTTGAACAATAGTGCGTTACTGTGTGGTGATGATGATGGTGCTGGTGATGCAATTGCTAGTGGTGGTTGTGGTGGAGTGAGTGGAGTGGCTGTGGTAGTTGCAACGGTGCTGATGGCAATGGTATTATGGTTGCAATGGAGATGTTGCAGTAGCATGCGGTGGTCGCAGTAGTAATGTGGTGGTTGTGGCAGTGATGGAGGCTGTATGGTGGTAGTGGTGGCGGCAACGCAGTTGTGGTGGAACAGGTGCAAAATTAGTGGAGCCTAGGTAGTGATGGTGGTGGCAGCAGCGGCGGTAGTGGAAAGAGGGGCAATTTGAATTGTTTTTGTAAAACAACTTGGAGCACTTTTTCTAAATATTAAACTTGGGACCCTAGTCACAATTGAAAATCAATTCAGATTTAAAAATAAAACCCCCCTTTAGGTAAAATCTGTATCACAAATTTTCAAATAGGGTCGAGCTATTTGGCATGAAGATCAGTTAGTGTCTTTACGTTTTGCTAGTGCTGCTTATCGGTGGTGCTCGTACAGCTTGAACCAAATCGGGCCCTTGTCATGGTGGTAACTCTTCAAAAACTCACATGAAACATTGGATACACCTTGGTCCGGAGAATCAAGTGGTAGGTCAACTTGCCTATCCGTCTGGTCACATCAAAGAGACCATCATATATAGGATACAGCCTTTGCAGTAATTTTTTTCTAAATTTTTGGTGTGAGTTTGAGCAACACCCTATTTCCCCCTTCAAACTCGAGATGCGTTGGACCTTAGTTTACATATCTCTTCGTATGCTTGACTGCTCAATCAAGGCAGTTACAAGCTTCCTTGCCTCAGAGCAGCAGAACACCATGCTTGCCCTTACCCCAAGTCAATATCATGTGATGCTAGAGACTGTAGAATGACAACCAACTCGCAGGCACTTTTCCCAGTCCATGAACTCTGATGGAGATTATATGAAAACTAAGACACGTCTGATTAGCTCAGTTGTGCCAATTTTCTCAGTTTGACCATCTATCTGAGGGTATTGCTGGTGGAGAAATTGAGTGTTGCAACCATCAATTCGAATAAATATCCCCAAAAATGTCTAGTAAGTGATTGGTCACTCAAAAATATCTTTTGGAATACCCCATAGTTTCCGACATGGATGAGGAAGAGTTTGATTGTGGACTCCGCATGCAATTGTTAAGGGCTATGATGAAGGTTCCATATTTGGAGAACTAATCCACCCTAGGGTTTGTTAGAACAGCTCACTCTAGGGTCATTACAATAGCCCTTATGTTTATCCATCAATGTTAGCCCATATCCTGGATTTGTAGCCATCTAACATGTCAACATGGGTTATTTACCATACTCGTCTCCTCAATCGTACCTACCAACCTCTTGGTTGTTATGCCCACGTCATTAACCCACTCTTCATGGTGTGGCCCTATTCTGAATTCAAACTAGGTTTTTGGCCAGCTTGGGAACCCTAGGTTAACTGGTTAGCACTTGATGATATGCAACTTTACGTTCTAGGCTCAATTCTTATTAAAGGGAGGGGCTCTCTCCCTACTGACTCACCAAAAAAAATAAAAAAAATCCCTAGGTTAACATCCAGCCCACCATCTCGCTCTATGATCACATAGCCATGAGATCTAAGTCTTAGCCCATATGCACCGTGCTGCACAGTAGCCTTGTCTACCACAATGGCTCGGTCAACAAAAGGCTTGAGTACCACCCTCATAAGGGGGGTGTTGGCTTAAAAAAGATCTCCAAGAGTTAATGTTTTGTACCACCAAGTAGCACAAGTGTATATAGCCCACATGAGACCCTTGCTAGGTGGTTGCTAGCTGAGTCAAGGGGTTCTTGCCTGAGCCTTGTCCAGCATGGATGCAGCAAGTTGGGGCCTAATAATTAGGGTTGGCTATGGGCCAGGCAGCCCTTCCCCGCCCTTAGAAACTAGGGTCGGACACAAAAGGGCCGTGCCAAGGCCTAGGCCACGATAGACCAAGCAGGCCCCACCCTATCCAGCTCAATTTTTTCTTTAGTTTTTTTTTTTTGAATGATAACCACAAGATTCATTTTTTTTGTTAGCTTTTTACTATATTTTCTTTCAGTGTACTAGGCTTGAGCTAACCGGCGAAGGATGGCCTTTTTGGTTCTGTCAAGGCCAGGTGTAGCTAGGGCCAAGGCTGGCTAGGCACAAACCGAGCCATCCATTTGCCAACCCTAACAATAATCATGCTCCTACTTGGGGTACACGATCGTGTCATATGAAGTCCCTTTATAGAACTTGCCTTCGAGCTCTCAAGTTATTGTCTCAAAAGATCAAAGCTTCTGTATTAATAACGTTTCTTGAGTTTCACTCTATAATCACCATCGTCATTTTGTTAAAGGGGAATAATTTCATGTCACTCTGTCATTATAATATAATGAAACCACACGTCTACAAAACCATGTTTGTAGCATCTGTATGACTCCAAAAATCACACACACCCTCTCTTCATCTCAATAATCAATCCTCAAAAAGGTATAATTCAACTTACACCCTAAATATGCTCAAAATGAGTCCCCTCCAATAATAAATCTAGATCATCCATTTGGTGAATTTCAATATCTAGGCCTTCATAAAATCAAAATCCATTTTTTCTTTATTAATGTTGTTCATCTAATAATAAAAAAGTTATCAAAAAATTTTCTAAAGAAAAAAAATTCTTTATGGCTTGGATCTAAGCGTCTCACCAAAATAAATAGTCATATTAATTGAGCTAAAAAAACATTTTCAGACGTGTGTTTTCAAATTATTTTTTTATAAGAATAAAAATAGAGCATATTTAAAAAATGAGGTCATACAAATGGCTCTAACATGATTTTTAAGATTGTTTCGTTGTATTATAATACAACCGTTCTATGAAATAACATGAACTAAATCCTTTTATATGACACAATGTTTTTGCTCATCTTATAAGCATGAAATAAGAGGGAATAGACAACATAAGTAATTAATAGTATATATATATATATATATATATATAGAGCCAAGGCACAAAACAATCAAATTTGAGCCTACCTCAAAAATTTCACTAGAAGAGGTTGTTTTGATGCCCAAATATCTTTAAATTGATCATCTTGACATCAAGATGCATCGACATGAGAAAAAAATGGATCGCAAGTTCTGAAAATAGTGTAATTTTTGAAGCACTTTTGCACCGTCAATTTTCAAGATTTTTAAGTTTGCATAGATACGCCGATCTACACTATTTTTGAAGCTTTAAAATTTATAAATAAATATGTAAATATATTTTAAGGCTATCACAAAGATTTCCAATATTGAAATCATATTTCTCGACACTATTTGAAGGTAGGCTCTAATTTGATTGTTTAGAGCCTATATATGAAAAATGTGGGATTAGCCCACTAGCTCATATGAACATATCAGCCCAATGGCCCAGATTGAATCTGGGCCGATTTGACGATCAAGGATGTCCGGTAGTGTTTGAAATTTATTTATTTTTCTATAAATCCAAATCACTTGAAATCCAACGGGCCGTATCATAGTATAATGCATCCATACTCTTAGAAAACCATATTTTTGGTATTTATAAGACCCCAAAATTTGCACACACATTCTCTTAATTATCATAATCAAATCTTATGGAAACGGTTTTTCAATTTTCACCCTAGATATGTTCAAAATTAGTACTCTTCAATAATAAATCTCGACCGTTCATTTGGTGAATTTCAAGATCTAGGCCTTAAAAAATTGAAAATCAATTTTTTCTTTTTTAGCATTGTTAATCTAATGATGACAAAACAATATAAAAACATTGGGAATAAAAAAATCCTTCTGAAGCCTATATTTAACCATCTCACTAAAATGGACGACTTATATTAATTGGGCTAGAAAAACACTTTCTAGGACGTTTTTTCAAAATTTTATTTGTTGTGATTGTTCTTTAGAATGAAAAGAGTACACCTAAAAAATTGTGTCAAACAAATGTCTCTAACATGGGTTTTTAATGTGTTGCATTATATTATGATACAATCGTTGCATGAAATCATTACCCTATATATATATATATATGAAAATGATCATGTGAGCCAGTGGGCTCACAAGTAAAAATGAGCCCAATGGCCCAGATTAAATCTAGACTGAACTGACGATCATGGATATCTGGTAGTGTTTGAATTTTAATTTCTTTCTACAAATATAAATCATTTGAAATTTTACGTGTGTATTCATCAAAAATAAGTAAATCTTCGAAAAATATCAAAACAATATTTTACATGAAAAAAATATACCACCATAAATCCGTAATTTATCGGGGGTATTTTGATCAATTTGCTTTTTACAAAATATTTTTTTTTTTTTTATTAGGTGCGGCTTGATGAGAAGAACACACACCTAAAATTTTAAGTAATTTGGATTTGTAGAAAAATAAATAAAATACAAACATTACCAGACATCCGTGATGGGCCTAGATTCAATCTTGCCTACTGGGCTCATTTTCTTGTGAGCCCGTTGGCTCACATATCATTTTCCATATATATATATATATATATATATATATATATACTGTATTATTTATAATATACTATAATTATTAATTATTCGTTCTTAGTAGTTAGTAGTAGTAGTAGTATATGTGTAGTAGGTACGTAAACC
>NW_006495273.1:7447774-7474447 GCF_000471905.2 Amborella trichopoda | reverse complement strand
CTATATATATATATATATATATATATATATATATATATATGTATATATTATGTGCCTCTGGTAAAAGAATCATACAAATTGGCTATCATTTTATTCATCATCCAAATCCTTCAATCACCAAGATATGCCCTAACTGCCGGTCCATCATGATATTTGAGGAAGTGATCGAAAAACTTTTGGAAAATCAAATCTAAGGCATAATAACCCTCTTCTTAATGTTTCACATCATTTGGAGATGATTTGACCCCTTTTCTACATCTATCGGCAACCAAATACTTATATCCAATGCCTGGCAAGCACAAATTATGTAGCTACGATGACCTCCAGGCATTAAAATTGAGATCTACAAGGAGTTTTCTCGTATGACTTGGACCATTGGATTCCAGATTCATTTCTATCAAACATAGGAGGGCAGTACTCTCTAGATTTACTAAAGGAGAATGGCTAGCTTTGCCACAAAAAGTCATAAAACTGAGCAAAAGCTTGACTGCGGCTCCTTAATTTCTCCCAATATATGGAAATTTTTTGTCATTAATTTTGTGGACATGTGCAACATGAGCCCTCTACAAGAGTATCAAGTCCCTAAGGTCGATAATTCTTTGAAGTAAAAGCGGTTGGATCCACAATGCTAAGATCTTTTGCTACAAATAAATGGGTTAAATTTGACGAGTCATATCTTCCATTTGAGGTGAGGTTTAGATTGTTGATTTATCTTTGAGTCCTCTATAACTATGTCAATGTTTGGGCCAAGAGGATGCGTCATTTGAGAGAGGCATCGATTGCCTGACCAATAGGAGGTCTAAGGTAACTACTTTTCCTTGATTTTCTCATTAAAAATCACACCAAATCTAGTTGGTTTCAGGTTCAAGTCAAAATATGAAGATAGTTCAAATCAAATTAAAGCCTATTTTTAAAACCCCTTGGAAGGGTTTTGAATTCAAATTAGAAGAGAAGCACCTTTCGTAAAAACCAATCTATAAGAGTGAGTTAATTTCAGTCATCAATTTGGATAGCCATTCCAGCATCCCTAAGGCATGTTTATTGAAGAATAGAGGATGGAGAATACTCTTCACAACTTAATTTTCGTGCTTCACAGTACAGCCCGAAAATGCAGCAAAAACGACAATTTTTTTTGTCAATTTCACATGTTAATTTCTCCTACACCCGAAGGTGTTTTGGCCCATGGCTCAGATATGGCGTTCTAGGTTTTGAGGGCTTTCTGACAAGGTACATATTGAGGATATATCTCACTGTAAGACAATTAATTTTTAGAGAGAAGTGGGGCATCTTTTATATTATGCAAACTTGTAGTCCCCGTGACCTATCTTCAATTTTTCTGTAATTTTTCCTTATCCAAAAGGTCTTAATTTTATAGACCCATCTGCATCCAACTATAGGTTACCCAAGAGGGAGACTGAACAAATCCCAAGTATTAGTTTTTTGCAAGGCATGAAGCTCATCCTCTATAGCTTGTTTTCATTGTGGGTCCGAAACAATTCCGTGACAAGACCGAGGCCCACAAAATGTAAGGACTGATGCTAAACAATAAAAATCTTGAAGATATTAGGCATCGAATGGGAGCGCTCGGGTTCTGTATGGTGGGGAGAGGGAACACTTTCAAGAGAGGCAAAATCAAGACTAACCGTTGTTGGTACAAGAACAAGAAAATGAGAAGAATTGCTTTGAGTGTCTAGAGGTCAAGCAAGTGATTCGGTAATTAGACTAGCAAAAGTCTTTGAAGGTTCATTAAATGGATCGATGACTTGAAGTAATTTAGATGGTGGGAGAGTAGCGTAACAAAATTGAAGAAGAGAGTAAAATGGAATGTGTTCCCAGAAGGTTATGTGACGAGAGACCCAAAGCTTTCTTGAAATAGGATCATATCATCGAAAACTTATATTATTGAAGACTATAACCCAGAAAAACACAAATACTATATCGTTTAGACAACTTATTTTGCTCAACTTTTGGATGAAAAACATAATATGTTAAACCAAAGACACAAAGATGAGTATAGTTAGGAGGGAAAGAGTACAACCACTCATAGGGAAGTATACCTCTTATAATAGAAAAATGAATCCTATTAATGATGCAACATAGGTGTAAATAGCCTCTCTTCAAAATTCTTTTGGAATAGAGGAAGAAAGAAGAAGCATTCTTACAGTTTCTATAATGTGGCGATGTTTTCGTTCAATAAAACCATCATGTTGGGATGTATCAGAACAAGAAATCTAAGCAATGGTTCCATGGGATTTCAAGAGATTTTTAAAAGATTTAGATATATATTCCCCATCAGAGTTAGAGAGAAATATTTTAATATTTTTTTGAAAACTAGGTTTTGACCATAGTGGAAAATTCATCGTAAACTTGACAAATATAAGGTCTACTGTTTAATAACTAACTACAATTAAAATGAAAAAAATCATAATTAAAGTAAATATAGTTGTGAGCACAACCCATTGGAGTAGCAAAGGCAAGGCCCCACACATCGTAATATATAAGTTCAAAAGGTAAGGTGGTAAGCGTCTAACTATTTGCGAAAGGCAGTGCAATATTTTTACCAATTTATACCTAACATGATTATGAGAGCTATGAGTTCCTACTGACCTTAACTTTGCAGACGATATTAAAAAACCTATGACAAGAAAAAAGACATGTCCTAGTCTGTTGTGTCGCAGAGAGAAAATTGAGGTTGGACAATCTGTCAAGAAAGTCCCAACAAGCGAAAAACCTGATTTTTTAGAAATATGTAGGTGTTGTAAGACAAATAGACGACCAACTTTACAGCCTGTACTAACTCGTTTTCCCATCAAGTGATCCTACATAATACAACCAGATGAGAAAATCAAGATGTCATAACCTTGATCACATCATGGTTTTTGAAATTTATTTTAAAATATTTACATTTTTAATTCTTATTCTTTTTTAGAATTTTATTGCTTTTAAATTTCATTTATGACTCATTAACCTAATTTTAAGGACTTTAAAAATATAAACATCAAACTCAACAAAATTTTCAAACTTTAAAAATAGTTTATGCCCAATTTCAAAAAAAATTATGGTTTAAATGCCATGCACAAATTATGTTCATATTTCTACAGAAATAGCTACTAGGAAATCCCTTTTCATCACTTTTTCTATTTAATAAATATATTTTTATTTTATTTCTTTTATTTTTAAATTTTATCATAAAAATTATTAATAAATTTTCAATACAGTTTTGTCTTTAGTACAAAAATGAAATTTAAAAAGCTTTTATGATTTTAAATTCCAATAACATGGTATCAGTTGCATTTATGCCTTTTTTATTCGGTGTTAACAACTTTAAGTTGCATATATGATTTTTACCGTTTTTAATTTAAAACATCTATATTGCATGATGATTGCATTACTAGATTGCTATCCACACTAATGTGATGATTAACACATAAAAGTTCTAAAAATTTAAATTAAAATATTTGAACTATCAATAATGAACTATACTATCTTTTCAATAAATATAGTTAGCAATTTTTAAAACCTTTTCTATTTTTACATTTTGATTTGAATATTTTGATAGTTATGATTATATCTCTTTTCTAATCATTTGAAATATAAAAAATGATATTTATTTTTTTTCCAAAATTTTTGTTTTTTGCAAATAGTATGTATCCAACTCCCAAAATTCTCAAATGAATTTTTAAATCTTATACTTCTCTACAAATCACTTGAACAACTTGACATTTTCTATGATTCTAAAAATTATTTGTCATGAACTTTTCAAATGTTAATACAAGTTTTATTGTAATTAGTTAAATTTATGCTCTTAAATTCTTAACTTTTAATGGTTTTCAATTACATTAATGACCTATTTCTCTATTTTTAAGAACTTTCACAAATTTGTAAAATATAATATTATCATTCCATTAAATTTCCATCCTTTAAAGTTAGCTTGCAAGCCATTTTTAGACTTTTCATAATGAATTATTAAACAATAATTATGCTACTTCTGTTACAAAATCATGAAATAAGAAACCACATGGTAAATAATTTTTAATATATGCTAACAAATCAAATTCTCATTCGATCATGGCATGGGAGCAAGTCAAAATCAAAGGGCTCGCATTGGGTTTGAGCTTGCTGGAAAGTTGTTATCGGACCTGACAAATTGCTATTTATTGTTCAAAATAAATGTTTTTTTCTTTTTCTTTCTCTTTTTCATAATTTTCTAATCATCATGCTTCACTTAAAGAATTACGCTTAAAAGAAACTTAGCATTTTTTGCTCTTTCATTTAAAGATCAACTTAAATATGTAGCTTATGAGTTTTTTAAAAAATTTATTTGTTCATTTGTTTTACCTTTTCTACAAATTTCAAACTCTCATATAGTAACATAGTTTTCTAGGTGCATAACGTTTTTCTAAGGGACAACCTAACCTTATAGAAAGCTAAACTAATAGGAAAAAGTTTATATAACTGTGTGGCTCTAAATAATCAAATTAAGGCATACCTCAAAAATGTCACTAGAAGACGTTGTTTTGATGCTCAAATATCCTTAAATTGATCATCTCGACTTCAAGATGCATGGACATGAGGAAAAAATAGATTTTAAGTTTTAAAAATAGTGCATCTTGTAATACATTTTTGGATCATGAATTTTCAAGATTTTCAAGTTCTCATAGATCAAATCGATTTACACTATTTTTTAAAGGCTATATTTAATAACTAGCGATAAAAATATAATTTAAGGTTATCACAAAAATTCCTAATTTTAAAAACACATTTCTTAATACTATTTGAAGGTACGCTTTACTTTGATTGTTTAGTGCCTCGGCTCGGCACCCTAAACTCAATGCAACCCATGTACAAGTGCCTTGAACTTTCAATAAGCCAAAAGATTTCATGCTCCCAGGGGGGCATACTATCTATTTACTCCCTCGGGGGAAACCCAATCTAGAAGTATTTTGGGACCCTAAAAATTGGGGACGTAAGCTCCTCAACTCATATGCTAAATTCAATATCTCTATTGGCTTGAAAAAATAATGCCTTAAGATTGAATAAAAAATGTTTAATATTTTGAAAGGTGTTAAAAAAATCAAAATTCAAATTTTTTTTTTTCTTTTGGGCATAATAAAAAAAATTCCAAATCAAAAAAATTTCCTCAAATTCGAAAAATTATTTTTGAACTTTATGTCTAGTCAATGACACTCTTACTGTTACATTTGGTGCTATCAAAAATCACCCACATAAAAATAATCGTATATTTTGTGGGATTGATATTGATATTGATAAGGTTCCTAAAATAAATAGAAATCCAAAAAGATTTAGAAATCTTGGATTTATTTCTTAGTCTTTTGATATATATGTTATATCAATAAGAAGTTTCCCATTTTGTATGGATTCTTAATTATAAATATGAAATGAAAGTGCAGATAATTTGTGTGCCCTATTTGGATCACTATATAGGAATGGTGGTTCCTCTAGAGAGAGAATGAAGAAGAGCTTCATATGTATAAGTTGTGATTTCCTTCTAGAGAAAAAACTTCATTTCGACATAACACTGTGATGTGCCTCTTTTGGACTCCTGTATGTGATTTCCTCTTAGAGAAGAGAGCTTCCTTTCAACAGAAATATTGTGATGTGCCTCTTTTGGACTCCTGGAGATTGAGAGGCTTGTTTCTTGTAGAGAAGCGGTTCCCGTGGAGATTTTGGGTTGTTTTTTTTTTAAATTAGATAAAATCTCTTTTGCTCTCAAAGTTATTCTCTTCCTATAAAGTGGCCTAGTTATGGAATTGAGATGAGAGATCGACAGTGATATCGTTTGGGAGAGCACGTTTTAAAGAGTTTGCTTGACTTGGTTTTTACCGAGGTTTGTTCCAAAATCTTTGATATAACTAGAGCAGGCTTAAAAGGGTTTTACTCGACTTGGTTTTTGTCGAGGTTTGTTCCAAAATCTTTGATGTAACTTTTATTGGTATATCGGATTTCTTTTTGCCATGTTTGTGGATGTAAACCCTTTTGGGGTGAACTACGTAAATATTTGTGTTCTTGTGGCATGTGTTTCATACTTCATATCTCATATTTTATTTGCCAAAATATTAACCCATCGGGTTTAGAGCTTCCGCGCACTACAAGTGGTACCAGAGCACAACACTTACAACCATCTGATTTGAAATATGATGTACAAAAGTAATTGTAACCTCCTATTATGAAAAGTAAATTGTGCCTTTGTTTACTTTTCCTAGAGGGTGCGGTTTGTATAGAGCCGAGGCTCTGTAAAAACCACCTTCATATAGTGTCAAGAAATATGGTTTCAATAATGGAAATCTTTGTGATAGCTTTAAAATATATTTTCATCTTTAATTATAAAATTTTAAGCTTCAAAAATATTGTAGATCGAGTAGATCTATGAAAACTTGAAAATCTTGAAAATTGATGATCCAAAAATACGTTACAAGATGCACTATTTTTCAAAACTTGAAATCATTATTTTCTCATGTCCACGCATCATGATGTCGAGATGATCAATTTGAGGATATTTGAGCATCTAAACAACTTCTTCGAGTGAAATTTTTGAGATGGGCTCTAATTTGATTTTTTAGAGCCTTAGCTCTATATAAACTTTTTCCTTTCCTAAAAGAAATAAAACAAAATGCTCTTGAAACAAGAGATTACACATAGAAGTAAAGAAAATGTAATATCGATCCAATAATTGTAGAACACAAAAAATAAAAAAAAAGTCATGAGATTCCATCCCAATATTGAGTAAATTTCTCTTCGAACACGACATAAGTAAAAAAAAATGGAATATCCATGCAACAATTGTAGAAGACAGAAAAGTTAAGAGATTCCATACCAATATTATGAATCAACACTCCTGTGAATGATGGCAAAAAGTTATACAAAAGAGAGGAAGTCATAGGCAAATTTGCTTGAAGCAAAATCAACATCACAAAGAGTCACTATAAATTCATTCGCCCCAAAATGCGCTCCCTCATTTTCCACAACTGAGTCAATGAATGGTAGACGACAATATAACTACACACTTTGTATAATTCGGGGTGTTACGTCTCTCTATCAAAAACATAAAGGACAATATCTTATTATCTTTTATTTTTAACTTTCATGTCTCATGAGATTAAAAATTGAAAATATTACTTATAAGCGAAAAGGTCTCCATCTTTCTTTTCTTACAATCCTTTAGACCTTTTTTACCATAAATGTTTTATTAAACAAATACTAAAATGACACCCTATTCAAACTTCTTCACTCTCTCTTCGCTTTTACCAAACAAGGGGTTTAGTTTGAGCTCTCGCTTTTACCAATCAAGGGGTTTAGTTTGAGCTCGAATACGAACATACTTTCTTATGTGTGAGAGAGAGATATAGTTTTAGAGAGAGAGAGAGAGATGGAGTTTGGGTTTTAAAGAGAGATGGAGTTTGAGTTTTAAGGAGAGATGGAATTTTGAAAGAGAGACTATGATGTGAGAGAGAGATATGGAGTTTGGGTTTTTGAGAGAGAGAGATGGAGATTTAGAGAGAGAGTGAGATAAAATCTTATCATAAGTTATTGAGGTCAATAATACATAGTCAAAAGGGTTTAGGGGGTTGAAAGATAGAAAAGATGGAGTCTTTTTTTCTTACAAATAATATTTTCAATTTTTGGGTCTGATGAGATATAAAAATTAAAAATAGGGGATAATAGGATATTTTTCCATAAATAAATTAAAACCCGGTTTTTATGTATCCTCAGGCTTACACTATTCTTGTGCGGGCTCTGTCCAACAACCATTTTTTATATAGTTCTTGGATCCAAAGTTGGAGAGATCTATGATCTATCCTATAAATGAATATAAAAAATAAAATAAAATTTTACATTTGTTTTAAAAAAAATTTCTATTCATTGGATAGGAATCTTTAGTTGTGGAGATTCATCTTAAAGATAGATGTTTGTGAGTAAGCAAGCTAATGAATTTGTTGACTCACAAAATAATTTTTCAATAAATTAAGCCAAAAGATTTCATACTCTTGGGGCATTTACTCCCTTGAGTAAAACCAAACCTAATATAGAAGTCCTTTTAAGGCCCAAATTTTGGGGATATCACATATTGATCGTGCAGATTTTTTATTTTTATTTTTTTTCAAGGAAGATTTCTAAATGGAACACTCTGATGTATAATGGGGATGTCAATGGGCCGGGTGGCCCAGATCCGGTAGCCTGGCCCTAAAAGTTAGAGCATGAGCCACAAAATGTGGCCCATGGGTGGTTGGGGCTAGGGTTGGTCAATTATGGCTGGTTTTAGTGCTCGAATCAGTCTTTGATTATTGAGATTATGAAAGCATCCTACAATGACTTCTTCGATTGCGTGATCAGCCTCCCCAAGCCTTGTAAGGCAGCCAAGAAAGTTAGAAAGTTTGTGGGCCTCTTCCTGTCCTGAACCCGTGAAAACACTCGAGGAAGATATTTGACAAGATGGTACTTAAGGGAATTGAGATCGAATCCATAACTATTCAATCCTTGACAAATGGTACAATGAATGGTCTGGTTTACCCGGCTTGGAAATTAAACAACTTAAACATGTATAAAAAGTGAAAGGAAGCATTTTTTAGCATATATTGATCGGGATGTTCATAAATTGTAGGACAGGGCCAAACAACCACAACTTAAGTGTAGGGCCGGGCCAAGCCTATGCGATGGCGCCACCCAGCTCTCTTTTTCTTTGTTTTTCTTCCAATTTTATTTTATTTTAATTGACTAGTCGGCCCCATGAGGGGAGCCAGGCCTAACCCTTTGCCGGCCTTAATGTGGACTAACAAGCCTAGTGGAGGATACTATCTCTAATTTCCCATTTTAGTGTTGCGTGTTGCCAATTTTACTTGACTTGGCTGAGAAAGGGACACAGGGCTCCTTTCTCTCGGATGTGTCGATTACTTGAAGTTTTTTTCCCTGAATCTTGCTCATTACATTCTTTATTACTGTCGGAGTTAAAGCGTAAACGTCCGTCTCCGTACTATGAACTCTCTTGTCCATCTCGAACGCTCCTTAATGTAACGTGTGGCGTACAGAGTGTTGCTCGTGCAGAGCTTCACTGTGTTAAGTGCCCGTTGCTCAGCACCGTGAGTTGTTTTGGTCCCCACATAACTCACTGCATAATTCCAACACGTGTCCTTTTCTTGGTCGCCCCTTCTCTCTCTTCCGCATGTCTTTTTCTCATTCCCCGACAACTGACGGAAACATCCAAAAGACACCCTGCCTCCGATGACCACCGCTCTTTCGGACCGCCAAATCTTCTATTAACCCTCTTTCTCTCTCTAAATCTTCTGTAAACCTCTCTCTCTCTCTCTCTCTGAAATAACCTCTTTCTCTCTCTAGAGAGCTTAGTTTTATAACCCCAGTCCACCCCAGTGCCTCTATTTAACAAATCATGAAATGTAATTTCAAACTGATTTTCCTACTCTCTCGCTCTCTCCACCTTACAGAAAACCCATCTCTCACCTCCTCTTCTCTCTCTATATTCTGCAAAAAAAACCCATCTTGGGGGAGAACCCATCACTCTCTCTCTCTCTGCAAAAAAAACCCATCTTGAAGGGAGAAGAGAAGCCATCTCTCTCTCTAGAGAGTGGTAGATTCGGGCAATGATGGCGGTGGGAGTCTTGACTGCCCCCATCCCAAGAGCATGCAAGTTTGAGGCTAAAACCTTTTCGTTGAGAGAGTCAGGAACTGAGAGACTTGGGGTATGGCTTCTCTGTCCACCGAAGAGGAGGCGTGTTTTGGGTAGGGGGTTCACTGTGTGTTTTGTGATGGAGGAGCAGAGAGAGAAAGAGAAGTTCCAAGGAGTGGTTGTAGCGAGAGAAGATGTTCCAGAGAAGATTGCTAGAAAGAGGTCGGAGAGACACGCTTATCTCTTAGCTGCTGTTCTTTCCAGCCTCGGCATCACAACCCTGGCTGCAGCCGCTGTGTATTACAGATTTGCTTGGCAATTTCAGGTCCAATCCATTGTGTTCATCTCTTTCTTCTTCTAATGTTATTCATTTGTGCTGTATTTACTGTAAATGGTTTGATAAGGATTTGATATTTTGATATTATTTTTTAGTAATTGCCTTCCTTCTAGCTACCCCACCAAAAACAATGGCTTATTTTACCAACCCCAAAAGCGCAATTGCTTCCTTTCTCTCTGTTGCATTTTCAGAAACAGAGGATTTCTAAATGAAAAGGTTGGGGTGTCAATAGTTTCTTACATTTTACCATGAACAATTGAGTGGTTTGCTGAGTTCAGTGTACATTCTGATAAGATAGAGCTACTAAATTTGTGAAGCTGTGTATTTTTATATTCTGATACATGAAATGTGTGATGTTATTAATTTCCTGTGTGTCAGTGATTGCATATACTTACTTTAGAGAGGATCTTAGCCATTCAATGAATGAATTTGGCTTGAATTGTTGATAAATTTATCTTACATGTGATAAGATGCTCAAAGAAGCAATCGTTGATTATAGAGAATCAGGATATGGGTTTGTTGGAATGCTGAATTTGCGAAGTCCTTGAAGAAGTTTGGTTGTACCCCAGTTGAGGTTTGAGATTTAATCTTGACAGCTATGGGGAAGAAACAATCATTGTTTTGTGCTCTTTTGTCCAAGTGCAGATGCCCATTTTGCAACTTCAGAGAACAAGAAATTTAGGGAGCAGTGAAAAGGAATTATGTCTGAATGTAAATTAGGAATAGGCTTCTGTGGCAATGAAGTTCCTTGCATAAGGAAAACGGACTTCTGAAACAACGGATATCAGATAGTCGCGTGAAATTCATGAATTGGTTGTATAAGAACGAGAGTGAGAACCAAGTTCTCAATAGTTCCTGGTTGTATCTCCAAATGCATGTCACAGACATAACCTCCCTCCTAACATCATGATGGCAAATGCAGAGAGAGAGAGAGAGGAGGGGAGAGAGAGAGAGAGGAGAGAGAGAGAGAGTGAGATTCAGTCTTCTTTTATTTCTCTGTTTCTATTCAGCTTTTCTTTTTTCTCTTCTTTCTTTGCCCTATGTTTGTGAGCATCTCTGTGTATGTGTGTGTGCTTGTCCAGAATCTGTTTTATAGTCTTGATCTTAATTTTTATAGGGTGGGGAGGTTCCTGTAACCGAGATGTTCGGAACATTCTCACTATCCGTTGGTGCAGCTGTAAGTATTCTCCTTACCACTTCTGTACTTGGCTCTATCGCTGATCATTATTTGTTAATGAATTTTCTTTTGATGGAGTATGGAACCCAATACTTGTCGAAGTAAGTGGTTTCTTTCTTTGCAGGTGGGAATGGAATTCTGGGCGCGATGGGCACATCGTGCGCTATGGCATGCGTCTTTGTGGCATATGCATGAGGTATTCATTTCTTCTTTCTACTTCAGATTGCAGATGCAGCATGGGCTTTTTTGTCACACGATTCTCATTGAAAAATAAAAATAGTAAGAGAACACAGCTTCTTCTTACTAGAGAGATGAAGGATAAAATGCTATTTTCAAATTCTACTAATCAGAAAGTTCTTTGAACCCCTTGTGTTATTTATAGCAGGGTCCATATTTTAGCCTATAGATCATCCTTTTTCCTTTCTAAATATCTGTGACATTTTTCTCTGCTTTTCAGTCTCATCACAGGCCAAGGGAGGGGCCATTTGAGCTGAACGATGTATTTGCCATAATCAATTCTGTCCCCGCAATCTCTCTTCTATCATATGGCTTCTTCAATAAGGGTCTCGTTCCAGGCCTCTGCTTTGGTGCGGTGAGTACAAACACATTAGACCTAACCTATAAACGAAAATACCTTCCAAATTCTGCCATGATTATATGCACAGATACACATATACACAAGTACATAGAGAAAAACACAGAGAGAATTAATCAAAGTGATAAAGATTACTCGGCTACTCACAGTTGGTGAACTTTCATTGTGCTACTCGTCAAGATTTTCTGCCAAACAAATTTGTGCTGGAACATTATTTGTATTTGCGAGATATGAAATGGAAGGCAGTCATAAAGGACAAGCATATTTGTCATTTGTTACCTGGTAAGGATAATCCTGTCGGAGAGGTTATGCCTCCCAATGATTTACAATTATCCTTGTGCCCTATCTATGACTTTCTTTCAGCCGCTGATAAATGATGCAAATCATCGCACCTATTCAAAAATGCCTTGCGGAAAGTAGTGAAGGCATCATCTCACAAGAATCTCTCAAATATATAATAGAGAACTTTAGCATACATATACAAAATGTGTTTGTGTGTGTTTGTTGACTTGTTCATGCAAGGATGGCATATGATACTTCCGAGAGTTTCAGGGACTTGGCATCACAGTGTTTGGTATTGCATACATGTTTGTACACGATGGTCTCGTCCACAGGAGGTTTCCAGTGGGTCCCATTGCAAATGTGCCTTACTTTCGCAAGGTTGCGGCAGCCCACCAGGTAATCCCTGCGACAACGTGTGCCTTATTGCAAGAGAGCCTTCTCCAAAATTCTAGTCATGGAATTGGAAAAGCGGACAACTAAACTCAATTATAAGTTTGATTGCAGATACACCACGCAGACAAGTTTGATGGAGTGCCATATGGACTGTTCCTCGGACCAAAGGTGGGGAAACTTTCTCAGATTACACCCAAAAGGCCCCATTTGTTTGCATTATTTTCTTAATTTACTTATTTGGTTTAATTTTTTGTGCTGGTTTTTTGTTCATGACTCACAGGAATTGGAAGAGGTGGGAGGGGTTGAAGATTTAGAGAAGGAGATCCAGAAGAGAATGAAAATCTCAAAAAAATTGGCTCAAGACTGATGAAATAGAGAGATTTGAAACTAGGAGATGGTATTTGGCATTGATGGGGATAGGATGAACTGTTACCATGGGCATTTGGGTGGTTGCACTATCAGCAAAGCCAATAATCTTTGTTGTATGTATTTCAGGTTGCCACACCAAATGAAAAGTGAGGTCCCTGTATTTTGTGTAGTTTGGGGTTTCTTGCTTCGGTCAATGTAATATCTGAATTCAAATGGAGTTTTGATCCAGAAGTGCTTTTTGAGCAGTATGACTTTTCTCCAATAATGGTGGATGAACACTTAAGAACATTATAGTTACACTTAAACCAATTTACAAAGGATCTTGAATTTTCCGTGCATTCGCACACACACATATAAAGAGAGTTTGGCAATTTCATTGTGGCAAAAATCTTCGAGTAAGAGATTTTCAGTCTCATTCGATGCATTACACTGCCAAGAGCGTTTGGCAATTCATTGCGGCAAAAATCTCAAGATATTCTCAATCTCATGCGACGCATTACGCTGCGGTTCTATCTCTATCCATTCTTCTGGTCAGGGTTGCACCATAACCTCAATAGGGAAATCATTGACATGTTTTGAAGGATGGTTGACAATTTTGATGCTCACATCCGTATCCTCTTGTGACAGAAAGCGTTTTCTAGGGCTGTTGAAGGTCTTCGTTGATTTGATTAATCTATGTTTTATTGTAGCCCATATATGATCATATATTTCATCCAAGATAAGTTTATGATTTTTTTTTTTATGTAAATTTAATGGTTAACATAAATTCATACATAAAAAGAACATTTCAATATTCACATATTGATGGAAAAAAAAAAAAAGTTAATAATGTAATGCCGTATTTTTTATTGGATTTCTAAAAAATAATATTTATAATGATTTTTAATAATTTTTTTGAATTTTTTTATTGTCGAACCCAACCGATTCAATTGATTTTCGATCAGAACTGTCGATTTATCGATCCGAATGGGTTTTTGAGGTGTCCGATCCGATCTATTTTTTAAACCAATGTTTTGTATTATTTTAATTTGAGATTGTATACAGTGAGATTATGTACTTTTGGAGCAGGAAGGTCACAATTACTTATAATCAATGTTAAAAAAAATGGACTCGATTAAGATAATCGGGACGTTGTCGATGCGTGTTATTCGGGTGAGTCCGAATAACTTGTTTAAGTCCAGCTCATTTTTTTTAAAAAAATAAAAATAAAAATAAAAAATAAAAAATGAAAAATGAAAACGAACTTATACATAATATAGACCTTCTTTTTTCATTTAATTCGTAAATTAGTGCGTCTAATATTAAAAGAGATCTTTATAATATAAGAGGTTTCTAGCAGGGTTTTTATGATCCTTCCATGGCACGACTCAACTGGGGTTGGAAAGTTCGTTCCTTCCATGGCGCGACTCAACTGGGGATGGAAAGAGTTTTTTCAACCGTCTAAAAGAAAGCTTTCACACCTGATTGATTTGAAAGCGAGAAAAGTAAAAAACGCAGTGCGAAAAATTGGAAGAGCAGTATTCCAAGTGCAAAGAGAGAGACGTCAATTCACAGAGGCAAGTGCTCCGTACCGGAAGAATCTTTGAATTTAATTTAAGGGCATCGTAAGTGCTTTTTGGCCCAAATGCGTGGAAGATTGCAAGGGACAATGGGCTGCACGCTAACCTGTTCTTGCCGTGCAATCAACCGCGTGTGCTTTTTGCGATGCTTGCTTGCCCTATTATTCACTCTATCCATTCAATAATGGACGAGGTTTCTATTAGTCCTAGGATGTATATATAGATATGCGGCCCCTTTTTTTTTTTATTAAGATGGATTTTGGAGTTAATTTTTCTGATATATATAATCTCTACTATGGATATCATTAATACGTAAAGTGAAATAAATAAATAAAATAATATTTTTTTGGAAAAAATTCTTGAAGGTTAGATCTATTTTTTTAGGAGGGAGACATCTAGATCCATTTTACAAATGGATGTTTCTTAATCCTGAATTGTATTAGGTAGGCGAACATAAAATTTGCCAAAGCTTATCATGGAATCATTAACATGATATCTGGGCTTGCATAAATGAAAAAATGCATCATGTGCTACTTTTGTTTCAATGGCCCATTGGAATTGAACGAAGTCACAAAAAGTATGAGGTGTTTGGATTTGACAACATTGCAAATCTAGCTTTTCCCAATGCAAACTTCTTTGGCATTTTTGTTTCTTAGGAAATCGCCAAGCACTGACATGGTGGGGCCAAGTTGATTGTAGACTTTTAGTCACAAGCTCCTGTTCGTATTATTCTGATATGTCCTTTATTGACCTTGAATATATAATTTTATTCTATTCCATTCATAAAAAAAAGCCAAAAAATACCTAATAATAGTGACCCCTGTATAGATGGAGAATTGCAATCCAACTTTTAATTAACTGAGATTTGATTGAGAGGTAACTCAAGATGTAGGGGTTTCAACAAATCTATCTACGGACTTAAAATAAGGGAGGGTATGTCTTTTTCATCATCAAAGTAGGTCTTTGGATTGAGGGAGTAGAAATAAACCATGCTTATGCTTTTTTCGGGGTATGTTAAATGTGTCTTTTTTTTATTTATTAAGTTATCCGGTGCATATACTACGCTCACGTGGAAACATGTCTACACATATACTTCCTCATTCAAAGACCTCATTATGAGATTCTTTCGCTTTGAATCTCGAGTATGATACTTAGATCTTGCCCTTAAAAAATTAAAAAAAGTTTATATAGAGTCGAGACTCCAAACAATCAAATTAGATCCCACCTCAAAAAATTCACTAGAAGTTCAAATTGATCATCTCAACATCAAGATGCATTGACACGAGAAAAAAAATGAATTTCAAGTTTTGGAAATAATGCATCTTGTAAGGCATTTTAGATTGTCAATTTTCAAGATTTTCAAGTTTTCATAGATATGCTCGATCTACATGATTTTTTACGCTTTAAATTTTATAATTAAAGATAAAAATATATTTTAAGACTGTCACAAGAATTTCCAGTATCGAAACCACATTTCTCAACACTAATTGAAGATGCACTTTAGTTTGATTGTTTAGAGCCTCGCCTCTATATAAACTGCAACCTAAAAACTTATATAGTTTTTTAGACTGTTCTTTTTTTACATAGAGATTTCAAATCGGATATTTTTTTTTTCTCTTTTTTCAGTTAGTCGATGGGTTGAAGAGGTTACATCTCCAAAAATCATAGTCCTAAAATTATGCCGATATTGGGTTTTATGCAAGGGAGTAGTATACTCCAATGAGAGTATAAAATCTTTAGCTATTTGAATTATAATTGGACCTGGTTTTTATGCGGCAATGCCTGCATATGTAGAAATGTGTGCTTCTTAATAAATCTATTTTTTAGATAGATTTTAAGACTTAATTTTTAAGGACATATAATCTCTAACATCGAGATCATGAATATTAAAAAATAAATAAATTTTAAAAACTAGAAATAATAGTTCTAGTAAGAAAACATTTGGACCGTTAATTTCCACTGTTTGTAGATGGATGCTTTATACTTTCTGGATTGCATAAGTAGAAATGCGGTTCAGCCCGCATGACACAATTTTCCATTGTAATTAGTAGAATGGACTTAATACCATTGTATTAATACTTTAAAATAAATGAGAACCTCTCTCCCACTCTCTCTCTCTCATCCATCTATGTTTCCTAAAAATAAAGATTGTTTCTAAAAGTAAAAATGAAACCCAAAATTCAAACTAAAACACATTCGCATCTCTCGGTTTCTAATAATGTCACTATCTTTTCCTTCTCATCTATCTAAACTCACAGCATCTCTCATTTAACCCCTCTCTCTTGTCTGGAATAAATTTTGGGAAAGTATTGTAAGACTACTTACCTTTAGTACAATAAGATCGCAATCAATTTTAGATGTTGGATGCGGAATTGCACAACTGGGGTAGGACGCAAACAAAGGTAAAGAGATGGCTTAATTGGATTTGTTTATAACCATAATCTAATATCATATTAGATCTTATTTTATTCGCTCTTTCAACTTAAACAATTAAATTTCATTAGATATAGGTGGGGTTCGTCAAATTACGACTCATAGATAGAGCTAATCTAAAGGGATCGGCCATCTCTAAGAATTGCATGCAGAGTCGGCTTGAAATAGCACAAAAACCAAAAAATAGACTGAAACAAGGAATAAAATAAAAGCCCTAAATAAAAAATTAATTGAGAGAAAGAGAAGAGAAACTTACTTGCCCATATCAGAATTACAAGTTGATTTATACATTTGGTATCTTCTCTTTCACCATGACGAATTGGCTTAGAAGGGTTTTTGAATTGGATCTTGGGTTTTTTCTTCCTTGAGTCTTGTAGAGTATTTTGTGGGTAGAGAATTTTAGGAGATTTGGCTTAGGGTTTTAGCCTAGGGTTTTCTAGATCTAGATTTTCCACTAGCTTAAGAGAATTTTTGAGGGATTTTCTAGGAATTTTTTAGTTTTTTTGGGTGTAGGGATTTTTCTAATATATTTTGGGCTGTTTATAAAACTTTTAAAGGATTTTTCTATGGTTTTGGTTTTTTAAGGGTCCTATATTTTTCTAGGGAATTTAGGCTTTTCCAAGGAATTTTTATATGATTCTTCTGTGGAGGATTAGAGGGGGTTAATATGGGCATGGATCGTAGGCATCTTCTAAGAAATATGTTTTTTAACATTAGGATTTTGATTGTCAACGCGCATCTAAAAATCGACCCAGAATACCCTAAAAACTTCTAGAAAGTTGAACCACTTATAGGAACCAAAATAGAAGTTATGTGAACAAAATTACTTCAGCCATATCTTCCAAATCATATGTCAAAGTGGAGAGATTCTTGGGCTGTTAGAAAGCTTACGACCTCCTCTACAATTTGAAATTAAGTTCAGTCCAATTTGAATAAGTTTTAAGGGATCTACAAAGCTAAGATTTTAGGGTATCACTTTTTAGATTGTAGGTACCAAATTGTTGTTTGGATTAGTTTTCTATTTTGTTGGGCTCAAGGGTTAAAATCTAGGTTTTAGTCCAAGATTTTTTGGGCTTCTAGCTTTTAGAGGTCGTGAGAGTATGTAAATAAAAATTTGTAATGGATTATAAACTTTAGTAAGAGTGTTTGTGTTAGTTGGCTAATCTAGGGACAAGATATCTATGACTTTGATCATGTCCAAAGCCCTTACCCTTGGGCATATGGTACTATTGAACAGGTTTTTTAAAAAGGTCATCCCTTGGTTAGGCCGGATAAATGCTCAAGGATAGTTTGTACACTAGGAGAGCTTCATGGTCTCCTATGTGCAGATGCAGGTCTGTGAGAACGAATGTCAAATTATCAACAAATTTTTGCACGATATATATATGTCACAATCACATTCTAAGGAAGCAACCCTAGAAAGGATATGTGTATATGTATATCAAGAGAGTCCCTCTTGCACTATAGTGATATATGCATCTGACTTGCTCTTAAGAGAAGAACATATAATGTACACTCTGAGACCTTATTTTACTACTAATTGGCCAACTTTGATGAACCAATCATGAGCCCGTGTATGAGATTGTGGATCATGGGTATTGTTAGGTTAGTGTGAGAAGATAATCAAGAATCACATCTCCTAGTTCAGGTGGAATATCTTGAGAATCACTTATCTTGATCCACTAATACCATTCTAG
Source organism: Amborella trichopoda (assembly GCF_000471905.2). The sequence goes on along the minus strand of NW_006495273.1, from coordinate 7,455,965 downwards.
AAAATATCTTGGTTTTAATGTAATAGATATTTTTATGAATTTTGAAAAAAAAAATCTATAATTTTTACAATTATTTTCAGTTGTAAAAACCTTAAAAAGGGTATTTTAAAATTTTATATTTTGTGGAGAGGCTTGTAAGAACACATATGGTGCCCTTAGATCTAACCTCACGTGTGGCATACCCACATGGGTGGGGTGTGGAGCTCATACCTCACACATGAGGTGGCACCACCCCTCGCATCTTCCCTGCTCTTTTCTTATTTCTATTAAAAAACTAGAAAAAAAAAAGAAGCTAAAGTTGGTTAGGAAATCTTTTGAAAAGATCATATCTTTATTTTATAGGAGTTAGCTTCTAAAATGATTTTCGACGAAATTATTTTTTATCTTTTGAATTCCCACATTCTTGAGAGAGATGGGAGTTCTAGATGATTAAATTTGGATTGGGTTTATTCTAATTTAACTAGAAGTGCATACGGGTCAAAGATTCAATGAATAAGATTCATAGGTTCCTCCCTAAATCATGATGGTTAATTTATGAGATAGATGACTCATATTTAATCCTCTCTCACCTCACATATGTCCTATAGATAGGGCGCTAGGGGTGGCACGCACCACCCTATAGATAGAGAGAAAGGGGGCATGCCTAGAACTAGTCTTGCTTGGGGATGGTGCCACTTAGTGGCATGCCCTAATCATTCATAAACTATCCTAAATGTGTTATGCTCTCATGAACCCTATATTTGTAAAGCATTGCTTAAAGAAGCTTTCAGACTTAGAAAATGCAGTAGATCCAATAGGATTAGAGTGTGCCACCCGCTACAAAATTAGGTGGGGTTTGTATTAAGTCCTAATGGGTGACCTTAAGCAAGTACAAAAAAAGTATTTCCAGTTGTTTGGTTTTTTTTGTCAATCATCTTTTTCCAATCAAAGCTATTCAACCTTGGAATGTTTTTCCAATCAAAGCTATTCAACCTTGGAATGTTAGTAAAAGAAAAGATCCCAGGTTCTAGGGTTTTATTTCTTGTTTACAAGAATATTTTGTGGCACTTTGCAAGTGAAATTCAAAAACATTAATAACGAAAAAGCTGTGTTTTTTTTTTTTACCTAATTTGGATTCCACATAGCCACTTCTTTTAGGAACCCCCGAGTTAGATTAGAACCTATAGGGAACGAGTCCCCTACTTATTTGTATGCCATTTTCTGACTTATTTCTACATTTTGCATATGTTTTTTTTTCAAAACCATCTGATTGGTCCATCTTAAGTGCATTAGAAGTTCCACAACAATATTTTTCCAAAGTAAATCCCTATTAACAAAATCAAAAGTTAAAGAGGCAAGCATCAATAACAAGTTTCTCCCACTGAAAGATGTGAGCATCAAAATTGAAGAATATTGTGCTTTGAAATCAAAACAAATCATTTGATTTAAAATATTTGAATTGTTTAATTTCAAATTTGGCCATATATACATTTCTTAAATGTTGTTTCAAAATAAAGTCTTTTTATAATCTATTTTTAATTCAAAGAACCCCCTTTTCAAAAAAATAAATGGATTCAAGAGCCCTTTTTTTAAATCCGATTATGATTTTGGAAACACAAAACCCCAAAAAACACACAAGAAAACACAAAAAACATATATATTTTTTGAAATGTTTTTGGAAAACCTCATGTTTGAGATATATATTATATATTTCAAATAATTTGCTAAGGCGGATTGGAATTTTTTATTTGTGTCAAATATATCTGATCCTCATTTTAGAGTAGATTTAAAATCAATTGATTTAATCTACTTTGACTTCGAAAAATATATTCAAATATACAAATTTTTGGCAGATTTGGAATCAGAAGAAGAGAATGAAGAAAAAAGCATTGAATTTGTTTTGAAATTAATAATAGCCTTAGAAAAATATATTCTTACCTGAAAAAAACGAAACGAAAAACTTTGTGGTTTTATAGGTGTTTATTGTTTGAATTTAATAAAAACAGAAAAACAAAAACAAAAACAAAAAAGCCTGAAAATTTAGTTGAAGATTTGCAATTTTTAACATTTACATTATTTTTAATCTTTCGGGCATTGTACAGATAAATTGTCTAAACCGCTCAAACCGGCGTTTTGAAATGCAACCAGTGGGTCGGCGTTTTTAATTTTTTTAAACCTTTGTTGCAATATTGGGAATAAATGCATAATTAAGCAGAGCACACGAATTATTAAACATTTTTAAGTATATCTATACTGATTGCAGGAAATTATTGATATAGTACACTAATAGGTCTGCTTTAAAAAGAAATTCACTTTTGGAAAGGCCTCAGAAGTATTCAATTTTACATGTGTAATGGAAAGAATTTGTAATCAACCAAAGTTGGGATTTTTAGCGTGTAATCTGATAAACCTATTGAAAAGTGATCCCCTTCCAAAATTATCTTAGAGATTTGTGCTAGAATTTGTGGGAATATAGAAGGGAGGAAAAATATTTACGTGGTTCAGGCCGAACCCAAAGCTTTATATCCATATATTCAAAGCCCCAACCGGTTATATCTTCATTATATTGGATAAATGTTTACATCAATATATAGAGGACAATCACACGATTAGAGGAGATAATTATGGTATGATAACTTGATGACTAAGTAACATCCATAGTGGCGTATATCGATATGAACTCAAGATATCTATATCCCAACACTCTCCCTCAAACTCAAGATGCTTTGTACACAAAGCAGCTTGAGTTTGAACACTACTAAGTTGCCAAAAAAAAAAAAACTCACATGTTACCATGGTTTTCAAAAAAACAATATTTCATGGGCTCTCTACTTTCTTCTATAGACTTTCTCTCTCTAGGGTCTTCCAAGAACAACATTTCTTGAGCTCTTTACTTTTTTCTAGAGACTTTCTCTTTCTAGGGTCTTCCAAGAAACAACCTTTCTTGGGCTCTCTACTTTTTTCTAAAGACTTTCTCTCTCTAGTTTCTTCCAAGAAAGAACCTTTCTTGCGCTCTCTACTTTTTTCTAAAGACTTTCTCTCTCTAGGGTCTTCCAAGAAAGAACCTTTCTTGTGCTCTCTACTTTTTTCTAGAGACGTTTTCTCTCTAGGGTCTTCCAAGAAAGAACCTTTGTTGCGCTCTGTACTTTTTTCTAAAGACGTTTTCTCTCTAGGGTCTTCCAATAAATAACTTTTTAGGATCTTTACTTTCTTTTCTGAATATCTTCTCTTTTCAGAGACTTATCATCTCTCTCTTCTGAGGCTTTCAGAGGCTTATCATCTCTCTCTTTCGAGGCTTCTCTGAAGATCTCTCTCTTTCAAGGCTTCTCTGAAGATATCTTTCTTCCGAGGCTTCTCTGAAGATCTCTTTCTTCCGAGGCTTCTCTGAAGATCTCTTTCTTCCGAGGTTTCTCTGAAGATCTCTGTCTTCCGAGGCTTCTCTGAAGATCTCTTTCTTTCGAGGCTTCTCTGAAGATCTTTTTCTTTCGAGGCTTCTCTGAAGATCTCTCCCTTCCGAGGCTTCTCTGAAGATCTCTCCCTTTCGAGGCTTCTCTGAAGATCTCTCCCTTTCGAGGCTTCTCTGAAGATCTCTCCCTTCTGAGGCTTCTTTGAAGATCTCTCCTTTCTGAGGCTTCTCTGAAGATCTCCCCCTTCCGAGGCTTCTCTGAAGATCTCCCCCTTCCGAGGCTTCTCTCAAGATCTGTCTCTTCAGATGCTTCTTTTCTTTCTAGAGGCTTTCTCTCTAGAGGCTCTCTCTCTAAAAGAAAAAATATTTTTCTTTCTCTCTCTAAAAGAAAAAAGGTTTTTCTTTCTCTCTCTTCGGAACATCCAAGATTAAGTAACGAAAAACTCGACGATCATCACACAGGATGGAGCAACGGAAAACTCCATCATGGAACGAAAAATTTGATCATCTTTATCTATTCATCTAGAGAGGGAACTCTTGATCAATTACCAGGACCGTGAAATTCGATCATCTTCATCTCCGCATCTAGAGACGGAACTCTTGATCACCAACCATAACTAACTTCCCTTTGCATAGTAATTCATAAGATATTTATATCCCAACACTTCCCCTCAAACTCAAGCTGCTTTGACACAAAGTAGCTCGAGTTTGAACAATATTAAGTTGCCAAAAAAAATAAAATCACATGTTACCATAGTCTTCCAAGAAACAATCTTTCTTGGGCTCTCTACTTTCTTCTATAGACTTTCTCTCTTTAGGGTCTTCCAAGAAACAATCTTTCTTGAGCTCTCTACTTTTTTCTAGAGACTTTCTCTCTTTAGGGTCTTCGCAGAAACAACCTTTCTTGGGCTTTCTATTTTTTTCTAAAGACTTTCTCTCTCTAGGGTCTTCCAATGAAGAACTTTTCTTGGGCTCTCTACTTTCTTCTCTGAATATCTTCTCTCTTCATAGGCTTATCATCTCTCTCTTTCGAGGTTTTCAAAGGCTTTTCATCTCTCTCTTCCAAGGCTTCTCTGAAGATCTCTCTCTTCCGAGGCTTATCTGAAGATCTCTCTCTTCCGAGGCTTATCTGAAGATCTCTCTCTTCCAAGGCTTCTCTGAAGATCTCTCTCTTCCGAGGCTTCTCTGAAGATTTCTCTCTTCCGAGGCTTCTCTGAAGATTTCTCTCTTCCGAGGCTTTTCTGAAGATCATGCTCTTTAGAGGCTTCTTTGAAGATCTCTCTCTTCAGAGGCGTCTTTTCTTTCTAGAGGCTCTCTCTCTCGAAAAGAAAAAGGATTTTTCTTTCTCTCTCTTTAGAACATCCGAGATCAAGTAACGAAAAACTCGACGATCATCACACAGGATGGAACTACGGAAAACTCCAACATCAAACAAGATCAAGGAACGAAAAACTTGTCATCAACCAGGATCGAGAAATTCGATCTTCTTCATCTCCTCATCTGGAGATGGAACTCTTGATCAACAACCAGGACTGTAAAATTCGATCATCTTCAGCTCCTCATTTGGAGACGGAACTCTTGATCACCAATCATAACTTTCCTTTGCATAGTAATTGGTAATTGGACTAATCCAAAATTTGGATTTTCTTTAGCGGTTACATTAGAGATGTTGACTTCATCTCTAATCATCTCATCTCATCTCCATTTCTTCTATACTTTCCCCCTCAAGTTGGATGTGGATGCAAAGAAACACCCAACTTGCAAAATACAATTTTTTTTTTCTTTTGAGTACAACCATATAAAAAAAAACAAAAAAAATACCAATGAAATTGGGCTTCTAGACAAAAGCCCACATCTTAAAAAAAATACCATTTAAATCCAGATTTAAATGGCAATCATCTCCTTCACCAACAGATTCATGGGCTAACCCAAAAATCTCTACAAGACGATGTAGAAACATGCGGTGGTAAGGATTCATTGGTATGAGCTCCAAGACAGCCTTGAAGCATGTATTTCGTCGAAGGAATTTGACTAGGACATCTTCCATTGAAAGAATGAGATGCTTATAAGGTAAGTTATCATTAATAAGAAAAGCGAATTCTTCCACCATAAAGTCGATTCTTCCACCATAGCAAATTGATCTAGGAACCCTAGATAATATTCAGCACTCGTTTTACATCGTCATCGCTTCACATCACCATCGCTTTACAAGGAACCTTGGAATCACCATCACGTCTCTCTCCTCTTTTTACCAACTCGATCCTCGGGCATCATGGGAGAATAAAGGTCATGCTATCAACTCATCAACAAAGATCAGTGGTTTCAGATAGTCTTGAAATTTTCCGATATCAGATCTTAGCCAAGGAGTCCCTAGCTCTGATACCATGTTAGAATTTGTGGGAACATAGAAAGGAGAGAGAATATCTAATACCATATTAAAATTTGTGGGAACATAGAAGGGAGAGAGAATATTTATGTGGTTCAGGCCGAACTCATACGTCCACGGATCCAAAGCCCCAACCATTCCTAAGTTCTTCTTTATATAGAGGACAATCACACAATTAGAGGAGATAATTATGATACGATAACTTGATGACCAAGTATTTTAGTCACTATCTTCTACATACCTAACCTTATCAAGAGATATATACATATACATCTATATCAATATAAACCCAAGATATCTATATCCCAACAATTTGTTGTCCATGATCTTGACTATCACAATTATGAATATGAATCTGAAAACGAAAAAGAAAAGAAAAAGAGAGAAGGAAAAAAGAAGAAGAAGAATTTCAACTTTAAAAATAGTCTATTTTGAACTTTGTTTTGGATATAGTTTTTTTGAATTCTTCACATATCATCATTTTTGCAATATTTTTTGAGCTCCATAATCATGGATCTATAGGAGAAGCACATTTAGAGTAACTTAAGAAGTGTTTCAAATATCAATTGAATCGGTGTCATCAGGGGATGTACATTAAACTTTTCCATAAATAAAATTCATTTAACATATGTCCAGCATATAAATATTTTTTTCTCGCCAAGAAAATTTTTGAAACCTCCCATTTTTTAAAGCTATATTTAGAAGGAAATAATTTATATAGAGCCGAAGCTCTAAACAATCAAATTAAAGCCCACCTCAAAAATTTCACTAAAAGAGGTTGTTTTGATGCCAAAATGTCCTCAAATTGATCATCTCGACATCATGATGTATAGACATGAAAAAGAAATGGATTTCAAGTTTTGGAAATACCGTATCTTGTGACACATTTTCAAACCGTCAATTTTCAAGATTTTCAAGGGATCTAGACTATTTTTAAAGTTTTAAATTTTATAATTAAATATGAAAGTATATTTTAAAGCTATCATAAATATTTCAAGTATTAAAACCATATTTTTCCACACTAATTGAACGCGGACTCTAATTTGATGGTTTAGAGCCACGGCTCTATACAAACTGCACCCTATTTAGAATGCTAATTTGATATACAATTATTTCCAAGTGACTTAATGGTTGGACTTTTTGCCAAAGTGGGAGAAAGTTTTATTTTATTGTTAATTTTTATTTCTATGTATAGACAAAAAAAAAATTGAATGGCTGAAAATAAAAACTAAAAAGTAATTTTTATTTAAATTAAATATTTAATAATAAAAAAGTTAGTGTTTTCGGGATAGGAGCATCATGCAATGCACATGACATTAGCTATCTTATCATCAGTATTGCATTTTCTTTCTCTTTTTCTTGGCTAGGAAATGGATCCCATGTAAGCATGCTTTCTATGGTAGCTAGCTATCTTATAATAAGCATTACATTTTCTTTCTCTTTTTTCTTGGCTAAGAAATGTATCCCATTTGAGCATACATTCTATGGTGCAGTCCCATAAATCCAGCTACATTATTAATGATTAATCAACTTTGAGTGAAGGAACAATGCACCCCAGCCATCCCTTTTTGACAGCTGAAGGATGGGGGTGATGTAATGGTATTGTACCAAAAAAAAGTTTGACTCATTTTACATGAATCAAAAGAGAATGAAACTTTACAGCTCAATTAAAGTACCCTATAATTAGGGTATTGAATATCCAGTAAGCATGAGGACAATAAGAGAAGTCTAATGGATGTCAACTCCAAAATTGGGATTCTTTGTTGAAAAAGTATACAATAGGACTATTCACATTTGGTATAAGATGATCACAATTAATCTTGACCATTGAATGTGAAATTGGGTGGTTGCACTAACCAAGTAAAACTCAAACTTTGTGACATATCAAAGCTCTCATATTTCACATCGGATGATTATAAGTAATTTTAACCTCTTTGTATCAAAGGTAAATTGTATACAATCTCGTATTTTCTTGAGTAGCTGAAAAGGGCAGGTAGCTTGTTTGATGCATGCGACCAAAGTTCAAGAGTTTTGAACCTGAGTTTCGCTCACCCAATTTAGGATATGTCTTGTTATTAGGGGTAGTTAATTAGTTGACGGAAAACCTTTATGTTATGATGCAGTGTCAACACCACAATCATTTAAAAAAGAAAACGAAAAAGAAAAAAGTAAAAAAATTGGCTTACTTTTGACTTGTTCGATAACTGGAAGCAAGTCATGAACTGTAAGTTGAAAGTTTCTGAAGAATGTTAAATTAGAAGTTATTTAAGAAGTTCATGGTTTCTATATTTGATAACTTCTCTTGGAAGTTAAGAAGTTCATAGTTTCTATGTTCGATAATTTCTGAGATATATGGTAAATATTTTATATTTATATTTATGTTAATAATATTTTAAATATAAATATATAATATTTATAAT
>NW_006495273.1:7414788-7446999 GCF_000471905.2 Amborella trichopoda | reverse complement strand
TAATACTGCACCCAATACTATTGACCTACATACTTTCTCTTCTTATATTAAGCAAATGAAACAAGCCTATCCTAATGCTACTCTTGCTTAATTAGAAAAACAACTCTTTGGAATATTTGCTGAACCTTCTACAATACCGGCAATATCAGAAGAAACAGTCCATTCCGATAATCCCTTACTGGAGGATTTCAGCCAAAAACCATGACTCTTAGGCCCAGGCCCATTATAAAAAAATATTCTCCTTATCTAGAAAAATATCCCAATTATCCATAAAGCAGACCTGATATGACCCTTTGAATAGTGAAAAGCAGGATTCCTTCTCTTGATAAGACTCTTACACAGTATAAAGCAAGCGGAAGTGACCCCAAGCACAGTAATTAGATTCCTTTTCTTATATGACTAAATATTAGTCAAATCAATCCCTTCTTCTTCGAACATCAAAGCGTCCACGTGTCCTCAATAAATAGTACCATGATTGTCTTTTTATAATAAAGCAAGATTCTCACCGACCGCTGTTGTTTTATTTACTGCCACGTGGCATCCCATTCTACTAAGCCTTCATCACCGACACTACTGAGACTCCCTCAGCCACAAAAGTAATCTTCCTTATCTACAAAGGCATCTTCCATCATATCACCATCCTCTCAGGCGCATCTTCGTCCACCTGGCAGCCATCGGCATTCGGCTCCGTCTATAAAACCCCATCTCTACTAAAGTTGAAGGGCAGAGAACAAGGAAACCTCACAGCCACATCAGAAGTCCTTCTTCAACATTCCTCTCTTATTTTTCTCTGTTATTCTCTCTTTCCTTTGTACTACAGTAGGTTAGCTTTCTTACAGTCCTGTATACACCGTCTACTACAAAGTCGGTAACTTTTATTCTTACTTTTCTTCATGTGTGATTGTAATTTCTCTTTTCTCCCTACTTACTGTCCATCAGAATGGAAGTTATTTAATAGCGCTACTATATATGTCAACAGTAAGTTTCATGTAAACATTACTATTGTAATATTTATGCTATGCAATTGAAATTAGTTTTCAGTATTAAAATTAGAAATTCAACTCATACCTCTTGAATTATCTTAGATGTTTCTGTTATTTCCGCTATCTTCAAAATAGTTTTATTCCTCTATTATATAGGAAGTTTACGACAATTAATTAACTATAATTATGCTTTATTCATGTTTTTAAGATAATAATAAAAATGAAGGATAAGATTTATGCAAAATAAATTAGGGTAGATCTTGGCGCGTTTATGGTAACAGCGCCAACCCTGTTCACACCCATTCACTATCTTAGTAGGGAATCACTAGTTTCAAAAACAACTTCATCATAGGAAATCTAAGAAAATTATCCATTAAAAAAAAGTTGGTCCGAGAGTTGAGGTTAGAGACGCTCAGACACCCAGTCTAAAGACCGTTAAGGCCAAGAGAGCCGCTGAGGTCGAAACAGACATAAGAGGTAGTCAAGGAGGACTGTCCAGATAACACTTATCCGCAACCTAATAATGAAAAATTTTATTAGAAATCTTACTGATAAAGTTGTTAGACAAACTAGTAAAACTCCAAGGATTAAGAATAAAGAAGAAGTTATTATAAATGATATTGAAAACCAATACATCTCACAAATCGAAACAAAAAACCCCAATGGACTTAGTTCCTTTTAATTCATCTGAGCCTTCTATGCTCAGCCAACACTTTTTACCATTACAACCAATGTCTCCACTATGATCCACCAATGTACCAGAATATTTTATTCAAAGCCCAAAACATAATACACCAAGTCCTGCTTTGTCTCCAGCCCAAAACCCAAATAAGTAAACCTCCTGAGTGTCCAAATCTGCTTACATAGATAATGCTTTCCTAACTGATATTACCATAGATGACAAACACATTCATAGTGACCCACATAAATTAGCTCCCCTTTATCTTCAAAACCATTTAAACCCGATCAATGGTATCAAAACCCGTGAGTGGTGTGAATCAGTTTTAATGGAAACAGGATCAGTTTCTATTGTTCACTTCTTTCAAGGAAATACAAATCTGTATGCGTACTCTAAGCTACAGATAAAAAAATTACTTACCTATGAGGATTGGGGTAACAACCCTACTCAAGGAAAAAAATTATTAAATACTGAATACCAATATAAATATTTTCGGTATGCTGAATATATTAAAGCCTGACAGAAAGTCTTTTTATATCAGAATCCTAATAATACTCATTCATGGTATATACAGTTCAAAATACCTATACTTGAAAGATTTCCTAGCTGGTTCCGCCATTGGTTCCTTATATATAAGTATAGACTAAATTATCAAATTCAATATCATCATTTTCTGTGACTGCATCCGAAATGTTCTTTTGTAGTTCTAAAATTTGTATCCTATTTTTTAATTGGGATACTTCAATTTTAACATTATTCACCTCTGTTTTGATTTCAACAATAGTGGGTTCTTTATGAATGGCTTCATGTTGACTGATTCTTTTCATTATAGTAGAGAAGTTGTATTCATCTGGAGGTTTGATCAATGTAACTGGTTTAGATTTGTCTTTGGTTAAATTAATAAATTTTGTGATAACTTGTCTTTTGTCATCGGGATCAGATATTATTTGGGGATCTTCTACCCAAATACTGCCAGACACTTTTCAAGCCTTCCAAAACAGATTCTCTTAACATAATACATGTACAGATTTGATAGACTACCATCTTTATTTCATGTCTACATATCAAATACCCTGGATCTGCAAATGGGAGTATGCTATTTCCGAAAATAATTCTAATAATTATACATATATTCCCCGTCTTGGGAAAACTATTAAAATCAAATGGTGAGATATATTTAGCATGGACCCACGTTCTTTTGTCCGTTATTGCAGATCATAGTATTTGATAATTTATATTTAATATATAATCTACTACCATCAGCAGTATTTAAAATCTGGGTTGTTTTATCAAAATATTTAGTAGGTACTAATCCTTCATTGAGACAGTTTAAATCTACTCCAGAGTCTATTAAGGCTAAAGATTGGAAGTCATACTCATTATTGACTACGATTTTGACTAATACAAACCATTTTTGAGTAATCACTTTATTAAGTAAGTTTAAGGATGTAGTATTGTTTTCCTTTATTTTGACTCTTGAAGATTCAAGTTTGTTTTTAAGATTATAAGTATGGACTAAATTATCAAATTCAATATCATCATTTTCAGTGACTGCATCCGAAATGTTATTTTGTAATTCTAAAATTTGTATCCTATTTTTTAATTGGGATACTTCAATTTTAACATTATTCACCTATGTTTTGAGTTCAGCAATAGTGGGTTCTTTATGAATGGCTTCATGTTGACTGATTCTTTTCATTATAGTAGAGAAGCTGTATTCATCTGGAGGTTTGATCAAGGTAACTGGTTTAGGTTTGTCATTCGGTTAAATTAATAAATTGTGTGATAACCTGCCTTTTGTCATCGGGATTAGCTATTTTCTCTATCAGATCCAGAATAAAATTATCTTCTTTTGTCAGGGTATGAAGATGATGAGTTGGAATTTTACCAGAACAAGTTGGAGTTTTGCCATAGCATTGTTCGCATAAATCATTATCAGATTCATTTGATGTATCTGACCAAATAAGATTTTCATCTTGTATATTTCCTAATAATGACATATCGCTACTGGATTGAGAATCTGTATCAGAACTAGTAGAGGAATTATATATTTGTACTAGGTCAAATAGATTATTTCTTAAGGATTCATCTAATATAAGAGTTTCGCTTTTCTTTTTTACTTTACATTATCAAATTTAATATCATCATTTTCAGTGACTGCATCCGAAATGTTATTTTGTAGTTCTAAAATTTGTATCCTATTTTTTAATTGGGATACTTCAATTTTAACATTATTCACCTCTGTTTTGAGTTCAGCAATAGTGGGTTCTTTATGAATGGCTTCATGTTGACTGATTCTTTTCATTATAGTAGAGAAGTTGTATTCATCTGGAGGTTTGATCAAGGTAACTGGTTTAGGTTTGTCATTGGTTAAATTAATAAATTGTGTGATAACCTGCCTTTTGTCATCAGGATAAGCTATTTTCTCTATCAGATCTAGAATAAAATTATCTTCTTTTGTCAGGGTATGAAGATGATGAGTTGGAATTTTACCAGAACAAGTTGGAGTTTTGCCATAGCGTTGTTCGCATAAATCATTATCAGATTCATCTGATGTATCTGACCAAATAAGATTTTCATCTTGTATATTTCCTAATAATGACATATCGCTACTGGATTGAGAATCTGTATCAGAACTAGTAGAGGAATTATATATTTGTACTAGGTCAAATAGAATATTTCTTAAGGATTCATCTAATATAAGAGTTTCGATTTTCTTTTTGACTTTACATTATCAAATTCAATATCATCATTTTCAGTGACTGCATCCGAAATGTTATTTTGTAATTCTAAAATTTGTATCCTATTTTTTAATTGGGATACTTCAATTTTAACATTATGCACCTCTGTTTTGAGTTCAGCAATAGTGGGTTCTTTATGAATGGCTTCATGTTGACTGATTTTTTTCATTATAGTAGAAAAGTTGTATTCATCTAGAGGTTTGATCAATGTAACTGGTTTAGGTTTGTTTTGGGTTAAATTAATAAATTGTGTGATAACCTGCCTTTTGTCATCGGGATCAGATATTTTCTTTATCAGATCTAGAATAAAATTATCTTCTTTTGTCAAGATATGAAGATGATGAGTTGGAATTTTACCAGAACAAGTTGGAGTTTTGCCAGAATCTAGGTTCGAATGTATTTAGATACCATTTACGAATACTTGCATTTTTCTCAGATAAATAGTCATTAGTAGTATAACTTTTATCTAGTTTTCTTTCTTCTGTAAGGGTTAATATTTGAAATTCTGATTTATCAGGCTCATCCTGGGCAGGTTTATATTGAGGAATAATTATATTTTCAGATGTTCTCAATAGTCCTTGAATTTGTAGTTCAGGATGTTGGTTGTTTCTAGATGCAGGTCTTTGTGGTCTGTCATATGTTGTGACAGATTTTCTGGATGGTTCTAATTTCAAAGATTCATTTATTGGATTATCATATATTGACGATACTACTGAATCATCCTAATAAGAATGACTTAGGTGTTTTGGAAATTGTATTTCGATATTCCCATTAATATGTTCAACAATCATGTCAGGAATGTTTTGAACTGGAATTTGTAATGGTTGGTTGTCATTGTGTATTAACCATGATTCTAGTAGTCTTATGTCCGACCAAGATATTGTTTTTGGAAGTATAGTGTTGGATTTTTCTATATTAGTTTGGAATAGTATAGTTTGACCTCTTGTATCTATTTGAAGAACATTAAGACATAGGGTTGTCATAACTTTATAATAAATACGCTAAATTATTGCAAGATTTTGGGATCCTTGTATCATATCAAATCCTTGTGTTTTAAGATTTAAGGATAATACAATTAGGATCTGTTAAAGACACAGAATAATTAACGAAACAATTAAAATATATTGGTCCACTACAAAGTCTGGATTCCACCATTCCAAGTAATGAATCAGAAAACCTATTATGTCTTGTATCTCTTAGGTATACAAGAACAGAATTATTAAGTCATAATCTAGTTAATGGTTTAATTGCTATTTGTATTAACCCAATATGTAGATATTTATAATTTTTATTTTTATGTACTTGTAATATTTTATTTGATAGAAGTTGAAAATCTTCTTGGTTACTAGTAACAGACAAGGTCAGTTCTACAGTTTTTATAGCATAACCTATTTTTAAATCCTCTCAAAAGGATTCCTCATTCCTCTGAGATATATAATACTTCTGCTCATAATACTGCACCCAATACTGTTGACCTACATACTTTCTCTTCTTATATTAAGCAAATGAAACAAGCCTATCCTAATGCTACTCTTGCTTAATTAGAAAAACAACTCTTTGGAATATTTGCTGAACCTTCTACAGTACCGGCGATATCAAAAGAAACAGTCCATTACGGTAATCCCTTACAGGAGGATTTCAGTCAAAAACTAGTCTCTTAGGCCCAGGCCCATTAAGTTCAAGAAAATATTCTCCTTATCTAAAAAAATATCCCAATTATCCATAAAGCAGACTTGATATGACCCTTTGAATAGTGAAAAGCAGGATTCCTTCTCTTGATAAGACTCCTACACAGTATAAAGCAAGCGGAAGTGACCCCAAGCACAGTAATTAGATTCTTTTTCTGATATGACTAAATATTAGTCAAATCAATCCCTTCTTCTTCGAACATCAAAGCGTCCACGTGTCCTCAATAAATAGTACCATGATTGTCTTTTTATAATAAAGCAAGATTCTCATCGACCACTGTTGTTTTATTTACTGCTACGTGGCATCCCATTCAACCAAGCCTTCATCACCGACACTACTGAGACTCCCTCAGCCACAAAAGTAATCTTCCTTATCTACAAAGGCATCTTCCATCATATCACCATCCTCTCAGGCGCATCTTCGTCCACCTGGCAGCCATCGGCATTCGGCTCCGTCTATAAAACCCCATCTCTGCTAAAGTTAAAGAGTGGAGAACAAGGAAACCTCACAGCCACATCAGAAGTCCTTCTTCAACATTCCTCTCTTATTTTTCTCTGCTATTCTCTCTTTCCTTTGTACTACAGTAGGTTAGCTTTCTTACAATCCTGTATACACCGTCTACTACAAAGTCGGTAACTTTTATTCTTACTTTTCTTCATGTGTGATTGTAATTTCTCTTTTCTCCCTACTTACTGTCCATCAGAATGGAAGTTATTTAATAGCTACTGTATATGTCAACAGTAAGTTTCATGTAAACATTACTATTCTAATATTTATGCTATGCAATTGAAATTAGTTTTTTGTATTAAAATTAGAAATTCAACTCATACATCTTGGATTATCTTAGATGTTTCTGTTATTTCTGATATCTTCATAATAGTTTTATTCCTCTATTATATAGGAATTTTACAACAATTAATTAACTATAATTATGTTTTATTCATGTTTTTAAGATAATAATAAAAATGAACGATAAGATTTATGCAAAATACATTACCACCTCTTCCACCTGAAGAGCCACTCCCTTACGGATTACAATTTTTTCATCTAAATATGAATATGAATACGAATACTAATACATCTCACAAATCGAAACAAAAAGCCCCACTGGACTTAGTTCCTTTTAATTCATATGAGCCTCCTATGCTCAGCCAACACTTTTTACCATTACAACCAATGTTTCCACTAAGATCCACCAATGTACCAGAATATTTTATTCAAAGTCCAAAATATAATACACCAAGTCCCGCTTTGTCTCTAGCCCAAAACCCAAATAAGCAAACCTCCTCAGTGTCCAAATCTACTTACATAGATAATGTTTTCCTAGCTGATATTACCATAGATGACAAACACATTCATATTGACCCACAAAAATTTGCTCCCCTTTATCTTCAAAACCATTTAAACCCGATCATTGGTATCAAAACCCGTGAGTGGTATGAATCAGTTTTAATGGAAACAGGATTGGTTTCGATTATTCACTTCTTTCAAGGAAATACAAATCTGTATGCTTACTCTAAGCTACCGATCAAAAAATTACTTACCTATGAGGATTGGGGTAACAACCCTACTCAAGGAAAAAAATTATTAAATACTGAATACCAATATAAATATTTTCGGTATGCTGAATATATTGAAACCTGACATAAAGTCTTTTTATACCAGAATCCTAATAATACTCATTCTTGGTATATACCGTTCAAAATGCCTATACTTGAAAGATTTCCTAGCTGGTTCCGCCATTGGATCCTTATTTGGGGATCTTCTACTTAAATACTGTCAGACACTTTTCAAGCCTTCCAAAATAGATTCTCTGAACATAACAAATGTACAGATTTGATAGACTACCATCTTTATTTCATGTCTATATATCAAATACCTTGGATCTGCAAATGGGAGTATGCTATTTTCGAAAATAATTCTAATAATTATACATATATTCCCCGTCTTGGGAAAACTATTAAAATCAAATGGTGGGATATATTTATCACGGACCCACGTTCTTTTCCTCTCAAAAAACAAACCTGGATCTTCAGGAGTCAAAATAAAGGAAGACAATACTACATTATTAAATTTACTTAATAAAGTGATCACTCAAAAATGGTTTGTATTAGTCAAAATCGTAGTCAATAATGAGTATGACTTCCAATCTTTAGCCTTAATAGACTCTGGAGCAGATTTAAACTGTCTCAATGAAGGATTAGTACCTACTAAATATTTTAATAAAACAACCCAAATTTTAAACACTGCTGATGGTAGTAGATTATATATTAAATATACATTATCAAATACTATGATCTACAATAACGGACATTATTTTCCAACTCCTTTTATCATGGTTAAAGGATTAAGTCAAGCTGTTATCCTTGGTGTACCTTTTCTGACTTTACTTTATCTTATATTTATTCTATTAATATATATTTTTATTATATGATATTATAAATATCTATTATATAAATAAAATATGATATATAATAAAATATATTATATATTATATAAAAAAGTATATTATATATTATACAATAAAATATATACATATATCATAACGTAATGTAAAATATATATCATAACGTAATGTAAAATATATATCATAACGTAATGTAAAATATAATATAGTGTATTTTATATTTATTTTATTGCTATATATTTGTATTATATAAGATATATTATATAGTGAATTATTTTATTAATCTTTATTTTTATTATATAATATACATATAATATTATTATATAATATATATAGAAAATGACCTTGTGAGATCCTCCTACATCCATGTGTGTAGAACTCTATAGGATCACCATTAAATTTGGCACAGATCTCTAAAAAGTCAAGTCTCACACCCATGTGATAACTTTTTTAGAGATCTGTACCAAATTTATGATGCTCCTTTGAGATCCTGCACATATGGATGTGTGAGGGGTCTCATAGGGATCATTACTCATAATATATATATATATATATATATATATATATATATATTTAATACAATGAAATATATACATTTTATATATTGGGGGAGGGTTGTTTCATAAAAAAGAAGTTCCAAGTTTAAGTTCGAACCTTTGGGTTGGAACTTGTTTTTTAAAACAAGATTAGAACTTAAACAGTTCCTTCAAATCTTATTTGAAGTTCAATTTTTTTATCAAACATGAAACTTGAATAATATTAAGAAGTTTTAAACTTTTAGAAAGACACTTCCTAGTATAAAAAAACATTTCTAGAAAGGTGTTTTTGGGATAAAAAGCTTCAAATCAGTTCGTAATTCCAAGAATAGAGTTCGATTCTATGTCCTCTGAGGACACGTCAACATCTACCTGCAATTATGGGCTTTTTTTAGTCTTAAAAATCCCCAAATCAATCATGCATGAACATTTGAAAAAAAAAGAATTTCAAGTTTTAAAAATAGTACATCTTGTAAAACATTTTTTGAAACATCAATTTTCAATATTATCAAGCGTTTATAGATCTACATGTCTACACTATTTTTTGAAGCTTTGAATTCTATAATTAGATATGAAAATAAATTTTCAGGCCGTCACAAAGATTTTCAATACTAAAATAACGTATTTCGATGCTATTTTAATATGCGCTCTGCTTTGATTATTTAGGGCCTCAGCTTTATACAAACCACACCATATATCATATACGCGGTATACAAATTCTAGTATTTGTAAAACATGATTTTAGGAAGACTGACATTTGGGTAGCTTCTCATAAACCTAGTATATAACAAATCCCCTCTTCACTCATTCAAATTTTGATTCACGCCCTCTCTCTCTCTCCAATATTTTTGAACATATTGCTTATTCAAACAAAATCGTATATCAAAATATATTTTGCACATAATATTGTTATTTATAATAAATATATTTTTAATCAAATACTTACTGGGTGCGGTTTGTATAGAGGAGGCTCTAAACAATCAAATTAGAGCCTACCTTCATATAGTGTCAAGAAATGTGGTTTAAATATTGAAAGTCTTTGTGATCGCCTTAAAATATATTTTTATTTTTATTTGTAAAGTTTAAAGCTTCAAAAATAGTGTAGACCGACATATCAATGAAATCTTGAAAATTTTAAAAATTTATAGTCCAAAAATGCGTTACAAAATACACTATTTTCAAAGCATGAACTCCATTTTTTTTTTCTCTGGTCCATGCATCTTGATGTCGCGATGATTAATTTGAGAATATTTGAGCATCAAAAACCTCTTCTAGTGAAATTTTTTGACGTAGGCTCTAATTTGATTGTTTAGAGCCTCGGCTTTATATAAACTTTTCCCATACTTAAATGATCACCATTCTAATGATAGATATTTTAAATAGTAGTACTAACAATAATATACATAAATATTATATTATTTTATTATCATTTCTTTTATTATAATATTATAATATGAATATATATCATAATAGAATACACAATATTTTAATATTAATATAATTATATTATATTATTATAAACTAATATTAGTTATTTCAAATTAATAATAATAATACTAATAATAATAATAATAATAATAATGGATAATAAATATTAAATATGACTATGAATATTATAACTTATAATAAAGAAAATATACAATCATACCATTAACTTCCAACATAAGGAGGTTACAATCATTATTGTTCATCAGATTTTAAATAAAGTGGTTTTGATTGTGCCATTGGCTAGACTCAAAATTCAAAAAAAAAGTCTCAAATCTTGTGACACACCTCAAGCCATTCAATTTGACATTTAATGGCTATGCAAAAAAGAAGCACGCCCTAATACAAAAGCTCACTTTCTCAAACGCTTGCCTTTGCTATCTAATTTTTTTTTGGAACACGCAAATGCTAGATTTAAGAAGTTTTGAGGATGTGGATATCTGATATCCCAAAAATGGGTGCAGAAGTTTTGAGGATGTGGATATCTGATCTCCCAGAAATGGGTGCAGTTGGCATATGGATGCATCTGTAGCTGTAGAGGTAAGGTGCACCTTCAAATTTTATCATAGTATATAATTTTGATATAAAATGTTCATAGGATTATCTCAAAATCTATTTTTATATCTAATTATAACATTTTAAATTTCAAAAATGGTTAAAATGAAGTAGATCTATAAACGTATGAAAATCTTGAAAATGGACGGTGTAGATAATATGTTGTGAAATGCACTATTCCTAAGACTTAAAATCTTTTTATTTTTCATGGTTATACATCTAGATTTCGAGATGATTAATCAAAAGGTTTTTCAACATTAAAACTACCTTCTCCGATGGATTTTTGAGGTGCATCCGTAGTTCTACATTATAAGGTTGCATCCTTTATACAAACTTTTTCCCCATAAATACATACAAACGACCTTTAGCCATAAAAATCCTAGATATGCAAACAAAGGATCCGTATATCCTAGCGTCCGAAACAACCCATTCGATTTTGCTTATCCGGATACGTTTCCATACATAATTCCCTGCTAAAAAGCTATTTGAAATTGGCTCGGCAGATCTGTATATCCTAGCGTCCTTCGATTTTGCTTATCCGGATACGTTTCCATACATAATTCCCTGCTAAAAAGCTATTTGAAATTGGCTCGGCAGAAGCGAAATGCAGCACATACCGGAATGCTATTACGACTCCAATGTTCAAAATAAAGACCATGAATTTCGTCAGAGCATCTCAATTCGTTGTAGTGACCAAATAATTAAGTTTTGGAAGGTGTAGAATTCCAAAGAGAAGTTGCACAAAGACCTACGTCGAAAGAACATGTATTCGTGAGACATGTTTCTTTGAAGATACAAATGACTGTCGCATGAATATTGGGTGATAAGGCACCTAAGAGGTCTTGTAATGCTTGTTTATAGCTATGGGATTTAAAAAAATAAAGTTTAAGTAACCGTTTGTATTAAAAATACATATATTTAATTCGGGATTTTACATCATAACACTGTTTACTGTGCTACTACATGTTCTCAAGTACTCCCAACTACGACATGTTAAATCAAACGGGTAGATGTGCCACAAAGTTTAAGAAAGTTTTGTTGATCTTTAAGCATGATCAATAGTATAACTTTAACCTCTTGATTCATGCCCAATATCCAAGAGTGATTGTCACCTTCTTTTCTTCAAATAAGTATTAAAAATATCGAGTCAGCTCAAAACTAGTGGGGTACCAATCCAAATATAAGAGAACCCAAATTTCTACTCCTTGCGCTGAAGTCCAAAACTTCAGAATTTCTTTACATTTTAACTCGTGGAACCCCATAACACCTAGTTTTTATTTTACCTTTTGGGCAGTCCGAATGGCCCAAACACTTAAAAGGTTCTTCGCACATTTTCAGCATTCCAAAACTCAAATTTTTGGAACAAAATTTGTACAATACACTACACAACTGTGGACCGGTGCCTGATCACATCAAAACCACAGCCGGCTTCACCTTCTCCTGCCAATGTGTTCTCGACCTTATTTGCCTCTTGCCAAGCATGCTTAACAGAAACCTGTAGGGTGCTGCAAATCTGAAACTTTTGGTAGAATGGTTGGTCAACGTGCCAGGGAAAGGGGAAGTCTACCCAATGACATTCATATAATCTCCTTCAAAAATTGAGCCCCAACTGCCATCAAACAATCTGACAACTCACAGCAAAGCTGTAGCCTCTGCCATTATTGCGTTTTTTGAACCAATGGATTTGGAGAGGAATAGTAAGAGATCTGGTGCAAAAGATCTAAATATTCCCCACTCCTACTAGGCCAGGGTTGCTCAAAGATTAGCCATTAAATTTAGCTTGATGACCCCAAAAGATGGAGGCGATCACCAAGTCAAGATGCCTCCACAAATTGTAATTAGGATGATGGCCCCCTGTTGTGCGGAATCAGGTGTAGACCATCCAAAGAACTTTCAGTTTCTTGCACAGAACGGGACATATCCTATCCTTTTAAGGACTCAATGATATTTCATTGCTCTCAAAGATTCAGGAAATAACTCCAGCCATATCGCCCAAATAGAAGCAAGCATGGCGGCAAACCATAAAGGATTAGCAGCAGGGAAAGGTGGGGAAAGTAACCTGAAAAGAGCATTTGGACATTTCTCAGGTGACACCCACACCCAAAACCTCAGATGCAGGCTGCAACCGAGCACTGGAGAAGAAGTGAATTATGGTCTGCTCCACCTTCTTACACATCACACAGGGAATGGGAATGGGAATTGTAATAGCTCTTGCATATGGTGAGGCCCTTCCAACCAATCGAAAACATGAGTTTTTGGTGGGTAGGGGTACATGATCAAATCAAACTAGCAATAGAAAACAACTCAAATAAGACTTGATAATTTGAGTGCAATAAAAAAGGGTTGAAGCATACACACCACGCTCCTAGCACCCTCCGGTTCAAACGAGGAAATACAAGCAAAATATTCAAAAATCTAAACACAAAACCCAATGCAAATCCCTTTTTAACTGAACCCTTAACTTGACACCCTCAATTGTACTCCCAGTCAAACTAGAACCTCTTATTAAAGTTGGACTGCAAAACTGGTGCTCTTCCCCTAAAGAGGACTTTAAACCAAAATATAGTTCCTAATAGAGGGCACGGCAACTAACTTGTGTTAGTTTTGCTAACTGGTGCAGCATATTGCAGATCACAACTTGCTATATTGGCTCTATGCCTGCAAGAATTTTAACAAAAATTAGAACTTAGAAAGATAAACCCAATGCAAGAAAAATAATTGGGCAATTGTAAGCTTACTTGATGTTGAGAGATTGGCCTGCTGTCATAGGAAGAGAAGCTTTATTTAGCCTAGTTCAAAAGATCAAGCCACATGAATTCCTACTCTAGAACAGGACCATGAATTCCTATTCTAGAACAGGACCATGCATTACAGTTATTACTAAGCTAACTCCTACAATGGCAACAAAAAAGAAGTATCATTTTGGAGACAAACAATTTAACAACAGCCAAATCAGTGTTGGAAAATCAAACCGGCCAAGGACCGGGTCCAAGTAACCAGCAAACCGGCCGGTTCAACCAACCTAACCGGGCAGATCCCGACTGTCAAAGAAGTGCTAAAAAATAAAAATAAAAATAAATAAATAAACCTGGCCAAAACCGGATCGGCCAGTGCCCGACGAGTTGGACCGGCCGAGATTGCAAACACTGAGCCAAATTAACTACTTCAAATGCATGCATGATAAAGTCAAGGTTGATTCCTAGCTTATCCTGATGCATCATGCATAAAAATAGCCTTCAAAGTCTATGACCAACAAAAGCACCACATAATTCAGGTGCTTTAGCCAAAGAGCCTCATATGCAGGTCCGCAAATCCACAAAAAGACCCTGGGAACCAAATATGCTTGAATACAGGCGTGACATTCACATCTAATATTTAGAAACATGTGAACTCAGAAAAGTTTATATCATCGTGAGCAATGATTATGAAAATATTCCCAAAATTTTGCAGACACTTAACCCAAAGGGACTCCAATAAATCCTATTCAAGGGTTTTCCAAGGGGCAAGGCAAACCACCTCCCAACCATATGAGGTGATGAAGAGCCACAACCCTACACTCAAAATCAGATGGGGTTCTGCTCATCCTGAAGAATCAGATCAGAAGGGAACTATTGCTTGCTAGCAATGATTTTCCTGAAGCATCGGGAGAACCCTCCACTGCTCTAGCAAAAATGCTAAAAACATTTGTGATAGGCCTTGAATCAACAAAGAAAGACATGAAGCTCTTGAAACATGACTGGAGCCTTATTGAAGTACTACTAAACGGAACGGTGAATGTTAGCATAAGCCAGACTTCAAACAGAAAACACAATTCATTAAAATATGTATAAAATTCTATAAAAGGTTTAGGCCATAAACAACCAAATTAAGGCGCACCTTCGAAAATTCACTAGAAGAGCTTGTTTCAATGTCAAAAAAGCCCCAGACCGATCAACTCAACCTCGAAATGTGTAGCTGTGAAGAAAAATGGATTTCAAGTATGGGAAATAGTTCATCTTTTAATGCATTATCTAGTCCGTCAATTTCCAATTGTTTATAGATCTGCTCCATCTACACTATTTTTGAAAATTTAAATTTTTATAATTAGATAAAAATATATATTCAGGCTATCACAAAGATTTTTTAAGTAATAAATTATCTAGTCCGTCAATTTTCAATTGTTTATAGATCTGCTGCATCTACACTATTTTTGAAAATTTAAATTTTATAATTAGATAAAAATATAAATTCAGGCTATCACAAAGATTTTTTCTACTTAAAAATCATATTTTGACAATAGTTAGAGGTACGCCTTACTTTTATTGTTTAGGGCCTCAACCTTGTACAAACCACATCATTTGTGCTATCTTAGTAGCTATTCGGACTCATATGTGAACGAAACTACAAGAGGGAAGAGGGGCTCTCAACTCTCCTCTCCCTAAGGCCAAATTCAAGTTAGCCCCTGGACATCAAAAAGACCACATAGGCTATAAAACCATAGCTTCATTACTGATTAAAGAGCCCTAAAAATTCCTAAATCAAAGACCTAGATAAAATAGCCTTCCTTTCTTTTTGATTGTTGACAACATTCTTGCTTGAGAAAAGGAGTCTAACCTCCATCTTTTGAGGATGGAATAGATTGGGTTGTCGAGTGATAGTGGTCATGAGTGGAGCTCCCAGACAGCGAGCAAAGAGCAGAGTGACAATGCAAGGTGGTAGGTGCCTCAATTAAGCGATCTTCCAGGGGACACATTGAAAAATTGTGAAGGGGGCTGCTAAGTGGAGAGAGGGCTCAATTCGTTTAATTTTAAAGATGGCTGCAAGCCTAACATGGAGTACGTAACCACTTTACTTCAAGAGAAATGTGGTTCCCATTTGATGGGGATGTATGTCCCATAATGGAATCTGCCAAACGAAAGAAAGGGGCTCTTCCCTAAAATGAGATACTAAGTTCCCAAGAAGACATAGGACATGCTCCCAAGCAGGAACATGTTGCCTAGGTGCTAGCGAACACATCCCCATGGTGATTCAAGAAGTGAACTCAATAAGGTAGTGGTTACTCAGACATCTCTACTGATTTCTTACAATATTCTGCCCCAGAATCACTCAAGCATTCAATTGAGATAAGAAGGCAATTTCATGCCGATAGTAATTGAGCCTGCTGCCTGGGAAACACCCATGTCCTCAGGTCCAATCCTTTTGAAAATTCAAAGTTTACAAATCTTTAATGGTACCGCTATAAGGACTTGCTTCTTCCTCATCTCCCACCCAATCGCATGCGAACTAGGCTAATCCATAAAGTACACTTTGAACAGCAAGTAAAATCATCATTTCTTCCAAAAAAAGACTAATTCTTTGAAGAGATAAGCATCCATAAAGTTTTACAATATGACATCTTTTTTTTTTCACGTAATGTTCTAGCTCCTTCCACCTTAATGATTCCTTTCACAGAAGGATAGGAGCTGGCCAGCCCCAATCCCACAAAGTGGGGCCTTGGGGTCACAATAGGCTCATGTCCTTATCTGGGGGTTACGGATGTTAGCAGAATACTGTACCAGAGGTTGGCCTGTTGCCCCCCAAATTAAATGCAACAATGGGGAGAGGCAAACCCTAAGTTCCCTTTTTAACAGGAAACAACTAATCTCTGTAACAACATAATTGAGAAAGGAGAGCGGCCACCCAACCTTTTCAAAGTTAAAGAAAACATTTTACAATAGCAAGAAGGACATTCTTTTAGCTAAAAATAAATGAACTGCTTTCATAAGAGACATAATGTGTCAACAATAGGGAGTGGAACAAGTCCCCAAAGCCAAGAAAGTTCTTAAGTAGTTGAGAATGCATTCCAAACAACAGGGGAATAGGCTCCCTTGGAGATTCCTCTCCTCAAATGAACATTAGGAGAGGTAATGCCATACGAAAAGGGAGTAACCTGCAACTAAGTTCTTCACTAAATAAAAGATCTATTGTTGCTTCTTGATCTTCAAAGAGGTAAGCCTCCAGAAAACTAGAAATATCAAAATGAACAAGTGTATGAGGCAAAAGAAAAAGTACTACTAGGTCAGGTCACCTATCATCCAGGTAACTCTCTTAATCTACATGTGCAAAGACAAGTTTTTGAAGATGAAGAAAACTCGAAACCTAATATAAAAAAAGCTGAAATTATTTACAATAGGGATTCATCACGTGGATATCATTCAATATTTCATCAAATTCAATGATTGTATGAAACAATTTTTCAAAACACGGGACACGGACCCGAGGTGGTTGGGGGTCCAATGCAGCTGGATGCGGTCCCGATGGGGGTGAATCACCTCTAGTGCAGCTAATAAAAGAATTTTAAAAAATAATAATGCATAGAAAAATAGAAACATGTGATTTACGTGATAGTATGTTTTTAAATTTATTCAATATCTACAATATATTAGCTAAGATTCTGAGTTCCTTGATAGCCTGATAATAGAGTTTATTGTTACAGCTTCTAATTTTAGTAGTTTAAATATTTAATACAATTAACATGTAAAACAAAGCAATCCATTCAATCTCACATAAATATCAAAATTCCAAATTTTAAACCTCAAAGAACAAATACTTATGACACATAAAAGAAATGGATAATCAACTCTTGACTCTTAATCTGACAAGTCATCAAATACTTGAATTCTTCTTTCAAGTCTTTTTGTCCAATTTTGTTTTTTTTTTCTTTTGCTTTTTCTTGGGATTTATGTTTTTTCTCTATTTTCTTTTTCCCTCTTTTGTGATATGCTTTAACATTCCCAGTAATACCGATTAAATGTTCCTTTTGCCAGATAATATGCCAAATACAATTATCCCAAAATAGAGTACAAATAATGCAATTTCAATCCTCAGGGTTTTTGAGTTTAGCATATTTCCAAGCATTGTAGCTTGAAGATGATGACGACATTGCCCCCCCAAAAAAAAAAGTATTAGGAACTAAGAAAACTTACCAAAAACCCAAAGAAATTTCAATTTCTTCTCGGCCTTTGAAAACCTTCGATTAATTAGTAAAATCTTTGCCCGAATACCTTCCAAATAATGCCTAAATGTTTTACGAAGAATGCCCAAAACAATCTCAAGGAATAGTAAAAAAATCTCTTAATTTATTCAAAAACTTTAGATTTATGAAAAAAATTGAAAAGTTGGGAAGTTTTGGCTTTTAATCACCTTAGAATCATGTATAATGGTTCTAATGTGTTTTTTCTTTTCTTTTTTTTCCTTTTCTTTTTGGGGATGGGGCATATACCCCCCAAACCATTCCTCCGTTGTTTTTTTTGCCCGGGGGGGGAGGGAGGCGCGGACAAGATAATTTTACCCAAGCTCGTGGGTTTATTTTCCACCCATGAGCACAAAGCGCATATGTGGGCTCACTACTTGTGGTGCAATGCCGGCAATGTGGCACACATATGTGGTTGATGAGAGTATCAGACTCACTACTGGATGATCATAACGTGTATACGTAGCCAACTTCTTCCATAAAGAAGTCCAACATTTCATGACAAAACTAAGTGAAGCCCTCTTTGAAAATGGTAGATATCCAAGCGGTTTCAGTTGTTGTCGTCATCAGAAAAATCCAAAAAATCATACATGGTGACCAGCCTTCTTTCCTGATTTGAGAGAGGTTATGCTGACATCAGCATGTACTGTTTTTTAAATCAGTGATGATGTCAGCAAGTGCACGAAGAGAAGGATCAAAGATCTTGACAGTGTAGACCTATATCAAAATCGAACATGTGAATGGTTGATAAGAGTATGACGATAAGGAAAGTCAAGGACCGGTTGCTTATTGATGAAGGAAAGGTCAGGAAAAAAAGCAAACAAGCCCATGTTGTGCAAACATTGATGTCAAAGCTTCTATTACCAGCATATGCATGATAACTATAGATAGACTACTAGTGCATGATAACTATAGATAGACTACTAGTCTATTTTACAATATCAAGACTAGAAAATGGCTTCTGAAACTGAACTGAATAGTAAATAATAATTCCCAGATAAACTGCAGATAAGAGTATAACAGTAAGGACTGGATCCTCATTGCTGAAGGAATGGTCAGAAAAATAATAATGAGATTGCAGTTTCACAAACCACACATCAAGGTAATGAGACGCACCAATGCTAAATGAGCAACAACTAATCAAATGGACCATCTACGACGCTTACAGCCATAAAAGAAGAAACCATGAACAAAATAATTTCAATGCATCTAGCATCCAATCATCCAGATTTATACTTGCCCAATTGTGCAGACATTGATGTTAAATCTTCTATAACTAACCATGAGCATGATAACTGCAGATATATCCAGATGTACCACAAGTCATTGCAATTCATTATATGCAAATAAACTAGTGATGTCTAAAATCCGACACAATGGCATTTAGCATTCTTTCTCTTAGAGAAAAGGTAAGAGTTTCACATTAAATAAGCACGGTTCCGCCATGCATGCACCCCCTGCACAATAATAGCAATGGAACAGAACCAACCTTTTCTCAGTATTCGGCGAATCCTCCTTAATCGAGGAAATATTCCTATTATGTCAATGCCAATGGAATCAATGTTATTAGCTGTCAATTCGAACTTTTTGGTAATTAGAGTGGCTCAATTTTTCTTCCTTTGCCAACCCAAATAAGGAAAGGAAATTCACTGGCATCAAAATTCCACCGCAATTGCAATTAAATTCAGAAAGAAAAAGCTCGCAAGCAAATGAGAACAAAAAATAATTCCAACAGTAATTCTGTCTTGCAATCATGTGATTCCAAATTTTGAACAACTAAAATATCAGTAAAAAGCCATCTTTAGCTGTCATAATTGCTAATATACAACACTGCAAAGAAAACATTTACACATTCGAAAGTCAAAAACCCACAAACTTGGAAGCAGTGAAGCATGGATTTCCAAGCTGCAATGGTGAAATCTTAAGCTCATAGTCCTGACGAAAAAAAAGAAAGAAAGAAAGAAAGAAGAAAAAAAATGGAAAAGAGATGAGACACCAAAACCAATGATTCTTCAATTCTTAAGGCAGCAAGCATCCTCCAAGGAATTCCAAACAAAATCTCAAGAAGGAAAACTAACCTGACCAACTCCTGCAAACATCCCACAAAACAGAGTACAATCGCAACCCGAACTAAGAACAAAGAGAAAGAAACAGCTGGTAGAATGAAGAGAGAGAGAGAGAGAGATCATAAAGAAAGAAGAGGAACATCCAAATTAGGAAAAAGCACAAGCAGTAGCCTGATTGAGGGAGGGAGAGAGAGAGAAAGAGAGAGATGGAGAGCAAAAAGAAGCACAGGAGGCTTATTTGGATGAGAGCGGAAGTAGCAAAGGCATCAAAATTCAGCCCCCAAAGAATGAGAAGAAGCCTTTGCGCCTTGGCTCTTCCTCTTCGACAGCCACGGCATTCATGGTATCCTGCTCCACAAGCCTCCATGCCGCTTGCTCCAACGCAAGCCCTGCAATGGTGGGGGGCTTATTCAACACCAAAGGATACCCCCTGTTACTGCTTCGTATCACCTCCGCATCCTCGGGTATGACCCCCAACAACGCCAACCCTAACATCTCCTGCACGTCCAAAACCGACATCATATCCTCCCCCCTTATCAGGTCAGTCCTCACCCTGTTCACCAACATCTTTATATCATTGATCCCATCACACTCCAGCAACCCCGTCACACGATCAGCATCTCTGAGGCTCGTGATATCAGGGGTAGTCACCAGAATTGCCTCGTTCGCAGGGGCAATCGCCGTCACAAAGCCCGCATCGATACCAGCCGGACAGTCAATGAGGATGAAGTCCGGGGGTGGGTCATTCGATTTCAGGGCATCGACCAGCCAAATTAGGGTTTTTGAGCCAAATGCCAAGGGGATTTTGTAGCGAGGCTTGGAGATGCAGAGTAGGTGGAAATTGGGCCACCGCTTGTCCTTAACGAGGGCCTGGTCCAGGCGACAGTCACCATGGAGGACATCCAGGGCAGTGTAGTTGACGCGGTTCTCGAGTCCGAGGAGAAGGTCAAGGTTGCGCAGGCCAACGTCCGCGTCCAGGGCAACCACCTTGAAGCCAAGGCGGGCAAGGGAGAGGGATATGTTGGCAGTGGTCGTCGTCTTCCCCACGCCGCCCTTCCCGGAGGTCACCACCACCACGCGAGGAGTCTCCCCCGACAGTTCGGGCTTGCGGCTCCACTGGAGGACGGCTCGGCAGGGCGAGTGCGGTCTCCTCCTCCTGCTTGGTCTTGGAGTTGTTTTGTTGGAGATTTGGAGGAGGGGGTTAATTGGTGGTGTAAGGGTGCTGGACGCCTGCCTCAAAGTGATCATTGAGACAGAGAGAGAAGAATGTCGTGGGGCCGGGCAGAGAAATACAGCGACGAACAGAGAGTTGTTAAGTGAGAGGAATGCAGATGGAGAGTGAGAGACTGTAATGGGACGACATGATTTTCCAGAAAGAGAGAAGGCCTAAAATATCAGGAGAGAGAGAGGAGCTCAAAATATCAGCTGCGAGACGGGCACAGAGAAAATCAAAGTCCTTTTAAGTAACAGTCCCCAAAAAAAATTGAACGGTTCAAATGTTTTCTCTAAAAACATATTATTTTTAATTTTTAAATTTTATTTATTTTTACAAATTAATAATCTCCATCTTAAATATTATATATTATCTAAAAATTAAGATCAAATTTTATTTTAAAAATATATTATTAAGGTGCCCGCATTTCTACAGGTGAGTCAGTGGCCTGCATGCTAACCGCTTCCAAAAAAAATGAGCCAATTTAATAGACGTTACAATTATTCTCACTCATAAGATGTCAATTTAGATGGCTTGGGGTAAGCCACGGAGTTAAAAAAAAAAAATTGAAACTTTGTATCCATTCAATGATATTCTTACAACTATCCATTTTAAAAATTTAAGGGACAAGAATGATTGTGACCTCTATATACAAAGATAAAGATAAATGGTCTCTTTCTAGACAATTCTTTTGTATATATATATATATATATATGGGAAAGTTTATATAAAGTTGTAACATTAAAATGTAGAATCAGATATGCATCTCAAAAATCTATCGAAAATGTTGTTTTAATGTTGAAAAAAACCCTCTAATCGATCATCTCAACATTGAAATGTATAATATGAAAAAAAAAAAAAACAGTTTTTGAGTCCCGAAAATAGTGCATCTTGCAACATATTATCTAGACCGTCCATTTTCAAGATTTTTCTTATATTTATAGATCTACTTGATTTTAATTATTTTTGGAATTTTAATTTTTCTAATTAGGTATGGAAATAGATTTTAAGATAATACTAACAATTTTTTACAATAAAATTACATGTTATGATAAAATTTTAAGGTATGCCTTAATTGGATTGTTTAAGGTTGCAACCTTATAAAAACCGCTATAATAAATGGTAACATAGGTAGAATCTCAGTCGTTACATCATCATCATGTGGTTTAGAATATATATCCGTATATGAATTTTAATTTTTTTTATATAAATCTGATTAAGATGAAATTTTGGGTGTATATACCTAACACTATTGCGTACCATATAAATATATAAAAAAAAAAAGCATTTTCAATAATTTAAAATGGCCAAATTACCCTCCATCATTTTTTAGGGGTATTTCGATCATTTTATATATTGAGAAATATTTTTTATATATTTTTTAATTGTCCGACCTATTTTTTAATACATATGTCTAAAATTTCATTGTGATTCAATTTTTAGAAAAAAAAAAAAAGATTAAAATTCATATAGTAATATGCATTCTGAACATATAATGAAGATTTGACGGCTTCTATTCCACCTATATTATTATTCATTCTAGTTGCCCAGCTATGGAATGCCTATGGGTGAAAAAGAACAATTTTTTCGCCCATAAGAATTAGAAGTTGTTAAAAACTGGCACTTCTAATTTAGTAGTTTAAATATTTTCTCCCATGGGTGAAAATGAGTCGTGGCAGTTTCCTGTGTTTATTAGGAGTTTATTAGGTGTGTCTTGATGAGAATAATGAACGTCTAAAATTATAAGTGATTTGGAAGTGCATGGAGGAGATTGGCATTGACTCGTTGATGAAGTTGTTCAACAAGGTATTGATAACAAAGAAAATATCAGACGAATGGAGGATAAGTATTGTGGTACTTATTTACTAGAACAAATGAGACATACAAAATCGTGCGAACTATGGAGTGATCATGCTTATAAGCCATACTATGAAGCTTTAGGAGTGAGTGCTTGAGCAACGACTAAGGCATGCAATAAATGTATCTGATAATCAATTTAGTTTTATGCCAAGAACGTCAACAACTGAGACTATTTTTCTACTTAAGCAATTGATTGAGAAGTTTAGAGTGAAGAGAAAATACATACACATGGTCTTTATTGATCTAGAAAAAGCTTATGATAGAGTACTTTGAGATTTGATTTGGTGGGTGCTGAAAAAAAAACAAGTCTCCAAACACTACATTAACTTGGTAAGAGATATGTACAATGGAGCACTAACTAGTGTACGAATAATTAGTAGAGAGACGAGTGAGTTTTCAATTACAATAGGTCTACATTGAGCATATACGTCATTATCTTAGTTATGTATGACTTAACTAGACACATACATGATGAGGTACAACGATGCACGTTGTTCGCAGGTGACATAGTTTTGATCAATCAAACTCGAAACGTCGTCAACACAAAGTCAGTATTTTGGAGGGATAATCTAGAATCCAAATATTTTAAAATTAGATGGATTAAAGCAGAGTATATGGAACACAAGTTCATTAATAACAAAAGTAGAGATGAGAAAATAGTTAAGATTGATGGATATGAAGTACAAAAAAGACCACAACTTTTGATATCTTCAGTCGATAACCTAGGAAAATGGAGAGATTGAGGAAGACGTCACGCATAGAATTAGAGTTAGGTGGGTAAAGTGGATATGTACAACTGAAATTTTATGTGATCATTGCGTATCAATAAAGCTGAAGCGCAAAATTTATATGATCGTTGTGAGATCAGCTTTGCTCTATGGGGCAGAATGTTGGGAGGACAAAAAATAAAATACCCATAAAATGAGTGTAGTGGAGTTGAGGATGTTGAGATGGATAAGTGGCAAGAAAAGAAGGGATAGAATTCAAAATGAATCCATCTGAGAGAATTTAAGTGTAGCACCAATAAACGATAAGAAGAGAGAACGCAGACTAGGTTGGCTGGCCATATGTGGCGCCGACCAAATGTAGCACCTATTAAAAGGTGCAAATTAGTTCAAGTGGAATGACTGAAAAGGGAAAGGGGTAAGCCCAAAAGGAAATGGTTGGAAGCTGTCCAAAAAAATATGGGGACTTATGGCCTCACTAAAGGTGTGGTCTTTACTAGAGCAGAATGGCAAATCAGGATTCATGTAGCTAACCCTAATTAATTAGAAACTGGCTATGATGATGAGATGATATGATATAATACAAATATATGGAAAACACTACAAAACGCCTATAGGTAAAGTTCGACAGTACTTCATCTACGGTTTTGTCACCGTCCAAAGTTCATCACACAGCCACATATGTTTGATAGTATTTGAATTTTAATATTTGTTTTACAAATAATATTGATCAGAAGTTTTGTAGGTGCATGCGGCTTAGTGAGACGCACCTGTATAAAATATAAAACAAGTAATTTAGATGATACAAATGACCTAAAATACCCCTATAAATTTTCAGGGGTATTTTTGTTATTTCATTTTATAAATATTATTTTTTTAATATTTTATTTTGAAACGAATTGGTCATATGTACACACGTCCCAAATTTTAAATAAATCTGATTTGTAAAATAATGATTAAAATTTAAATACTACTAGACGACCGTAATCGTGTGATGAACTTTGGACAATGATGAAGTGCCGGTGAAGTATTATAGAACTTCACTTAAAGACGTTTTGTAGTGTTTACCATAAATTTAATACATAATATAATATAATCTAAATATATATTAATAATATATAATATAAAATAATATATTATTTATGTAAAATGTTATTTATATATTATAGCAAGGGTTTCACGCACAGGTGAGTAAGAATCATTTTGTTTCTCTTTTAGGCGGACTTCAAAAATTTTGTTCAAAACAACTTACTGCAAAAGTTTTATGTCCATCGTTTCCCAGAAATATGAATTCCACCTATTTCAGTGGGAATTAACATCTCCAGCTACTTGGCTTGAAAGGTGGAAAAGTGAATACCGGCAGAAATGTGAATCCCTTCATTAAAATACATCCAAACATAATTTTTTGGCACAAATTCTAGAAATGTGAGCCCAGAATCTGATGAACCAAACGGGCCCTTAGTTTAAAACATAAATCAGAGCAAATCTCATTCGAGATCTTCCGGTTGTAAACAACAACATTGGTTTAGCATCAGCAGTTTCGAATTATTTCTATGAAAAGCTTCTCAAACTTGCTTCAGATAAGGAAACATGGACGAGGTATGAAATAAATTTGTTAGATTCCTAAGAACCAAAATTTTTCTAAGATTTTTTAAAATTCCTAAGAACGATAGATTTGTTCAGATTCCTAAAAACCCAAATTTTCCTAAGATTTGTTAAAATTTCTAAGCACCATATTTCCCTTAATCATTGTGGCCCTTGAATTATACAAGAGATGGAATAGATTGTTTCTCTAGTAAAAATATCTAATATATATTGCCAATGGTTAAGATATTTATAAACCTCTCTCCCCCTCAGTAAGTGATGTGTGTACCTACTTGTGCAATTGGGGGCGAGGTTATGAGCTTAGGCCCAAATACATGATTCTAATACGAGCAGTGGAGCATAGTGTACACTTACTCCCTCTAGCAGAACTAACTTGAAAAAAAAATTTGACCCAAAATTAGGGGAACGACGTAAAATCATTAGATTCTTATATTAAAAATGAAAATTTGAATTTTGAGTTTTTTACCACTTAGATCGCACCCATAAGTTGGAAGGTTTCACTTCAATCTTGAGGTGGTTTTTTCTTTTCGAGCCCATAGTGAATGCACCTTTGACCGTTTTTTTTTTTGTTTTTTTTTTTTGGGTTTTGCCCCAAGGGAGTATATAGGCAATATGCTCCCTCGGTGAAATTAAATCTTTTGACTCCTAACAAATCCTGATATTCCTCAACCAAAGAAAATCTCTCTCTAAATCTTGATGTTCATTGTTCAAAGCAAACGAATGGAATTCTCCTTCCACCTACGCCTCATGTGTATACCATGTTGTACAAGGACAAATTTTTCTAGTACTTCTATTGAGGAGATGTATGATATTACTCAAACCATTTGTCAGAAAATGTTAAACTCTCAGTTACATTGTCGTGTATTAACTGATTGCTTTCAATTATAAACCGACAGCCTAACATGTACACCACAATCTTATAAGGAAAAGTTAATACGGAGCCAAGGCTCTAAACAATCAAATTAGAGACGGGAGAAAAAAAATAGATTCAAGTTTTGAAAGTACTTCAGTTTGTAACGCATTTTTGGACTGTCAATTTTCATGATTATCAAGTTTTTATAGATCATCTACACTATTTTTTAAGCTTTAAATTCTATAATTAAAGATGAAAATATATTTTAAAGCTATCACAAAGATTTTCTTGTATTGCAACCACATTTCTCGACACTATTTGAAGGTGCACTTTACTTTGATTGTTTAGAGCCTCGGCTCTATACAAACCGCACCCTAATGGGATCAATTTTTACTGATCGCGCTGATTTGCAACTTTACGGCAATTTCATCAAAAAAGTTAGCATCAAAACTACAGGAAACTGCAAACCCAAATGCCAAGCTTTGATTAATGTCTAGTTTTAGAGTGTTTTCGAGTTCGGGTTGAGAGGTTAACGGTTTGGAGACAACCATTTCACAGCGAAAAATCATAATTTTTTTGCATAGATTTTCATGGCAAGCTCTAGTTTTGGATCCATGAGATATAGACAACTATTACAGATAAGCTGGCACAAGGTGGGAAGGTTCAATGAGGGAGTAAGGTGGAGGGTTCAGCCGGTCTCCCCACATGCGCCGATCCCTCTGAACAAGAGAGGGGGCACTGACGCGATCACGGATCACCACCTCAATTGGAATCCTAGGGTCCTGGGGGATAGGGGATGGGATTCCTAATCCCCCTTAGGCCTGCTACAAGACACGCTTGGGATGGCATTTCAGGATTTCCCAATCCCTGTTGGCAGACGTGCCTTTATAAGGGTATCTCATACTCTACCCCAGGTTTTGGGGAGGAACTGGAAACACTCAAAGGAGATTAGGGCATCCCCGTTTGTTTGCTGTGTACCTAGTTCCCTTAAGCTGTAAAAATTACAGCCTTAAAGCTGAAACAATTATGCAGTCACATATAAGATATAAGCCTTTCAAGATACTATATTTTTAAGAAAATGGAGAATTAAATCTTAAGAAAACAAAAATAGAAATAAAATCTTTGGAAAAACAAAAGAAACCTGAGAAGTTTTTAAGCAATAAGCATGAGTAAAACTTCATCTACAAATAAGAATAAAATGAAGTAAAAGTAAAGTTCATTGACAAAGCGTCAATGAGTTTTTGTTCGCCATTTTCCTTGCATGAGTGAAACTTCACCTACAGATAAGAATAAAATGAAGTAAAAGTAAAGTTCATTGACAAAGCGTCAATGAGTTTTTGTTCGCCATTTTCCTTGGACCCCAGCATCCATCATTCAGAGCATCAACCATTACTTCAAATCCAGCTACACACGTACAGCATGATAGGGGAGTAATTCCAATGCACCGCTGGTTTCAGCAGATTTTGCAGTAAATATACAATTCTGACTGGTTTTCAGGAAAGAATGGGAGATACAAAGCACCACCCCAGCATTCAGAAAGTTGACGAATTACCCTCCCACTGGTATTAACTTTGCTTAAAAAACAGCATTACAGCAATGAAGAAGGCATATACCCAACACAAAGATCCCATATGGGTTAAAGAGGTGCTAAGTAGTGGGGTAGAAAACCCTAGTACATTCTGAAAATGGGGACTCTTCTGTGAAAGTTTTACCATAATGTACAACAAGAAAGTAATTAAGAAGCACATAAAAGATACAACGCAGAGGTACTTGTACAAATAAGCTCTCCTAGCCAGCCTCCATGCATTTAATCCAAAATAAATAGCATCAAACAAAATCGGCAACACGCTACAAGAAATAAGCCAAATGGGAAAGTGAAAGAAACTGATAAGAGGATCACTTTTTGCCTCGTAATTTTGATTTTGAGTCGAAGTGATGTGCCTTTTTCTTCTTTTTGCGAACTAATGGTGTGGTAGGTCCACTTTCACGCAACGGCATCCCAAGAAGAGCAAGCAGTTTTTGAGCTTCATTATCAGTCTTTGCAGTCGTGGTTATGCAAATATCCATGCCCCTGGGCTTACCAATTGCATCATACGCAATTTCAGGAAACACACTCTGTTCACGCAATCCAATGCTGAAGTTCCCATGACCATCAAAGCTGTTGGGATTCAAACCCTGAAAATCTCGTGTCCTAGGAAGCCCCAGATTTATGAGGCGATCCAAAAAATAAAACATCATCTGCAACAAGAAAAAGTATGACAATGTTAGATTGACTCCAAAACTCAGAGAACAATACCATGGTATCTTTAAATTTCACTTGTCCTGGTAATCAAACTTAAGGCTAGATGCTGATCAAATGAAGTAAATGAATGTGAAAATTGGGAATTAAAGGTCTCAGAACTATCAATAGGTAGGCTGTTCACCTAATGAAAATAAACACAAAACAACTCTACTAAGTTCGTGAATACCCTCATGATAGAGAATTTGCAATTATTTGTCATTCATCCATTTTTCTTATTTATGGTAGAGGGATTGGACAACAAATTTCTGGGTGTAACTTATCAGTAACAAGATCTGAAAATCCACCCACCTATGAATGGTTAATTTATGACAAAATCTAACACTGGAAAGTAAGTTTGAAGAAACCCAAGAAGAAACCCATTACACAAATACTATCTTGCAATTCTAATCAGATCCCATGGGGTTTTACAGCACTATGGTTGATAATCTTTACATTGGGAGAAGCAATACATCTAATGCCTATTAAAAATGTTTTTCCAAGTATAATGTTAATTTGCTTAGTCATGAAATTAAAATAGCTTTTAATCAAAGACACTTTCGCCAGTGCTACAGGTTACAAATTCAAATCTAGACAAAGAGGCGATTGAAAGAAATCTAATGTCTTTACACAAACCAAACTAGCAAAGCAAAGAAAACCTTCCCAATGGGCTCCCTTCACATCTGAGAACAAGGGAAAAAGTAAAGGCCATCATATTCACCCTATGATTACAACCTAGAACTCACCCCTACAGTGATTCCCCAAAACCAATAAATGCCACTAACCTGAAGTGGTCACCGAAATACATCCAGGCCCAGATATAACTTGTCATGTACAAACCCCATTACGCAATTCCACCAGCACGTCCCACAACACCAATTAAAATCGACTGTCAAAGATGACATGCCCGCTATCAAAACCTCCCCTTAGGAGTATCAGTACCTATAAAGCTTCTGAAATAATAATTACATATACAGAATACATATCACAGTCATTCGCATAAACCAAAATCAATTCCAACAAGTCTCTCCTCAAACAACCAAATACACCTTAGAAAAACCTAGCCACCTAGATAGCATTGTGGTATAGTACATTTAATCCCCATAGTCCAAGAAACCTGGGAACTTCATTAACATTTTCCACTCTTCCAGTCATGCAACAATCGAACATGCCATCTACGCCCCACTAGAAATATCAAAGACAGCATGATAAATTTGACAGCGGAAGTAAGACACCTAA
The DNA here is from genome assembly GCF_000471905.2 of Amborella trichopoda. The sequence continues at coordinate 7,417,094 of NW_006495273.1, read as the reverse complement.
ATACCAAAAATAAAAAAATTAAAAGTCCTACTCCATCTCGCATTCTCATCCAGTTGACTGTGGATTTCAAAGGAATCCAAATGCAGAAAAAAATCAAAACCAATCATCCATCTGTCATTGCAACCAACAATCTTCCTTTATATGAAAAGTAAACTACTCGCCTACTCAATTCATGGGATTTAATGTACTATGTCATAATTTAGCCAATAGGCCACATGGAATTTCCACAGAAGGGCCTGCTAGTTCGCAATTCACCTGATGATCACCAGATCGAAAAACATTTGCATCCTGTCCAACCAACTAGTACTACCACTATCATCAATGCAGCAACAGAAAAAGGGAAAGCATGGCAAAAGCACTAACATAGCCTTTCATCCAGCCACTAGCAACTGATGTAAGTGATTAAATAAAGAAAAGCTCTAATGGTAATAGGTCATCTTAACATTACAGGAGTTCCATATCATCCAGCCACCTATTAGTAGTGAAAGTACCCAAATACCTTCAACTCATCAAGTACACAATTTGGTATGGAAATCCATTGAAACACTCCAACAAGAATCTAAGATCCCATGCTTCACATGCTTATAACTCCATAAAGACCACAAAGCTTCCCACATATTGCAGACACATTCTACATGGAAAGCTTCACATACTTTCCACATATTACAAACATGTGCCCACCCCTGCTCCCACTGAAAGATATTGTTAATCGTAGGACTGCCTAGAACTCGTCCTAGCATAGAGCATAGCGTTTAACAAGTACTTCCAGCTTAGATTGAGTTGTGGACACCCTTTTCTTTTCTTTTTTTTGAGAGAATTGGGTTGTGGACACTTAAGAAGTCGAGACATAACAATGTGAACAAATCCCCATACAAACACTTCATAGGGATAGGTTGGTATTCCATTTTCTGCTTCCATATAAATTTCTTTTTTTTTTTTGCCATTGATGCATCCTTGTAATTTGCCAAATATATTTGGTATCTATGAAAAAAGGTATAAGTTCTTTTCTGTGAACAGCTTCTCTCAAATTAACCAGAAGACTATAGTAAAATCCATGAAATGCCACGAATAACTGAGCAACTATTTTAAATTCAGAAGCACATTTTGTAGAACAATGGCATGCTGGATTTTATATTTAAAAATCATAACTTCCAAAACACAAACTTACGATCTCAAATGTAAATCAAATATTTTCAACGAATTGAAATGTAAACCATACATTCAAATTAGGCCCCAATATATGCAGGTTACACCAGTCATTTGTGGTCAATTGTACAGAACAATCCTGGAAGCAACTTCTCACATGCTATTAAACCAATTCTTAAACCCTAAGCCAATGAAATGTACACATTCCAGACCACTTAGTTTCCACTTGTTTAACAAAGTCACCAAATGACCTTCAGTTTTGAGACGGATTTAGAAAATATAACATGCCAATGATCTTTTGACTACCCACCCCTGATCATGAGAGCAGTCACATGTTTCAATCTTTTATTCACTCTCTCTCAGCCGCGTATGGAAGCACTGCAACCCATCCCAGCCTAACCCATTTGTCACACATAAATATTACCATGTAGAAAGATGGTACACCCTTAGAAAGATGGTAGTAAGAGGCTAAATACACTTGGTTGCCTACCAATTACTGAGGCCCATGGGAGATGGAGAGCAGAAGATTGCATGAAGAGAAGGTGGCAGGATAGTGATGTAGAGATGGGTCTACTTCTGTATTCATGGACAATGTTAGGAGGGGAAGGTGGGGAGAACATGGGACCTTTGCTAAAGAAAAAGGGGGAAGCAGGGGATCCTTGTGGAGTAATGGGCACTTCTGGGCCAAAGATGGAGACAAGTACATGTCCACACGTGTGTGTACATGTAAATATGTAAGGGGAATACTTCATACTTCCATGGGCTAATTTCTATAAAACTAGCTAATGTCCCAAAAACTCCAAAAAAAACTATCTAGGAGGATTGTTTGACCCCAAAAGCTCAAATTCTCTAGAAGCTTGCAAACAATCTCACAAATAAAATAAAATAAAAACATAAAAAATGGATGTCTTTGGGAGAGAAAAACTTCGGTGAATGCCACCAGTCCATTTTAGATCTAATTTTATTTTATTTTTGTTCATTGCATTGTTTATCTGGTGATGATGAGGACATCTGCAATAGATACTTTGTATCCTTGCAATTCCTCTCGCCTAAATAAAGAAAACATTCTCTGGGGTTCTTTTTGGGTTCATGAGCTTGTTTGCCGAATGAATTTGGGTCGTCATCCAAAATCCTCTAGGTAGATATTTTTAGAAATTTTT
>NW_006495273.1:7363586-7412719 GCF_000471905.2 Amborella trichopoda | reverse complement strand
GTTGTAGGGTAGTATATATATATATATATATATATATATATAGAGAGAGAGAGAGAGAGAGAAAGAGAGAGGAAGAAGTCTTAAAAACGCCTATGGGCGAATTTGAATAGTGTTTCACTCCGCAACAGTCGTTGCGGTTTTATCGAAAAATCGCAATAGACATGCTATGTCCGTTGCAGTTTTTTAATTTTCAGACGGCGTTGAGCCTATGGGTGAAACACTGTTCATTTTTGCCCATAGGCGTTGCACAGTCTCTTCTTATATATATAGGAATTGCAGAATCGTGGCTGGCTAGAAGATTCCTATTTTCAAAAATTTTCGACATCTATACAAGGGAATCACAGGAAACGGGATTCCTACTTAATAGGAATCAAGTAGCGACCCAAATGGAATCGAGATCCCTACATACATGGAATCGAGATTTCGACCGCTTTGGAATTGAGTTTTTAACTTATTTGGAATCGACTCATATGGAAACGCGATACCTTCATATATGGAATCGCAATTCCGACATCTTTGTAATTGAGTTTTTTGATGTATTTGGAATCACGATTTATACCAGTTTGGAATCGAGATTCATATCAGTTTGGAATTGAGTTTCGACCCACAAGGCAATCGAGATTTATAACTCTATGGGGTCGAGTTTCAACCCTTTTGGACTCAAAATTCCTACATTAACGACATCTCATGCCTTAACAACTTAGAACATTATCAAGCAAATGAGATCAAAGGTCTCTAAGATATGAAGTCAATGTACTGAGTTATTGACTATACAGCCTCAAACACAGTAATCAGAAAGTAAGGTCAATTAATAGACATTCGTAGTCCACCAAGGAAATTGTCCACAAAAGATACAAATATTATCTCATGTATTTTTGAAATGTGATGTTGATTTCATTATTATAGTTCAAAATAGGACTTTGTTTGTGCTATGGTGTTGTCTATGTTGTAGTCCTATTTGAATGTAAAACTCTTTATAATTTATATTTTTTAAAAAGTCACCCAAGCCTAGAATTATTAAAAACGTGATTCGCGCCAGTCCTAGCACCATTAATATTCTTATTAATGCTCAAACGCCCTAGTTATACTTGCCTTTGTTTCCTACAAAAGACGTTAGAAACATACATGTTGAGTATTTCTTAACTCTAAATATTTGCATTTGAAAGTCGATTCGTGTTACAAATACGCCAGCACTGCGTTCATTGGATTATTTTTTGGAGTACCTAAACAATGTTCTCCAATCGGGTTTCCAAATAACTGAAATCAAAATCTATAAATATTTGATGTCAGATTCTACGTTCAACAATTCACAGTTTTGTGCACCATAGGAAACAATGTTATTCAAAAAATTAGGATCAAGATTCTATGAAGGTTGAAGTAAGATTTCATGTTGATTGGATCACGGTTTCCTATACCTACAAACCAACGTACTTGATGTCGTGGATTCTAGATTAAAAAAAAAAAAAAATCAAATCGAGATTCATTATATGTGGAATCTGGAATCAACAAATGTGGATCAAGATTCAATAAACGTTGGAATTGAGATTCGAAAAACTTGGAATCAAGATTTCATAAAAGTTTGGATCAAGATTCGGGAAATGTCAGAATCGAGATTCCTATAATAAGGAATCAAGATTCATGACTTCATGGAAATGGGTTTTGTGAAGACTCCTTGCCAGAATCGCTGAATAGGGATTCTGAAGCCGAATCGTGACCTAGCAAACAAATTCCAGTAATTATGTGAAAGAGAGTGAGAGAGAGAGAGAGAGAGAGAGAGAGAGGAGGGGGGAGCACTAGTTACTCGTCCTTTGCTGAAGTTATTCAAAACAAGTAGTGACTTTTGATCTTTTGAAGACCAAGAACGGTTCAGTAAAATGTTTGAAGTGGTAAATTGGCTGTCTTCCAGTTTGGTCGATTCATAATAATTGATGAAGAAAGAAGACGATGTTTATAAAACATGATAAAAGTTCTAATTTATAATAAGATTTACATGGTAAATAATGCAATACCAAGTAACAAAACAAATGCAATCAGAGTCCAAAAAAAGCAGAAAGTAACCTAGAAAATAATACATAAGCTTTATATATAACCAGGGATATTATAGAAAACTCACATTTCCTCTTAAAGTGACAGCTATGCCCACGGGATAGCCTTCCCTGAGCTTGAAGCTTGCGATGGACACTCTCGCACGTGTCTTGACTGGCCTTTGGCCAGCAATGAGGGACATGTCCTTAATTGCAGCTTCTAAACCCTTGGAGTTTTGTGCTGCATCCCCAATGCCACAATTAACTACTATCTTCTCAATTTTGGGAACCTACAAAAAATTCCTGTTCAAAATGGTAACCTCAAAAGAACATATTGAAAAAGAACAAAAAATCCTTAACCTAAAGACAGACAAGGATGCATGTTCCAAGCATCTAAGCACAGCCACACATGCATGAACAGCTTGCTTCTATATGTATGAACATATGTATGTGTACATGTACGCACTCATCCATATGTAAGCACAAGAACGTAGGCACATTCACATGCGCACATTTTCACGTGTGTGCACATAAATAATTACTGGTATGAGGCATTTTACACGGAAAACAAAAAGAATCTTCCAACTAAATTGCTGGCCACTACAACAGGAACATAAATCCTACAAGCCCTAATACTTTTCTCATAATTTCCTAAGGTTGTATTTTTTTTTTTTATAATGTTAACCTTTTAATTGAAAAGAGAGATGGCAAAACACCTTAGCAACCCACAGAAGAGGATGCTCAAGGAGATAAAAGAAAAGGAAAGTGCGGAATCAAAAGCCTCTTTTGGGAATAATTCCTTATGTTGTAGTTTTCTTTTCGTATTAAGACTCCCTTTCTCATGGCAATCTTGAATCCCCCTATCAAAAGATTGATCAAGTTACATTGTTTATTCCAGATGCTCACCTACTTTCAAACGTGCTATTACACGTGAGCTGTATGACATGATTTGAAATAGAAGGAATTTCAAATTTTCAAATAACGGTATATTGATGTGTCAAGAAATAGGAAAGGAGCATCGACAAGTAACAGGATGAAATGTTCTTCAATTCAGACAAAATTTTGAAAGAACAAGTCAAATTCATCACCGTAGAACATGCTATTGATATCAAACAAGAGAAAACATCAGATATTACTACCAGCCTCAAAAGGATTGAGAAATTTTCACCATCTGAAATGTTTATATAATTTTTTAGGAATCAGTTTAAAATTGAAAAATGAGATGCAAGCATTTTTGCAATCAGTAAATAGGATAGACTAGAGAGGAGATTTATATACTCAAGATTAGTGTACATGGACTTGGCCAAGTAACTCGGCCTATGCACTATGAGGAAGCGAGTTGTACTGGACCAGTAGCTACTTCTATATAATGTTTATCACTTTATCCTTTTTATTATGATTTGAGAGCTTCTCTTATTATATTTTCCAATTTTCTATTTTTTCCTTTTTTTTTGAAGTATTTTAAAGATAAATCAATTTTTTCAATAGTCCATTTTCTATATACTTTTTCAACTTTTAGTAAACTTTTAACAATTTCTATTACTTATTTTATTTTTTGCTGATTTTAAGTTCTTTTTCACTTTTTTTTTACATTTTATTTTTATATTATTGGACCTCTGTTGTGGGGCCTGGACAGGACTTCACTGAGTCCACTCAGACTAGGCTGAGTTACTTGGATTGGCCCACGATCGAGGCCAAGGGCCGATCCGAGTCACAGAACCTTGATTGAGAGGAATTTTCCATGTCTATGGACGAATAAAAAGGACTACATCAACAATGATAAAATACTGTTCACACATTAAGTGAATCACAGTGTCTTAAAAATAGCAACAACTAAAAAGATCATCCCAAATCATACGAGCAAATCAAATTTTCACATTGTCAATTTATTGAACTAATTTCACAATCTCTGAAGCCAACCAAAATACAGAATTGAGAGAGAAAAATAAAAAATAATAACTTGCAGGTATACACATTAATGGTATTAAGAGAGAAACAGAAAACAGAGAGTACTGTTTCTATTTAGTTCTATCCTAAAATGGAATCATTTGAAGATAAATCACATAAAGTCTAATCCCAGTGACGAGATGAAATGAGAACCACCGTAAGACATATCTATGATTTAGAAATAAAAGGACAAAAGAAAAGTACTACAGAGAATTAAAATCTCGAAACAGTTTCGAAACATATTGGGTGAAAGCTTCTCTCTTTGTGGAGATGGAGTGTTCATGAGTTCCATAAAAATTCCTAAAAAGAAAGGAAGTTCTGAAAAAGAAGTATAACTGACATCAAACCCGACTACAATGAGAAGAAAGGCCATAGAGCTCAAATCAATAACCAAAGGGACAGCTACCTACACAATAGCGTCCATCTGAGCATATATCCATGGACATGAATGTTGGGTGTGTATGGCCATTAAAGGCCTTATGAGTGCTTGTAAAAGAATTATATAGTAGAACATGAACTCAATGGGAGTGTGATCCTGTGTGGATCATACTAAGCAAATGATGTTTGCTAATACTAGACTGTGGTTAACGTGCTAGATCAGTCTGGTTGGGGAAAACCCATGTTACCGATGATGGTTAGATGGGTTATCCCTTGATGAGATCAGAGTATGCCTGGAAGAGTGAGCCAAGGGACTATATGACCCTTGTGTGTGATGGAGGCCCTCAGAGACGATGCAAAAGCCTCACCATTTGTACCACCACACGGCATGCATATTGATAGCCGTTTTTTGGAAAGTGAACTACCTTTCAGGGTGAAGTGTGTGCATATGCAAGAGATACCCCTTGTCCACCATCAAGCAATGGATGACGTTGGTTTGATGACCTTGGTTTCGTCTCCAGGGGGGGACCTGAAATCCATATAATGGGACTACGACCCCTTACCCATTGGCTAGACTTTGGTGACCCATTAATGATCCCCTGCATGGACTGTAGGTCATGGAAAACACTGGGTCGGTTTGAGAAAGCATGTGTGGTTCGTAGTTTGCAGTTGGACATAGAGTGCCCCAGTGGATATTTATTCCTAGACCATATGGATCCTTTTCCCATCAAAGTATTTAATTTTATTTATTTTAATAATACATGATTTTTGGAATTGTTATTTGAATTTTTCTTAATCTCTAGATATTTTATTTATCAAATTTGGATTTATAAAAGCAAAGATATTGATTTTTTAATGATTTAAATATTCAAATAATGATTTTATGTTTTTCAAAAATAAATAATAACCTAATTGCATAGGAGGCTCAATAGGACTTTTGGGCCCACCATAGCAAAATTGGGTGGGGCCCATTATGTGCCACAATGGGTGGCACACCCCACCTAGGACACTTTCTATTTTTATAATCAAGCTCTAAAGCTTGAGAGATAAGTTTGTGTCATTTTAAGAAAGCTTAAGCCTTGAGGAAATTTTGAGTAATATTTTGGTATGTATGAGAAGACTCATGCATAAAATAAGAAAAAATAATATTATCATATATTAACGTTTTATTGGAATTAATTAATGAGAAAATGGTTTAGGGAGTGGAGGATAATGGTTCTAGTACCTTCTAAAGGATGTTGATGGCTCATCTATGGAATAGAGAGCTCATATCTCTCACCCCACTAGTCACCCAAGATCAATGGTGCATATTCAATCTCACATGAGTGGCAAGCCAAGGAAAACCCTAAAAAACCCTAAATTTGTTCAAGCACTATAAAAAAGGGAGTTCCCTATCCAAATCTCTACATCATATCTCTTACACCTAAAATCTCTCTTCTCTCTCCCATATACAATAAGAGGGGCACGCCCGTAGAAGAGGAATTCACTCTCTTATAAAAATTAAGGTGCACACCCCACCTAGAAGGAAACTTCTCTCTCATCTTGGAAACTCTCACTCCTCTCAAAGAAAACCCTAAGGGGGCACACCCCACTCTATATCTCTCTCATGGTTGCTCTCTTGTCTCCTCTCATCTCATATTGGGGCTAAGTCTATAGAGTGTGGTAGAAAGAGAAGCATCTTTCTCAAACTAGGTTATCAAGAGGGTTCACCTATCTATTGAATTTGTGATCATAGGGGTTCATGTTCTATTGGTGTGACTTGTCCAAAACTTGCTTTCTCGATTAAGATTGAAGGTTGACCATTAGATCCCGTGACATCGGAAGGTGGTGACTCGGTGTGGGATGTAAGAAACCAGATTGAGGTAATCTCCGACACCCTCTTTTGTTTCTTACATATTTATTTATTATGTCTTTTATTCCCAAACTTAGAGCATAGATTGTGTCTTTTCTTTGTTATGAAAAGAAAAATTTTTGAATGGTTTCAAGTTCTTGAGATCCTATTGCATTCTTTTCTTTTCTTTTATTTGAAGTTATTATATTGTAAAAGAATTTTCAAAAAAAAAGTTATTATATATTAAAAAGACTACTTATGAGTGATCTAGGCCGTGAAGAAAAGAAAAAGAACTGAAAAAGAAAAAAAAAAATTATTATATACTCTGGCTAGATCACATGAGTCCTTTCAATGAATTCAGCAGCAAATACTAAATATTATCCAATCAACCAGCATTGGGTAATCTTGTAACTACACCTCATACATTTAGCTTTCAAAAGTATGTACAAGCATTTCTTATTAAGATAGGAAGACATGATAATGGTTAAAGAAGAGCATAATGAAGAAATTGTTTCCTTGACAAATGATAAACCTACAGTCATTTGGTTCGCAAAATGGATAATTGACAGGAAGCCAACAACAGAGTTCAATTATCGAGATAAGAAAAGGAAACCCAAATAGAAAACACATGTTATCCCGCGACAAAACTATTCATCCAACCCATGAACAAGCTGTGAATATCTCCATGAACCCCAACCTTTATGTGCGAGATAGAGAGAGAGTGATTTGATTGTACAAAGAGAAAACACATTCTTTCCTTTGAAAGAAAGAAAAAGAACACGAAACAAAGATATGAAACAGGAGGAATTCCAGATTCCAAATCAAGAAGAGTGGAGCTCACCTCATGTATGTTGGTGTAAGAGAATTCTTCTTTGAGGAGAGGGACAACTTTTTCATTGTAAAGATGCTTGAGTCGGTTGACCTTGGTCGCCTCCGCCTTATCAACCAGAACAATGGTTGAAGAAGTAGCCACCACAGTGAGTCTCTTAGGGTTTCTGCTACTCCATTGCAGGCTAGGGTTACGAGTTGTGGAAGAAGTGGGGAAGAGAGGGGTTGGGAGTGATGGAGATAGAATTGCAGAGACCATGGTACATGGAAGTCGGGCTTCCTCTCTCTTTTCACCGTCAAGCGCGAGCTCTTCAGTGGCGGATAAGACTTTTGTTAAATCCCACGTCACACCCCTGCTCTTACTGAACTAAGGTCCTTTTTGGATGTACCGTTATCACATATTACTGTAAGTTTTTGTTGGAAAAAGTTTTATACCAAGTTATCTCGATCGTATATAGGAGAGTGCTCCCGAGTTGGGGAATCTGCCTTATCATTTAAAAAAACGAGGCTCTAAACAATCAAATTTGATCCTACCTCAAAAAATTCTCTGTTTTAATGCTCAAATATACTCATCATCTCGATGTTAAGATACATGGACATAAGAAAAAATTGAATTTCAAGTTTTGGAAATAGTGTATTTTGTAATGCATTTTTGAATCGTCAATTTTCAAGTTTCCATAGATCTGTTGATCATAGATCTGTTGATCATAGATCTGTTGATCGACACTATTTTTCAAGCTTTAAACTTTATAAATAAAGATAAAAATATAATTTAATACTATCACAAAGATTCAGGTATTGAAACCACATTTCTGGACACTATTTAAAGGTAGGTTATGTAATTGTTTAGAGCCTAGGCTCTATACAAACCGTACCAAAATAAAATGATACGAGTTTATATAGAGCCGAGGCTCTAGCGTACCTCAAAATTTTCACTAGAAGAGGTTATTTTGATACCTAAGTATCTTCAAATTAATCATCTCAAAATCAAGATGCATGGAGATGGGAAAAAAATGAATTCCAAATTTTAGAAATAGTGCATCTTGTAATGCATTTTTGGACCATCAATTTTCAATATTTTCCAGTTTTCATAGATTTGTCGATCTACACTATTTTTAGAGCTTTAAACTTTAAAAATAAATATGAAAATATATTTTAAGTATATCACAAAGATTTCCACTATTGAAACCGTATTTATTGACATTATTTGAAGGCTCGCTTTACTTTGATTGCTTAGAGCCTCAACTCTATACAAACTATACCTTTAAGAAAAAAAAAAGGATTTTAATTCTTAAAATAGTATATCTTGTGACAAGTTATATGAACCGTCGTCCATTTTCTAGATTGTCAAGGTTTTACAAATATACTATTTTTCAAATTTAAAGTTCCTAGCTGAAAATTGATTTGTTTCCGACATCAAACCTGCATCTCCAAAACAAATTTCAGAATTGCACGTATATAGTATAAGGAAGACTCCTTATGTAAACATGATCTTTTAATGCTTTGGTGAGGTTTATATAAGGTTCTCTCCATGTATTAATTTTTTTTGGAAATGTAGTTCAAATATTGGAACTATTACGATGACTTGAAAATCTATGTTGAACTCTAATTATAAAATTTAAATTTCTAAATGTGGTGCAGTTTAAGCATATCTATGAAAACTTTAAAATCTTTAAATTATACGGTACAAGTAACTTGTTCGAAGACAATATTTTTAGGACTAGAAAGAATTTTTTTCGTTATACCATATATGTCGAGATCAAAATGATCAATTTGAAAGTTTTTTTTAGTTCATAGCACTCTTTCCTATTGGGTTTTTAGGGGTGCACCTTACTTCTATAGCACATGTGGTTTCAACCTTATATAAACTTTTTCCTTATTGTTTTAAACTATAAAATTATTTTTTATAATGTATTTAGTAGTGACCATCACAAAGTTAATGGAGATAAACTTATAAGATATATGGAAAAGTATCCCATGCACATCGTGTGGACGGGTTGGAATGGTGCGCAACCACGTTGAGATGTCATAATGCCATATCTAATGGCTTAAAATTACTTTCATTTCTTATATTTTATTTTTATTTAGATAATATATTTATTTAAAATTTTGGGATCTAGGGTTATTTTTCTAAATATAACTAAATAAAATTAATTAAAAATATTTTAAATAATAAAAATAACTAAAATACCTTTAAATTTATTTTGACCAATGTTTTTCATTCAAACTATTTTTCATTATTTAATTCAATTACGTATATTTAAATTTTTTGGATCTAGAGTTATTTTTCTAAATATAACTAAATAAAAACAATTTAAAAACTTAAATAATAAAAATAACCAAAATACCTTTAAATTTATTTTGATCAATATCTTTCATTACTTTAATTCAATTCTAATTATAAAAATGAAGTTAGATCCTTATTTGTAGGTTAATATGATTTCTAAGTAAAAAATAAAAATTAAAAAACAAAATCCACTTTAGCCCTTGGATGAGCCTAATTCAATCTGAACCATTAAAAGGTTCTAGTCCAGGACCCAATACCGACCACTTATATATAAGATTATTTTTGAAAAGTTGTTTTTACTTGTACAAAGTAGTTTGCTGAGACTTGCATATTTTTAGCAAACAAATTAGCTAAATACAATTAGAAATCACTCAAAAAGTTAAATAATAAAACCATATTATACATAATACAAGATACATACTAAAAATTAACCACGTAAAATTGTCCAGAATGTATTAATTTTAAATAATATAATATTCCAAATAAAAGTAATTGTCATCGAAATAGGCCCAAAAAGTATAACCTCGGTGACTCTTCGATGAATAGGACTTTGAATATGAAAAAGGGTTTGTCTACTATAAGACGATTTACATGTTCAAGGAGGTTACACTCACTGCTAGCCTTCTGTTACGGAATCTCACACAGTCCAGGTGCATCATAAAGTTTGAAATATTTATTCGTACTTTGAGTATGTTCAGTGGTATATGTCAACTAACCTAATTTGACATCTTATGCCCAAAGATGGTTGTCATGTCCTTTTAGTTATGTATTATCTTTTTTTTTTTTATGTAAAACATTTATATAAGGGTGAGGCCTAAGCAATCCAATTAAGGAGTACCTCAAAAATTCATTCGAAGAGGTTGTTTTGATGCCCAAAAATCTTCAAATCAATCACCTTGACCTCAAGATGTATGAACATGAGAAAAAATAGATCTTAAGTCTTAAAAATAGTGCATCTTGTAATGCATATTTTGGACCGTCAATTTTCAATAGTATCAAGTATTTATATATATGCTCGATGTATACTATTTTCGAGTGGTAGAGGAAGAGATATTAGAGAGAGACTTCTAGCTTGCTTTCATTGTTCACTTACCTATAAAACCTCACTATCATTTCTAGTTAAAACAAATTGTCTTGTTCAATATTTAGTAACCTCACTATCATTTCTAGTTAAAGAAATTTTGTCTTGTTCAATATTTAGGGAATTCCTTCGCAAAAATATGCATTTGCATCAAAATGAAACCACTTTCTTATCAGGAAACCCTTCAAGCTCAGGAATCGGGCTTGAGATTGACTAGTTAGCAGTTGAAATTAACAATGCTGCATTTCAAGTTCCATTTCTACCACTAAATTACCCAAAAAGAAAAAAACGAGCATAAGTCGTGAAACAATGTTTAAAGAGCTGATCAGCGCACTCTCAGAAATAGAAAGGAACCTAATTATAGAGAGATTCATTCATATTTAGGGAGGGAAATGGTATCAGGGAGAAGCGTCACTAGCAACATGTTTCCCTTAGCATGGAGGATCGAGGATCAAATCAAAAGACTGTGTTCATTGTGAATTAGACCTCCTATATTTTTCCTTAGCATGAAGGATTAAGGATCAAATCAAAGGAGTCTGTCCATAGTGAATTAGTTCTCATTTCAACCTCCTCTATGCATCTGCTCATATTTGGGAAAGCCAATAATATAAGTTTTGACATTGCTCAAGACAAAATTGACAGAAAGGCAAGGTCTCATACGTCCGGGACATGCTTCTTCTTAAGCCAAATTGACAGAAAGGCAAGGTCTCATACGCCCGGGACATGCTTCTTCTTAAGCCAAATATTCCTCAGGGCGGCATAAAAACAAAACAAAACTAGGAGAACTTCTCATCCTAGTAGTCTCAGCTTCAGCATTAAGCTACTCTTAAATTTAAGCACTTCTTTCCCCAAAGAAACTAGGGTAAAGATCATGATTCAACACTAAGAGATAAGGAATTGTCTACAAATAGAATATTTATCTTTTGTACAAGAAGGTCACAATCATTCTTGTCCTTTATATTTCAAAGTCGATGGTTGTACGAGTGTCATTGATTACCCACAAAGTTCCAAAAATTATCGGACTTCATAACTCACTCCAAGCCATCCAATTTGACATCTAATGAGTAAAAATGGTTATGACTTCCGTATACCAAAGTTAAATGGTCTCTTTGTAGACAAAATCCCAAAAGATAAATACAAAACCCCACAAATAAATACAAGTCAGGTAAGTTCGGTGAACCTTGTTCAATAACCCCTCTTCCAATCATGGTTTCAGATTGACATGATTAGAAAGGAAAATGAGGTCCAATTATTCTGACTGGTGGACTTTTGTATAGGAAAACAGAATAAAGACAATTAAGTAGTGATCTCTCTCTCTCTCTCTCATCAAAAAATTGGACTAGAGAAATGAGGTCCAATAATCCTGAGACTAATGGATCTTTGTAAAAAGAAAAAAGAAATAAAGACAATGAGTGCCCCACACCACCACTGTGTGTGTGCTGTGAATAATCTCCATTATTATATGGGAAATATATTCTACTCAGTACAAGTACAGCCATGGGTACTCGGTACCAATATCCAATGTCCATTTTTATCCATGCATGGTGGGAGATGAGTTGTCTTCTTTTGCCGCTATCCCAGTTTTTAAGCAAGAATGGTTACTCAATCACACTAAGTATGGACATTCAATGTTGGTATCAGTATCCAACTATGCTCTTATCATAACGTTGATATACAATTTAGTTTGTATCAAGACCAACCATATTAAGATGATCAACCATCAAGAACAGAATTCATGAGCGTACATGTCAATTGTCTGATTTTTATGGAGATATTTAACATTAAAAGGCTAATAGTGTTAAGCATAATGAACCACACTTTGACTTCAGGTGAGTGGTGCCAATGAATTAGAGTAATAAAAAATAACATAGTACAACCCTCCATTTTCATATTTTTATTTTATTTTTGCGTAAACAGCTTCCGATTTCGTCTACGCATGCTATGTAATAACAATAACTACAATTAATACAACCATGAAAGATTTCATACAACTATACTCTCTTTCTCTTAATTAAAGTAGGCACACCGTAACAAACTGGTGAGGCCCCATTCAAAAATGAAAGCCTACAAGTATCCCTTGCTTGGCTTATAAAAGAGGCAATTCGGAAATCATTATCTCTACACTTAAATGGAGGATCTCCATCCACATCCTTACCCAATTGGGCTTTTCTCTTAGACTTGGATGATTTAGCTATACCCCTACCAATTATTTTCATAGATTTGAATTCCTCAACCAGTGAATCAGACTTCGTAGATTCTACAGGGAGACTTGGCTCCACTTTCAACCAACTGTCAAGTAGACTTTGGCTAAATCTGTCAATGTCTTTGTCTGTTACCTCCCATAGGTTAGCAATCACAACAGGACAACCACCAATGAGATAGTACAATGGGGCACCTTTAGGAGCATAGCAGCCCTTGTAATAGAGGCACCCACTACTGCACCCCATCAACAGGGTAGCAGCACAATGATCCAGACTCTGAATATTATGTCCAGGAATATATTGTTCACCTGCAGCAAAATCATTTATGCTTAGCATAGATGGGTTCGGGAATCTTTCATCTTCCTTCGGTTTTCTAAGTAGCAAGTGTTAGGCTAGTAGTTCAAGAAGGAAAAACATCTTACCACTGCCATGACCAAAGTAAAGGAAGAGATCATGGTTTTTCAATGCAGAGACCAATTCATCGACTGTTGGTATGATCCCAGCTTTCCCCTTTGGAAGAAAATCAAACAGGTATTAGAGCACCTCTAGAGAGCATGTTTCTGTGCTTGGAAACAAGGATTTGAGCACCAATAGCATGTATGTCTTTCCGTGAACTCTTAACCAATGATCTTGGATGGAAATTTCTAAAATTATTGAAAGTTTAAATTTGCAATGCCAAATTACTGGAACAACAAAAATAAAAAAAGTTCCCCAAAATAGTTTCAACAATTGGTTTGTTTAAACATTTAGCAACATACCTCCCACTTCTGATTTCGAAACCAATCCTCGAATGTAGACTGTGTATGATGAAGGTCACCGCTTGGATTCAACAAATAGTATGCATCTAAAGGATCTACAGAAGGTAATGAACCAACATCAGCACCATCACAGCCACCAGCACAATCCAGATTATCTTGATCCCATCTAACTTGTGGTCGATCATGACCACTGCTCAGAAGAGATAATGCAGATATACTTCCAAGTGATGGCATGCGATACACCTCTTGTTTCCTCAGAATAGGTATACTTTCCCAAGGAAGCATCTGAAGAAAAAAAAAATTGAAGTCAGTTAACGATGCAAGTTAGTTAGCTCAAATAACAAATGAAAATAGAAAATTGAAGGATCAGTTTACCACTAGGTCATCATCAAGTACAAGGGCAATGGGCTCTCTATTGATGGATCCAGACGTCGAGGTTTCCCACTGGATTTCAAGATCTCTAGCGGCTTTAAGTATCAGTTGGCATTCTCCATTAGCACTTGCTCTATTCCTTTGCTTCATAGAACACCCTGAACCAAACCAACCTTTAGATGACAGCAAGTGAGAAACACAAGCTTCCAACCCAGGTATGGACTTCACACTGGAGATGAGGGCTCTCAGTAAACTTGCGTCTAGCTCTAGCTTGTACATGCGCTTTAAATCAGCGGCCAACTTCTTTTGTATTGCATTCAAGCATGTGTCATCAAAGAGCTCACCTAGTAGCAAGAAACTCCATGGACCAAACCATGAATCCTCAACACTCCTGCAGATCCAATTAAATGAAGCAAGGGAAATAATGTACTCATAACTTTTCACTGTTTACACCACAAGAAAACGGGATAAAAATTTAGACTAGCATTACTGGCAGATGGATCATAATTGAGGCCATTGAATGCTCTGAACTGGATTTAGACAAGCAATAGAAAATCAACATGACAAATTGGGAGCCAAGGCGGGGCAGGGGAAGGTAAGCCAGCTCGGTTCATTTTTATGGACAAACTTCCAAGGGTCAAATCCACCTTGTTCTTCTTTTTGTCACCACTATGTTAGAGCCAAAATAGCATGCACCAAAAATAGCACATAGTTATTATGATGATAAATTTACCTATGGTGATTCGCATCCAGCAAAACTATTAGCACAATAGTACATACAAGTATATATTTACGAGCTTCAAGAGCATAATAATAATTAGTAATGAATTACAGCCACTAATAGCAAGAACTTTACTGAACTCATTTACATGATTAATTCAAAATCATGAACAACTCACCTCAGGAGAGTCCCCAGACGATCATTGAGTTTAGTTCTCCAATTCCACCAAATGGACCTGTTCTCATTTGTATCAACAGAAAACAAAGTTGAAGAGGATAAGAAGTTCTCCTCGAGAATAACCCGAAACTGTGCAGCCACATCATCCAACACATTGCGGTTCCATGGGCAACTCCACTCTTTACTGGATCCATTGTTATTCGAGATGGTTCCAACTGAAGTGGTCCAATTATCTTGCTGGACATCTATCAAGTAATGGAAATAAAAATGTCGCAGGAGTAAGTTCAACCATTAATTAGAATCTCAGCTAATTACTCAAGCAATATGAATAACTTAATAAGAGAATGTACACCACCTTCAAGAACCGAATCCACAGGAAGAAGCAATACAACAGGCTGTCTCATCAAATTGAGGCGTGAAAGAAGCATCCATGCTTGGGAAGAAACATCTGATAGTTCTCCGAGAAAGCTAGCATAGTCGCTTCCAATAAAACTTATACATATACATGTGAAGCTAGGGAGATCTTCAAAAAATTTAACTATGAATCCTTCCAAAAGATCAAGTTTTTCTGGCGCAAATCTGCATATAGAAATAAATAAAAGCGATGAAAAATATTTTAGGCAAGGAAGGTGATAGAGAATATGTAACCATGTATCTGTATACAAGATCCACAACCTGAGGAAGTCACATGCTTTCCTAATCCTTTCAGTTGAACTTGAAATATGCAAACCCTAAAGGATAACAAAATTGATGTTAGAAAGTAGAAGTACTCCCAGGACAGGGCTATTGTACTCCAATCAGTATATAGTTGCTAATATGAGAAGATTTCATCTTGAATTGAATAGATAAAATAAGAACCAATAGTTCCTCGCTTGCTACTCAGAATAATATGGTGATTCATATTGAATAGCTAAAACAGACCAAGAGGCATAAACTAATTCTAAAGAGCAAGAGAATGTGGCTGCACGGGTACACATGGCCTCCCTATATACGTAGTGAATCATATCGGGGTAGATCCGTCATCAACAAACATGCAAACAGCTGACAGGACTCCAGACTACATCTATCACCAAATGTCCACCGGTAATTTCAAGACCTCCAGGTTAAAGAGAAAAAGTGGGAAGGCCTCCAAACATCAGGGTGCATGAGAAACACCTTCAAATGTAGTAACTGATGAGTGTGCATGTTTATCCACATAACATCCAATAGATAGTACATTTCTCAACATAAACCTAAGAATATAAAGTGATCGCATGAAACATCATTACTTCAATGTCTGAATCGCCTCCTTTTGTAACAGCCAAGAAGGGAAGGTTGCCTGATTAGCCTTATTGAAATAAGTACAAATTATGAATGGGCCAGGAGATTTCATGTATCAAGACAAAAACTTTTGAATACAAGTACACTCTATCTTCATGTATGATGAAAACCACTGCATGTGTACAGAATTTCTGACTTTTTCCCATTTAAGGATAGCCTTGTAATTTACTAGAAAACACGCACTCTTTGCCAGTTAAGTTGTAATTATTATTACCATAGACACATTCCATGATACTGACTAATATTCTCATGTATACTTACTTGAGCATACCGAAAAACCAGAAAACATTTTCTGGCACATAAAGCAACTTGCTTCTACTGAGCTCAACAAAGAAAAAAAAAAAAGATACTTGCTTCCAATGGAATCAGATATTGAGATTTTTCAGGTATTAGAGCAACTGAGCAAGGTGATAAAAATGCGGTGAATCTATCTCACCACCATATCCTCATGAACAAGAGGAAACAACCAATATTTACCCACAGAAAATGGCACATCCATCAAAAACATCATCTAAGTTCAAATACTCTAAAAATCTGTTTTAATTTTCCTAAAGGTGAAGGCCTCAGTGTTTTAAAATGCAGCCTCATCGCCGCATGTGCGGCCGTATCAGGCACTATGCGCTGCCCAGAGCATCGCACATGGCCACATATGCTGTTTGGTGAGATGCGCCTGCATATTCGCCCCATCAGAGCCACATCCCGCATCAAACGCATCAAGCCACATAATCTGCCCGCTCTGTTTTTAGAAACTGAACCCCTCAAGGAGGGGTAATAAGGTCATTTTGACCTTCAAAAATGGGGGGAAGGGGTTTGGGGGGGTATTAAACCCCCAATCATCATTTTTCAGGCACATCCATAGCTTTTATTGGATCAATCGAATCAAAAAAAAAATTTGGGCGGACATGTTTTTTGTTGAAGTTCTTCAATTTGTGCATTTGTTCATGCTTGGTTGTTAATTTATATCTTTTGGGTTGGTTATTTGTATCTTTTTAGTGTATCTCTGATTAGTATTTGAAAATTTGAAATTTAGAATCTCTCTCGAGACTTGAGAAATGATGATGATTGTATTGACTTTTCTTGAGCTTGACTTTTAAACTCTTTAATCTTCATGGACTTTTAGTTTGTAGTATTTTGTAACTTTAAAGTTTGTGGTTGCATATTTGTACTTATGGTAGTTGATTGTTGAATGTTTTATGAAACTAGTTTCAAGTTTCTAGTTTCTATTAGGGAACAGCTGATACTTTTAGAGTTAATGAATAAACTAAATACCTACTATCACATATATCACCTCCATATTTTTTTCTATGCATTCATCTATTTTTTAGAATTTTTAGAATTTTTTTGTATTTATTCCAGACCGCATCGAGCCGCATCGGGCCCCCCAACGCTTTTGGCCGCATCCCGCATTTTAAAACACTGGAAGGCCTGACTCTAACTTACATTAGCTTGCATGCATAAATGTATCAGTAGAGGCTCAACTCTGATACAATTAATCATGATACCATCAAGAAGCATTGCAAGAAATTTCCCATTCCCATATTACCCATTACTGAAATTTGCGACACATGATTTTTCATATATTCAATAGACTTTTCTAAATTGGGAACCCACATGTGTATCTTGTGTGTGCCTTAATTTACATACCTACTTGTATACTTGGTGTGTGCCACGATCGCAAAAACTAGACATTTCGGTTTTGGTAATCAAGTGGAACACCAATTATGACGACAGAGCCAAATAAGTATCAGAGACTGACTGCCAATACACCCAACTATTGTCCTGAGCTAGGAAGCATCACTCCACTTTTCATTCCAAATTCAAGAATACAACCGATATGATTGATTGGTCAACTTGTTAAATGCTGGAATAGGTTAAGTACATATTACAACTATTTAATCAGGCACTAACCTCCATTAATGCCTAATGCTTGCAAGCCATCCAATGTTCGTAAAATCGAACCGAAACAGTTGACCGGACGTGGGGCCAAGAGCGGGTAGAACCAGAGCTGAACTAACCGATCCGGTAGAAATTTTTAAAAAAAAATAAGCCAAAAAAAAAAAAAAAACATAGATTTAGTTATATTATTTTATTACCTACATTAATCTTAAGAAAAAAAAATTTGTAGATGACCAAGGTGGATCAATAACCACTTTTCTCGAGTTTGCTATCAAATCCAAAACTTAAAATTTGAGAGGGTTTCAGGTCTTTTTGCTTGAAAATATAATGATCAGCAAAGAAAGCAATAGGAGAATGAATATTTATTCTACATCAATGCAAAATAAAGTAGCATCCTTCAAGGCCATAATCAAGATAAGACGCAGCTATTGTTGTGCATTTCCATATAAGAACAATAGAAAAATAATTTTATCAAAAAATAATTTTATTAAGCAAAATAGAAAAACACTTCCCATATTCAACAGAAAATATTATTCTATTAAAAAACTATAATTTTATCAAAAAAATAATTTTATTAAGCAAAATGAAAAAGCACTTCCCATATCATAAAACGTAATTTTATTAAAAAACCATAATTTTATCAAAAAAAAATTGTGTTAAGCAAAATAGAAAAACAATTCCCATATTCATCAAAAAACATAATTTTTTATTAAAAAACATAATTTTATTAAAAATATCATTTTATTAAGCAATATAGAAAAAAAAACTTCCCATATTGATCAAAAAACATAATTTTATTAAGAAAAATAAACTTTTTTTTTTTTAGAAAAATCAATTTCTCAAAAACCCCTAAAATCGAGCGACATTTCAAGAACACGATCCTCAATGTTTTGATAATCAAACAAATCAACACACATGCATTGTAAAGGCCTCAATCGTCTTTCAAATGCACCAAATCTCATAAAACATTATTCGGTATTTTGGATTTGATTGATAAAAATGGCGGACATTTCAGATCTATGCAATTTTCATGACCTCATGCAAAACAAATTCATATAAAAAATTTACTCAATCATAAATAAACAGACAAATTTTATTTGAGATATGAAGCCTCAATGATCGAAATCCACAACTCAATTTGATAAAAAACGACCAATAAATGGATAAAAAATCTGCATTTTTGGATTGAACACAAGTTCTCGAGCAGCAGCTTTTCGGGCAAAAATCAACCCTTGATCTTTGGTTTTCTGAACAACTTAAAACTTGAATCTAGTAAATACTTCGAATAGCAATCAAACCCCACAAATTTCTTCAAGAACCATTCGGTATTGAGGAGATTATTGAAAGAATGGCGAAAATTTTCAAAAACCTAAAAAATCTGCCATTTCAATCCAAGAAACTGTTTTGTTTTTCAATGTTTAAATCCAAATTACTTGTTTTATATTCATTATATAGTGATTTACAACATTAGGGAAAAAAAAAACCAAAAAATGGCCGCAAAACAAATCAAAAAAGGTGAAAATTTGGATTCACAGTTTTCCTGCTACATATAACAGCCCCTATTGCAAAATAACGCCGTTATTTATACATTACCGTTATTTACTAAAAACCGTTGTTATATCGGCAAACCGGTCCGGTTAGCTGAAAACCGGCCGGTTCGACCCCTAAATGGCTGGTTTTGGGCCGGAAATTTTTTGGGGTTATCACCTAGGCTACTAGACACACGAAACCGGCCCTAACCAGACTTAGAACCCTAGCGGTCTGGCCGATTCCGGTTCTAACCGGCCGGTTTTTCCAACACTCAAGCCATCCAACCCTAACCTTCCACAATCCAACCCTAAACCCAACAAACCCTTACACTTGCTGTCCACAAAAGTGATCATATATCACAGTTTCACTTAAATCTTACCTCAAACCCACTCAAGACCTGGCCCACTGAGCCTTTTGCCATACAGGGAAATCCCACTCCTTTGGTTCTACATCAAAAAAAGTTGACAACTTAAACCAGTTCCCAACATTATGCAACTAAGACATAATTTATCAACCCTATCAGGAGATCTAGGTTTCTTTCTTTTGCTGCATTTTTCTTTTTGCTAAATTAGCATGGGGTTTGAGGGAGCATGCCAACTGGGAAATAATTACAAGGTGTAAATACAATGCAGAAAGCAAAAATATCTCAAGAGCCTGCTAGTACAAAGGTCCTCCCAAAGTATCCTGGAAGTATTACACACTTAAAGTACACTCATAAACACCCAGTGTGTTGGAGACAACTCCCATCTCTTTTAGATAATATTTTTCAGTTTCGTTCTTTAGGGGTAGTATGAAAAGTATCTAAAAACAAGTTCAAGTTTTCCAGCATGTTTCCTCGTAACTGCTTGAATGCAATGTTTTCATTTTCTTTCAGCCTCTAAGTCTTTCTTCCAAGATAATGGTAGGGTGAGAAACCTTTCAAAGTTTAGCAAGATACTTGTTTGCATATTTCTTTTTTAACCAATTTGCAATGAGACATTGAATATTGAGCTGGCTACTGCATAAGCATTGAACCTTCATATCAATGTAGTGCATAAAATTGCAACAACTAAACAGCTGATCATAGCTCTCTTTCAGTGTTTCGCAACTAGTAAGTGTTGCCCAATTGGAGAACCCATCTTAGGATTCTTTCATTGGTAAGAAGCCAATTTTGGCGAGCTAACCAAAGGAACCAAAAGGCCCAAGGGTGGATAGGGATTTTCCATATGGAATTTATAATGTTATCTCTAGTCTCATGTTCTTTAATAACGTTATGGACATTAGTCAAAATGATCGTTTATACCACATCATTTCCAACAACTTGCTAGCCATGTCCTTCGATGATCAAGAGGGTTTCCAAGCCCATGAATCTCTCATCGTAGCTCTAGAGTTCCAATGGTGTCTTCAAGGTTATTTTTATTTACAATTGCCAACCACAATCAATCTTTTCCACTTGCTGGCTCCCACCAAAGCTAAGTGAGTAAACCCATGTTAATCCATTCATTCTTTTGATACCTAGCCTACTCTAACTCTTGGGTTTGCAAAGCATATTCCATTTCACTAGATTTTGGTATCTTCAGGTAAGTTGATGAAATTACCCAAAGTCAATCCCTTTGAAAATTCTCGTATTAATTGTGTAGAAAGAAGTGTAAAACCAGAACACCGATGCAGCACAATTGGGGTAAGCTATGATCTGTAACTAGCTCTAAAGCTACAAATTATAAAAAGGAAGGCACTTAAATGTTATTTAGTTCTATTATGATTTCTAGAAAACCTTGGTTATGGTAATGCAGTTCCAATATTAGAGAAAATAGTTCGCATTGGTTCTTGTACTAGCAAGTCATATGTTTTTCATGCTCTGGAACCAAACAAAATTATAGTATGTCTATCAGGTGGTCAGATCTTTCAAATGTGCAATTCAACTAAATTTGAGTTATTTCAAGATCGAATGAAGGGGTCAAAACTTGCTTAGGTTAGCCTGGTTGAATGGTCAATGAACTGACCCAAGAAAAAACACGGACCTTCCACAACTAGAGAAGGTAAGCACAAATTGAGGTGATACCACAGTAGCTTTTCCGTAAGCCAGAACTGATTTTGACTCATGGCACAAGGACATTTGCTTATTGAATGTGGATCATTTTTCAAACCCCAACAATTTTCTGTCTAACTCAGGCGATATTAGAAGACTTATTTAAGTCTATTCTTCTTGTTTTATGTATATTCTTTAAATGTAACACCACTCATTTAATATAAGATTTCATTGTCGTGGCATGCCACAAGAGCCCCGTTGTGTTCATGCCAAATCCCTGCATGCCTCTTTGTCTTCTCTTTCTTGTCTTCCTCTTGTTTGTGTTCCAGGTGCAAGATCTTGTGAGCATAAGTAGAGTTAACATGGAATCCGAGCAGGTTTGAATATGCTCCCAGCGTGATCAACTCCAATCAAGGAAACCAATATTTCCTTTTAAGTATTAATGATCTCTTCCTCTTCTAAACACTAATCCTTCTTTCTTCATCATTACTCTATTTCATCATTCTCACCCTTCCTTCCTAAACCCAAATCTTTCTATCCTATATTTCCTCCATATTAGGTACACCTATTGTTCATGCTACTCTTCATGTCACTGTTCATGCTACCATTCATGTCACTGTACACACTGATGTACTTCATAGCCTTCAACCACAAAACTCTTGATTCTCTCTCTTCATACAGTATAAGACCCTACATCTTGTTTGAAATCTATAATACTGCTCTTGCTATTCTCCTTTTCGAATCTTGAAATCTAACTGCTTTTCTCTCTCCTCCTCTATTTCTTGGTCTCCTAGCCAACCCCCTTCTAATTTTATATTTAAGTCTATCTTAAGATTTTCTTATTCTCTACACATCTCCTCTTATTCTCCTTTTGTCTAGGTCTGGCGAGACTACAATCCAAGCCCATTTTCCTCACCATGGCACAATATTTTTCATTCCCAAATCCTCAATATGTATCCCTTAAACTTAAATCTGTTAATTTTATTGTCTAGAAAGGAATTGTTATTCCCTTTATCAGAGATCAATGCCTCTATGACCATTTGGCTGCATCCACTTGGCCACCACCAGAATAAAATGTTCACAAAAGCAGAAATTCATATGAAAAGAAAGCAGATATTAACATATGAAAAGATGAGACCACTAGATTGGTTAATCCAGTCTTGAAGAATTGCCCCCTAAAGTTCAAAATCTTATTGGCTGGAATAAGTCGACCTCGTGTGAAGATATTTTGGCTCAAGTTGTGAATCTACCTTGAAACATATGATCTTTGGATAGCCCTCAGTGAGTCCTACTATCGGGAATCGGAAGCTCGTGTCATGCAATTAAAATCTGAACTTCAAGATTGTAAGAAGGGGAAGATGTCAGCGTCTGAATTGTATGCCAAGATAAAGGGAATATGTGATCAACTTGCAATTATACATCAGTCCATTGAAGATAAAGACAAGGCGCAATATGTACTATGAGGGCTGGGTGAAGACTATATAACTTTTGCCACTTCCTTGATGACAACGGATTGTCTTCCTTCTTTTACCAAACACGTTGCTACAGCATGAGGCATTGTTCTTTAAGAAAACAGCACAAAACTCGTCTCCTAATAATGAGAACCCTGAATTACCAACAGGTGCAATATTACACAAAATAAGTTTTTGAGGTGGCAGAAATTGGCATGGTGGTAGAAACTTCTATGGTGCTAGTTGGGGTCTCTTGCCTACTCCTAATGGAAATAGACATCTGTCAAATATGTAGAAGAGGAGGCCATTAAGCCCGCAACTATTCTGACATATACAAGAATGACAACAAAATTAATCAGTGAGGAAATCAAATTATTGCTTTGGCCAACACTGAAAGTAGGGCTGCAGCATTAAATAATACTATGGAATCTCTTGCCATTACTTATCCTACTGATGGAGCATGGACTGTAGGTCATGTGGCTGCCAACCATGTATCTGGAGATCCTCGTGTGTTTTA
The DNA here is from genome assembly GCF_000471905.2 of Amborella trichopoda. The sequence goes on along the minus strand of NW_006495273.1, from coordinate 7,389,392 downwards.
TTCCCTTGATCCTTTTAGTGATTCAGTTATAATTGGTGATGGGTCCTCCCTCGACATCACACATGTAGGCAATGTCCAAATTGAGTCCTCTTTTGGTCCTATTCATTTGAATCATGCTTTCCTTAATCCAAATCTTAGACATAATCTGATTTCCATTCCCCAACTAGTGCGTGATTAATGGGATTTACCGTCTATCTATCCTGAGTTTGTTTTGTGAAGGAACAACAATCAGGAATCATGATCTTTTGGGAAACTCATTGTGAGCAGTTATATGTGATAGATTGCCTTGTGAGGAACCACCCGATGCTGCTCTCCAGTCTAAATGTTAATAAAAATGCCGATTTATGGCATCAACATCTAGGTCATTCTAACAAGAAGTCAGTCAACTGTGTAATGAGGGCGTTGTACCCTCAAATGCCAAATATCTCGGTCAATTTATTTGTTAACAATGTCAGTTGGGCAATTGTTCAGAACTTCCCTGTTCTTTTAAGTAATAAATGAGCTTCTTCGCCATTTCAGTTAATTCATCATGATGCGTGTTCTACACCTTGTGTTCTCCTTCTCGTTCTTATTATAATGTTACGTTCATTTATGCTTACACACAACATACATGGGTGTTTTTTCTCAAAAACACATCCAATGTATTTTGGGTGCTCATGAAGTTCTAGTCATTTGTGGAAAAATATTACCGAAATCAAATTTATTTTTCATAATGATGGAGGTGGAGAGTACTCATCCCATGCTTTCAAGAACTACTTAAAGAATCATGGGATAGAACAACAGATCTCTTGCTACATACTCCAGCCCAAAATGGAGTTGCTGAGAGAAAGAATCAGCATATTAATGAGGCAGCATTGTCTTTTATGTATTCTAGTAGTGTGCCCAAGTACTGATAGACTGAGGCATTTCGCACAGCTGCATACCTAATTAATAGTCTGCTATCAAAAGCTCTTAATGGGATCAGCCCCTATAGAGTGCTTTTTGGTAACACCGAAATTATTCTATGTTGAAGACCTTGGGATGCTATGCATACATGCACATAGATAGCAGCCAAAGAAATAAGCTCTCCCCTAAGGCCAAAATGTGCATATTTCTTGGCTATGATAATAATTACAAAGGCTATAGATTCTACGGTCCTAGATTGAAAACACTATTTGTTTCCAGGCATGTTGCTTTTGATGAAAGTCGCTCATGGTTTCTTTCAAAGGAAATGTTTACAAGTGATGCAGGTTTTAAAGGAAATAAATTTCAAGATGACACAACTCATCACCAGCCTATGATAGTTGGAAAATTCAAACCCCTGGAGGAAAAACAGCATGGTAAGAAGAGAAACAATGCGGAACATATTGGAGATGATGCTGAAATAAAAAAGGTAGAGGGAGACATGACTGGCCCAAATCAAGAAGGCGGCAGCCAGATCGAAGAAAGCATCCATGAAGAGGCACTTTATGACCTTAGAGAAGATTTTTTACCCTTCTTTGATACCAATGAAGAAGTGCAAAATAAATAAATTAGTTAAGATATAATTGTACATCAAATGGGGTCAAAGATTGAACAACCTTAGAATTTATAGTCAACTTTACAAGATTTCCAACAACTGCAAGCTAGAGAACAACAGTTTGAGAAGATCAGCAAGAGTGAAATATCTTGTTGATATATGGATCAGGTACAGAAGTTTCATGCATAATTTTCTGCTGTTTGTGTGAAATCATGAAGATAAAAGAACCCAAAAATTTCATTGAAGCCAGAAGAGATGAGAGGCGGATTAGAGCTATCGCAGAAGAGATACAGGCCATGCATGTTAACCACAATGGGTGCGTCGTACGAAGGCCGAGATACAAGAATGTAGTTAGTTGTAAATGGATATACAAAGTGAAAGATAAACCTGATGGGAGCGTTGAAAGGTACAAGGTAAGACTTGTGGCAAGAGGATTTAAACAAAGGCATGGCTTGGACAATGAGGAAACTTTCAGTCTTGCTTTAAAAAAATTTGTGGCATGGATTGTTATATCCCTTGCTCTCTACAAAATTGGCCACTTTATCAATTGGATGCTCAAAATGCTTTCTTGCATGGAGAATTAAAGGAGGAAGAATATACGGAATAGCCACCTGGGATCAATGAAGCATTAAAGGAGGAAGTATATATGGAATAGCCACCTGCGTTCAATGAAGCAAACTCAGTTGAATATTTTTGTAAGTCAAAGACATCTATATATGGGTTAAAGCAAGGACCCAGAACCTAGTTCCACAGTTTATATGATACATTAACGGGGAGAACAATCAGCCAATGATAATTCTCTAGTCCTTTAGAAGGGTGAGAAAGGCATTGTTATTATTATGTTATATGTGGATGGCATTGTTGTTACAGGAAGCAATATGAGGATGATATAGGAAGTGAAAGAGTTCCTCAATGAAAGTTTTCAAATGAAAGACCTAGGAGGTTTGCTATAATTCCTAGAAATTGAAAGTGGATCGTTCTTGCAATGAGATTCACGTTTCACAGCAAAAATGTGCGTTAGATATACTAAAAGAGCCTATGTTGAATTGTAAACCTTGTTGCACTCCAGTAGCTTCAAGAAGATTATGCCCCGATCAAGAAGACCCATTGTTAAGACAAAAAAAATATAGTAAGTATGGAAAGGCATTGCAGTGTTTGACTCTTACACGCTGAGATATTTCACATTTTGTTAATCAGATATGTCAGTACATGCATGTGCCAACCACCGTACACATGAAGGCATTAAAGATGATTATGAGGTATGTGAAAGGTTCCATTGACAGCGGTTTGTTGTATAAGAAAAATAAACAAGTGAGTCTCAATTTGGGGTCTATAATTGGATGTTTAGATGCAGATTCAATAGGTGATTCTGATTCTAGAAAATCAGGTTAGGACTATTGTTGGAATGGGGGCAGAGATTACATGGGTTCTAGTCTCATTTCTTGGTTGGGTTACAAAGTTGGTGGATGGTCCACATCTATTGCGACAATTAAAGTGCTTTAGCAATTGCTGCAAACCCAATATTTCATGATAGAACAAAATACATTGAGATTGATTATCATTTTATACGTGAAAGATAAAGAGGATGAAGAGGTTGAAACAAATTTCATTGGCACAGAAAATAAAATTGCAGATAGATAGATTTATAACTATTTTTATTCCTCTAGCACACTTAGGCCGTTGCTGTAGTAACAACTATTTTTTAAAAAAAAATCCAAACAATAAATACTTTCCATACTTTGATTTACACAAACATTTTTATACATGCACACCAGTGAGAATCAGTTCTTCGTTTTTCTTTTTTAACTTGATGACGCTAATTTTGTTGGTTTTTTATGCTCCTGGCATGCCCCAAAGATTTCCTCTCCAAAATCACAGTAATAAACATTTTCTTTTGAGATAATTGGCTATATATATAAGTAATAGAGAATGCACATTTCGCTACTAAAAAAGGATTACAAAAATTGTAGGCAGAAGAGTGTTGTTTTGTACACAAAGCAAAACACACAAAAAGAAAAACACCTAAAACATCAGTTAGCTAAAGCGACAGGTGATGTTGTGCCTTGTGATATGATTCCTGTGAATTTCAAGCAACAAATGCTCGCACCCATCATGGCAGCAAAAGGCAAGAAAGCACAAAATCTGAAAGTGGTTGAGGGAGGAGAAAAGGTCGGCAGGGGGGAGAATTGGGTGGGAGAGGGAGAGAAAGAAAAGTATTCACCTCCTCAAGAAGAGGAGGAAAGGATTTTGTGCCCCAGCTTGAATATGCAAGGTCAGCCCAAAAGATATGTACCAACAGCAGGGCAGCATGGGAGGCTGAGTGGACGTGGTCTGTTGTGGACTCATTCACGACTAACCTTGAAGACTTAATCATGGAGTACCTGGCAAGGGGGATGCTTTCCAAGAGTATTCAAATCTTCCACCATGCTTGAGAAGCAATGACCTCTTAGTAGTTCTCAATCTTCCCAAGCTACGCTGTCTTCCCAGACATTGCAGCAAAAAAAGCTTATCCAAGGTCGAATTCACCCCTTTTGTCCAAACCAAGAGTGGAAAACCTTAAAATCCTCATGGATCAAGACAAATAGGAAGAGCATTTCAAAGGCAATCACCAAGTGGTTGTTGTCGCCGTCTCACCCAATATATCAAGAACCCATGATGACCACTATTACACATGGGACCCAGATTCAAGCCTCCGACTGCATATGAGCTTTGGGGGCCTTGCTTGGATGAGATGGAAATACAAGTTGATGCAGTGAAAGACAGCAGAAACAGTCATGTCAGATAGTTCACCTTTTTCTCAAAGAGAAACAGTCATGTCAGATGGCTGGAATGACCCTACAGAAGGACTCTGATCAGTTTCCTGATATCATTGTCCTAGTGTAGATGCTTCCAACAAAGTCAAGAGTGGGATCCTGTTTAACTTCCTTAGGAATGTGGTGGAGGCTACTGGGGAGCATGGAGTTCAAGAGATAAAACATGATGCAAAGAACTGCATGAATGCAAGCAAAAGGCTTATGAGAAACTTTCGAGCCCAAGCACAACTTACTGGGTAGAAATTATGTTGGAAGATATCAGCGAACTAAAGCAAGTTAAGAACTACGTTAAGAAAGGGAATTCTGTAAAAAAAATTCATGTATTATCGCTCACTATCTCTCATAGGTCCAATAATATGACGAGGATATCCACAGTAAGAGAGCTGATAAGGCCAGCATACTAGATTTGTGACCTCATACTCGACTATAAGGTCAATTGCAAGTCATAATCAGGGTTGAAGATGGTTGCATTAGAAGAATGGGTTAACTCAACAATCTCCAAAACTCTAGCTGCGTAAGAAGTTGAAGGAATAATTAATAGCCACAGATTTTGAGATAATTACGAGCAAATTGTCAGCGCACAGCTCCATTCGTAGCAGTTTTGAAGAGGATTGAATTTGATGTGAAGCCTACTGCCCTACGATGGGATTTTTATATAAAGCAATGGACAGTGCAAAGCAGGTCATCAAAGTTATTTGCAAGCTATAACAAAGATTGGGACTTAATTAATGACCAGCAGAGTCGTCTACTGCACCGGCCAATCAAATGAGCAGGCAAATTCAATAATTAGCAAATTGTGAACTTGTGACATATGTGGTTTGAGCCTTGTGGGGGTTTTCCTTATTTCATATCTAACTATGGACATGTAGCATTCATGAGATATTTAGGTTTTTTCTCAACCAACATACCATTACACCGCACATCAAAGCAAGCAAACTAAGATCATCGAAGGTTGAAGTAATACCATGAAATATTGAAGCACGATGAGATGGCACAAAATGAGGCATTCAAAGAGGTAAATTTGGGTTTTATTTGAATTATAAAATTGTGAACCTGTGATGATCTATCCAATGCATAATGCATCTATGTGATCCACCTATGTATCCTATGACTATTCTTTTTTATTGCTCCATATATGGATGCACAAGGTGCTTTTCAGTTAAGCCTCACAGCAGAAGTAGAAGTCACGCACAACTAGAACCAGGTTACTTATCAGTTCATAGTGCTATACATTATAATATTATGCCATTCTCTTATATTTTCCAATGTGATGTTACTCGAATTTGAGTAAATTTCTTATCCCTTTTGGCAAAATGGTCGGATAAACATGGAGGTGATACTCCCAACTTGCCAAGAATCACAATCAAGGTCCTAAGCCAAACATGCCCAACCATAAGGTGCGTGTGAAACTAGAGCACATTCCAATGGATCCACACATCAAGGAAAAATAGGTTTCCAAGCAAGAAGCACCACAAATCAGTGTATGTGAATTTAAACCTAAGGAAGAGGCAATTGAGAAGGCTAAATAGCATGTTACAATGTCATAAATTGGATTACATGTATCTTTAAACTCATTATCAAAGAGAGGGGCAATTAGAGGAGGATATGAACAAGAAGATAACAAAGGTTGCAACAATGATCACAATGACTAGTGGTGGTTAAGATGATGTGCACAAAGATTATGTGGAAGGGATTCCTCGTGGTACCATGGGGTTCCTAGTCACACGGGAAGAGAGGTAATGACAGAATCCCTTGAAGATTAATTAATCTAAAGGTTGCAACAACAATCACAATGACTAGTGGTGGTTAAGATGATGTGCACAAAGATTATGTGGAGGGATTCCTAGTGGTATCATGGGGATGAGGAGGATAACAGAATCCCTTGAAGATTAGTGGAGGATTAACTTGTCCCCATTGAAAAGAACTTCAACAACAGCTACATTTACATATCATAAGATTCTAATGGGCCACAAATAATGCTAGTGAGGATGAGACCATGACTTACATTCGCTGAGCTCATTTGAGGAAATGTAAGTTCACAATTTTATCTTTCTCGATTTTTACTATTTTAATTCTTAAAACGAAAATGGTTAAGGATTTCAAAGCCAGCTCAGAAAGAGATCATGGCAAGTCTTTGGAGAAAGCTGGAATTCTAAATATAGTTAACAATGTGTGCATAAAATCAGCAATCTGGCAATGTGGCACATATACTATAGATGTATCAATCTACATGGCTTTAGAAAAGGAAATTATTCTTCTTCATTAATGCTTCAAAAGATGCTCTATAAACTTCACAACCATTCAATCTGTAGGAAATCGAAAAACAGGTAAACAACAAAATCAAAGAAAACCAAACAGATGAACCAAAAAAATTATACCTCCAGAAATACACAAATAACAAACATGTATACGCAACAGTTTATCTTTTCATAGTAAAACACATGGCACCAAGAAATTCAAGAGGCATATGGAATAAACCTCGAGAGTATTGTCGTTGTATGATACAATTTTTTCCTTCAGAACAGCAAGGTGTTGTAGATTCAGGCTACTACCAAGTGAAGCCTGGTGGAAGTATGCAGCCCAATGAATGGCAGAGAGTTTTTTCCCATAATGCACAGGCAGAGAATAAAGACCAACTGAAGTAGAGAGTAAATGTATCATAGCAAGCAATCTTGAGACCTGCTTAATGCACAAGATAAGTTAGCACCCAGATATCTCATGTGCCTTTGCATCATCACAATCCGACTAAAACAGTAGGAATTCACATGAGCCAGATGAAGCTTTTGATGCCTAGACAAAAGTATGCTATGAAGGACATGATCCCAGAACATGATAGTTCTAGGATATGGGCACAATTTAGTTTTGTATTTTATTTGAATTTAATAGAAGAGCTATGCATTCAAGAGAATGCTGCCAAAAACAAAAAAGGCCAAGGTTGCTGGAATGGAAAAGAATATAAATACAACAGAATGGAGAACAACCTTTCCGAAGAGTAAGGGAAGTTCACGACAGCCCACAAAGGCTTGTAAAAGCCAACCTACTATCCTTGGTACACAGCACCAAGTTCTGAATATGTAAAAGCCAGTAGGAAAAAGAAAACAAGATTAGACATTCAGCAACATACAGATCTTGCAAAGATATAGATAAAAACAAAAATGAAGATCAATGTTACCTAGAATGCATAGAGAAACAATATCTCAATGTCAAACAACTGATCTCGTATAATAGAAGTGCACGTTCAATAGGAAATATGTCTCCAGGAATTTGCTTCTCAACATAATCAAACTGGAAAAGTGTGCCACTGGAATGTGTCTGAAAAGATGACAATCTATTGACAAGGAAGAGAAAGGAAAGGCTATGATGGAATCTGTCATGCACTTCATGAATCTTCCCATTAAGTCTTAGGCATTTTCCTGGTCAAGAAAGATAAACACTAATAAGCATGCAGCTGTATATATTTTTGCAAGGATGATCATGGCAACGAACTATTTGTTGTCATACCAGCATACCTATCTTAAGGTGCAATCTTGAGAAGATGCTTCTATGATGAAAACTCCATTTTAAAGCAACAAAATTCTTCATTGAACCAGCTGCACATACTTTTGCAACATGACATATCCAACATGTCTGATCACATAAACATCCTCCATCACATTTAGATTCAGGACTGCATATACATCCAAGACTCTTTTTAGTTTCCCTCAGGGAGTGTATGTGGGGGCAAAGATTCACATGATTAGGATTGGAATACACATTTGGCATCTGTTCATTTCCATCATCTTCTTGATTGGAGGCTTTCCTAGAACTGGAACGTGTTCTTCTTGTAGTAGATGAAGTTCTCACAGGTCCTTGTTGCTTACAAGCTATTACGGCATCGGTACTCGCATTCTTAAAGCCATTAGCTCGTTTTGTAGACCTCATAGCCTTTCTGGAGTTTGTATCAATGGGAAAGGTTACATCCTCATCAAATGTTGAATTCCTGGGGACAGCACGACCTGTTAAAGAAAAGTAAAAAATGAATCCAGGCATTTGAAGTAAGTACCATAAAAGTTGGTTTCATATTTCCCAATTATAACCATACTCATTTTTGCAACACAAACATACTCATTTTCGCAACTTCACGACCAGGCTCGTTAACAGCAACATTTTTGTCTGATATAATTCCAGAACTTGATTTCTCTCTCAAGCAAAAAGAATACTCCAGTTCAGCATGGCACAGTTTATTTTGAGCTGAAGTGTAAATGTCAAGGGCAGAACCAGAAATCTGCTTAAGAGGTACATCCCTAACCCTTGCATGATAGTTTTGAATCAAGTTTCCAATTCGCATCTCAAGTATAGAATACGTTGTCAATTTACACAACGTGCAAGCAAATGGCAATTTGGAGTCGTCTAATTTCTGCTTGGCATTCACAAGTTCCTTTTCAGATTGATCCCAAAGTTGCTTCCTGAAATACAATTCTCCTGGAGGAAAACGAAAGTAACAGCCAACAAAAGTTTGAAAATCCAGAACCTCTTGTAGCCATGAAACTATAGCACTTCAGAATGATCAAACAGCAAACCGACTTAATTGCACCACCAAAGCAAGACAAGAAAAAGGTGACAAATACATAGTATTTTCAGTTTGCTTCTTATGAACAGCATATTCAGAATAAGCAAAAATTAAATTTACAAAAAAAAAAAAGAACAATCAAATTATGATACCTAAGAAAAAAAGAATAATCAAATTATGATACCTAAGATAGACCCAAATGTCACCCCGAAAAGAATGAAACCTTGCGAACAAGATATTTCCTTCCCCACAGATAGAATATGTTCAGCTTCATCAGAACACCCAATAGCTTCATAAATTCTCCCAACCTAGAAGTTATTCGATATCAGAGAAAAATATTTTTAAAAAAAATCTGAAAATGTTAAATCATTTTGAATTATATTAACATAGGATCAGCTTTGTATTTGTCTCTAACTCATAATTTGTGTGTCTGTATATATCTAGCCCTCTGATCTTAACCAAACAGCTAGGAGTAAACTAACAACAACGTTACACAATAATTATGGCCTAACAGACAAAGCTGGCAACAGCTTGTGACATTGTTCTCACCTCACTCTATTGTGAGCATCAAGCCACGTATATATTATGAGTGTTGAGACACATAGAAGGATTTCCCTTTAATATATAGAATAGAGAAGGAAAAGTACCTGAAGCGCGCTTTCTAAATAGGTCCTAAGCACATTCCAAGGACTGATAGAATCATCAAACTTTCCACAAGAGACAAACTCTGGCCAAAAGTTTCTGGTTTTCGATCCAAGAATTTCTAGAGAAAACCTAGCAGCTTTATCATTTACATTAATTTCTTCATCCCCAATGTCTTCCGTCTTTGAACTTTTAGATGAAAATAAGAAATTCCTTTGAAGGAGTTTCTTCCTCAAATTAAGTGATTTTCTTGCATACGAAAGAGCCTAAAAAAGATATCAAAAACCCAATCCATCACTTAGCAAATCTCATACGAGTAAAGAAAGAACAAAAGAGCATTGTAGAAAATGAAACAAACTTTGGCACATCAAACAAAATGTCTGAAAAATTAAGCACAAAATTCAATTGTCTGACCAAAAATATTATGTGAAACAGATTTTTCATCATTCAGAATTTAAAAGGAAAAGGAAAAAAGACATATACCACCCTCTTTGTAATTATAATCTAAAATAAATCTTCAGATCCATAGAAAGCCCATGGACCCCCACCAAGTTGAAAGAAAATGACAATAAAAGTTCTCCTTCTCTTTTTCTCTTCCTTACCCATGAACCTTTCCTTTCCTCTCTATCGCTTGCAATCTCCCTTGAACCCCCATTACTCTCTCATCTTGTGAACCTCACAAGTAGATTAAAAGAGGCACACATTCCATTTATCTGATGGGATTTATTAAAAAAGATAAAAAGGTAAATGGTGTAATTGGGACAATACAAAAGGAAAAGATAGGGTTAAACATCATTTTCTTTTAGCTTAGAGAGAGTCTTGGAAAGCCCATGGACCCAGGGGGTTATTTGGGATTATAATTATAGAGAGGGTGTATAAGTCGTTTTCCCAAAAAAAAAAATATTTCCAGAATGATTCATACATAATGTACTTCATAAATGTTCCTTTGACAATACCCTACCCATCCATTGTCAATAGAATATGAAACGGATGTGGTCCTTCCTCTTAAAGTCCTTCAAACTTTTTTTATGGACTTTGAGCAGAGGAATGACAAACTCAGCCTTCCCTTGTTGACATCTTGATGCAGTTTGGGTTTAGAGCATTTCGAGTTTAAGTTCTGTAGGGATTTTTGCGGCTGTTCATGAAATTTCTTCAGTCAATTAAAGTCATCAACAAGTAAATTGGGGCCAAGAACTATTGCTTGATGCTCTCTAATGGGTTTTAAAGATGGAGAAATTCTACATTTGGTCAAAGCATTGAGGTTTATTAGATGGGTTTTGGTCTTTCAATGATGTGGACTTGGTGGAGGGCCATTAGAAGCCTGAGAATACAATGGCGACTTTTAAATCTAACTAAGAAAATAGCCCATTGGTTTATTTCTCCTTCTATTCTTCTCTCTTCCTAGTTTCAACCATCTAGCATCAGAGCAGGCTCGGAAGTGGGGAGACTCTGAGACAGGATAATTCGAGTCCAAGAGCACACTCAAAACCAAGGGGATGAGGTGGGTTTGCCAATCTTATCCTTCAAATCCATGGTCAACACTTTTGCCAATTGAAACAAACATCCATTTCAATGAAGAAGATGCAATCGAGGAAGTAGCTAATGGGAAAGCTATTTTTAATGAACATATGAATTTATACTACGAAGAATTTGAACTCTTACCACATGGATATGAAGATCATTTTCTAAAGCGAAAAGATCCCTCTCTAAGAGGATTTCAGGTGCCCACAAGGACAGATCAGCTAATATAAAGATATAAGCCACTCGAGGTTTGGGTGTCCGCAGTCATCACATACATGCATAGATCACACGGGTCTTTCTCCAAAGATGCAGCTATCATGTGTGCATGTCATACCGATGGTGTCGAGCTTTTGATCCTTGCCCTCAAAAGCATCTACACCTTCATAGTGCAGGAGTATGTATTAGTCCTGGCACACACCCATTAGGTTCACTTCAATCTTGACAAGGGATGACCCGCGAACCCTCTCCAGCACATATATCGAGCCTAATGCCAGTTTGGACCCAAGGGTCCCTGGTTTCAATCCAATCAGCTTAGGTCTAGCCCAAAAACCACAGCGAGAGATCTATGGTTCTCATGCCACTCTACTCTAAGGACATCTTAGCCATAAAGCCCATTGGTCCCCAAAGGACCAATCCGCACCCCCACTCAAACGAGGATATCTTACTATGTTCTTGTTAATAGCAAAAGTGTAAATTTGAGAACAAAAATCTGCTTATGGAACCTTATATCAGTTTATAACATATCCAATCCGCCTTCAAAAGCTCCCCAACATTTAAATCATTCGAGTCAGAAAAATAGAGGTCAACCTCTAAACTAATATAAATGCTTAGAGTCACACATGTGACTGTAAGGACACGTGTTTGGCACCACGATACTCTATAATCTAAGATTGGCAATGCAGATTATATGTTCGCAACGCACAAATCACATATCTCCAATCTCATTGAAATACATTATCAAAATGGTGGTTTAATCTGAATAATTGCATTGTGTTGTAGTGGCTCTCAAACCCCATTATCGAAATGGTGGTTTAATCTGAATAATTACATTGCATTCTAGTGAACTAAAGAAACTTCAATAATGCTAATTGAGGGACTAATTGGTTTAATTATACCTCGCAAAGGGTGTTCATTGCAACTTCTGGTATTGGGTTAGAGCCCAGTTCACCAACCCATAGGAATAAGTGAGGGACTGATCCCTTCTATACAAGATGTTTGGAGTAAAAAGGCATGTATTCACCACCACAATGTCCATAAATGCACATGACATGAATACCATACAAAATATACCCCAAGTATATTTATAGATCTCAAAAGATATCAGGTCTATAGACAATTGTTTTTAATATAAAATTTCTACAACAATATGATCTTGAGTAGGCTAAAAACACTGACCTCCAAAAACTTCCCACTCGAAACAAGCCTCTCACTCAAGTCGTAGTATAAATATCCTGCAATGAAAATTGACCGAGTATCTTTGGCAACCTGAAATTAGAAAAATTATCAAAGATTTTGCAGATTGGTGAATATTGCAGTTCAAATAAATTGGTAGTTAGGATTTATCAAATCAACAAATGAAGGGACGTACATTTGAGACAAGATTTGATGCCGCCTCTATTATCTTTTCATAGGATATGTCAGTACCCAATGGACATTCCTTCGAAGGATTAGTAGCAGTATCCCTCACAATGGAATCAACAAGCAGAAATTTCTGCTGGAACCCTAACAATAGATATGGATTCCCTTTTATACAACTTACCCAGAAATTGAAAGAGTCAGCAGAAACTTCGAATTCTTTTGATAGAAATGCTATAAAAGCATCATCAATAGGAGCAGTACAAAGGGCATGATTTAGCCTTCTGTCACCCCAAAACACTGCCAAGCATTCACCCAATGGGATTTTCTTTCGGGTGCATAATGATTGAAGTATCAGCTCATGGAATTTGAGACTCAACTTTGAAAAATCCTGGAATAGGGTAAAGAATGAGCCCCACCGTAAATAGTCATTTCAGAAATAACAAAGGGTACAATGATACTTAATATTTTTTCTAGAAGAAGAGATGGAACATGAATGAAACAATCACAAAAGAAACAGTTTGAACTTACTAATATTTATTCAAGAAGCAACAGAAAATGAATGAGAGAATAACAAAAGAAACACTCCACAAAATACCAATTACCTTCAATGACAGCAAATCAACAGTATGATACAACAATGGCAATGCATTTTGCATCCCCAGCTCATGATGAGAATCCAAAATGGAAGACCCCAAAACATAAATTTGTGCCCACAAATTTAAGGCACTACTGACATCATGATGGATGACCTGCACATGAACATAAATAGTTCAGAATCATTAAGAATCCCATGGATTGCCTCAAATCTACAGAAGAAGAACTATAAATTAAACTGATCAATTATGCTTCCCATGAGATCACCTCTGAGTTTTGATCAGCCTCCTGGGTGCATAATGCATGCAAACAATACGTCATAGCCAATTGGTGGCATAATGAAGCATTACATTCAGCAGGATCTTCAGCTAGTTTAGTATTCTGTTTTTTGAGAAAAGCTAACTCAGTATTCCATAATCCAGGCATATTCAACTGAATAGGCCATTTCAATAAACATAAAACTCACAAGCAGACAAATCGATTCGGATAAGCATTGAAGACAGTCATTGAGGCCTCCAAGTCCACTAGCCTTAGCAACTCTGCTTTTCAAAAGAAGAATCTTTGATCTCAGCAAATAATTGTTTTCTGTAACATAGATATCACCCAAGAGAATGCTGATGATTTTCTGCTGCATCTTCAGACAAAAACTAGAATAACGAACCTCCATTTCTGCATAGGCTAAAAGCTCCTAATAAGAAGAAAAAAAAAACACACACACAGGTTCACAAAGTAAATTACAAGATAATTTGCAGTTCAGGAAATAGGAAACTAAGAACAGTTTGAAAGAGAGAGAGAGAGGGAGAGAAGAGAGATTGTCACAAAACTTGCTCCAAAATAGCACCCATTGTCATTTTTGACCATTTGTATGGGTTTGATAGCAGAAAATATAGCAATGGGGCCGAATCATCCTCCTTGACATGTCCATAATCCTTGCACACTATCTATTCAAAATAAGAATTAGAAAATATCAAGAGTTTGACAAATCTAGAAGAACCAAAAAGATTTAAGAGTCCATACCTTAACCCATTGCCGCACCAGATCAAACGGCTCAGCCAACCTTGTAATCATTGTATCAGCAACAGACCATTTTGAAAGACAATCAACAAAAGTCTCTTTTACAGCAGAGTCACCACATTGATGAAGAACATTTAGGAAGAAAGCACTCTTTGAACATGCATCTGAGACAGAATCTACAATCAATTCTCGTGACACAAAATCACTATGAGTCCCCACTGGTTTCCTTGTGTACTTCTGACAAAGCAAAGATACACGAGCCCATGCTGCTTTGTGACATAATTTTAGCACAAAGGAGGCCTAACAAGGAACGACAGCAAAGATAAAAATACCAAGCCATCAGAAGTTGTGTGTGATAATCGGCAACAAAAGGAAATCATATAGAATCCTTAGGAACTTCTACAGATTGCCCACATAGTAATAAAGTAACCAATGATCCCGAAAGACCCCGGATAAATATTCTAAAGAAGAAGCGGTAGGCACAACAAATTGAGCCATACAATGATATATGGACAAGCAAGTTTGACCAGGTGACCACCAAATAGTTAAAGGTGCAGACACCAAAATTAATTCAACTTACTTAATAATGGAGAACTAAGAATATATATCTATATATAATGATATATATGTATCTGTGGGTGCATATGTGTGCATTTTGTGTGCCTATGTGCGTAACTACATGTCATACTAAAAACCAGTTGCACAGGTTCATCATAGAAAAAAATTAAAATCAGGAAGCTATGCACTTAACATTTCAAAGTGCTAATGTACTTCTCTTGGTTTTCCTTTTGGTAGCAAATGTGGGATTTACACTTTCAAAGTTAGCGCGGCGACCTCAAGCCGTCACCAAAACAAATGATAAGCCAAAGCCCATGTTCCTAATGTATATTTCTACATTATTTATGTTAATCTACTGTTTTCAGAACTACAAACGGATTGTCCTTACATGACGATCATGCAAAGTATGAAAAACCAGCGTTTTCTAATAACTCCAATCCATGAATTAAACTTAATAGATGAACAAAATAAAAGGTGAAGCATATAAATAGGTTAGCCTGTAAACACAGGAATGTAGACATCTCATTAAAAAGTTCACCAGCACAATACAGTGAAGAGTACAAAAAAAAACAACAGATCGAAATTCAGAACCAATCCTCCTATATATTCCCATTCAAGAAACAATCCTAGATAAAACCAAATCAAATATTTTATTGTGGATAAATACCAAATCAAAACCTTCACCTTAACGCAAATCTTTCATGAATGTTGCTAAAAAATATGAAGACAAGATAACAATGTAAGCATACATGTACATGTGTACAAAAACAACCTTGCAAAGTTGCAATAATAAACATAACAAAATAGTTAAGGCATTAACACTGTCATATGGTAAGGAAATAGGCAATATCCTGACATTTGACCAGAAAAGGGTTTAAGGAAAGGCTGGTACCTTTTTCATCTGCTTCATATTATACAATGAAACAACAATATTGTACAAGGAGGAAATGAGAAATTTGAGATCTTGGGGCCGGACCCAACCTCTCGACAGTATATGGTCAATGCAGTCAACATGTCTCTGAAATATCCACGTTTCGCATATATAATGAGTGTCATAAGGCATTAATTCCACATCAGAATAATACCTAGAATACAACTAAAAACTACCTGGGGACTCTCAAGAGTCATCAGAGAAAGCTTCAGATAGGCAACTATTACAAGAAGAAAAGTAGGCAGGCTCTTATGCAGCTTCTCCATATCCTGTTCAAGCAAATGACTGCACCAAATGTGTAAACGATTCAGTTCCATTGGCTCTTCCCAAACATTCTACTCAAAGAAGGCATGAGAGACTGGTAGAAGCAAGGTCAATGGCAGAGAAAGTAATTTGAAAAACAAATAAAATTCAGAAGAAATAAACAGCTGAACTCTGATTCTAATTATCACCTGGATCCAATAGAAAACCCAACACAGAATAGATGGAGTGCGTAGAGAACAACATCTATGCTAACATAGCAGGGCATTCCTTTATTTTCCAATGGGAGACATTCCCATTCGACACGAACAAATTCCACAAAAGGCTTGCACAAGGACTCCAGGGCATTCAAGAAGGACAATGAGGAAATTTCACCATGCAGATGTGTGCAAGATCTATCACCATCAGACCTAAGGCCCAGAGAACCACATGAAAAACTGGTTTGCCCTCCCTCAAGGTTAGGAAATGTTTTTTCCCATGTTTCATCCCTCTGAATAAAACTAACCAATTCAAGTACAAAAACAGGCAAGAGCTCCAGTGTCACTGAACCAGGCAAGTACCCCAGTGTTTCTTCACCATCTAGTGGTATGCCAGCTCTAATCTTTCTCGTTTCAGAAACTAAACCACTCTTTCTAGCCAGCACATCACGATCTAGAAAATATAGGCCAGCACCATAAATACTAAGCACTGCATAAGTATGACGTGATACCTGAGAAAGGAGTTATGATTTAGAATTCTAGTCATATTTGGAAATAAATGACATTCCATTACACATAATGGCACGTACACACACGGATATCACATCAAAAAATTGCAGGTGTTTGAAGCTAGGGTCTTTTGTTTGTATGTATTACATACAATATTTATTAGAAGATTCTATTTACATGAATGGAGCAATTGAGAGAGTTTAGTACAAACAGTTGAAACTTGTACCTGAATGCTCTTATTTGCAACTTCAATTAGAAGTTTCACAGCACCTTTTTGGATATCACTACTTGCATTTTGGCAGTTTCCAACAAAATAATTTACAAATTGAAGTATATCATCTGCATGGCAACTCACATGTAGCTGTCAAAACAATACAAGAATGTTAAATGATTTGAACTGCAGCACGAGGAGAGGTCGTCAACATAAATTTTAAGGAGTGAGATTTAACCATTCATGGTGGCAATTTATAACCAAGGGACTGAGACCTCATTTCCACTCATCCAACCACCACTCCGAAACATGCTTAATGTGGCATTGCAAACCGTAAGCAAGTGCACTCAGTGATTATATGCAATGTGTATCACTTAATATTGCACTTGTAGCATGCATTGACCTTGCAGAAAACTCATGGGAAGCGGTATTACTTGAATTGAATAACGATTTCCAAAGGCTCAATTTCTGATTACAGATGTCACCATGTAGGGATTGAGGAGGCTCTCTGATAGAAAGTCCAGCAAGCAAAAGAAGATATAATCGATAATAAAGCTTTCACAGAGAGGAACAGTCAACAAGGGCTATATTGACCATTAGTGATTATCAGGTTTTCATCATAATGTTATATTGGTCGCTGCATTTGTTAATTCTTTCATGTTCATCTAGAATAAAACAAGGATAATAATGTCACACTTTGTATAACCAATTTACAAAATGTATTGTAAATTTACATACATATTATCGAACTGTATGCAGCAAAGCTCTGGAATTCAATCCCCAGTCTCCTCTACTTATTAATTCCCTTCATGACTATTCCTCTATTAATTGTGGAAATTGCAATATTCTATGAGAGCCAATCTCAAATAAGGAGAGTGAAAAAAAAGACGCAGGAATACAATTAGAAAAAAAAAAAACAGAGACAAAGAAGATAGACATCCAGCCCACTTGCAAGTTTTATAAAGATGTGCATCCATATACCATTAGAAAAAAGTAATGAATTTTTAATATCTTGAAAAGTTTACTATCTTATTATATGTTGAAGGTATCAGGGATCTCAAAGTAGGGAGCTTGCAGACATCAACAATCACCCACTCCTCACCCGGAACAGCTCCCATCTTGAACACTATGATTCCTATTTGTCATTATCAAAAATATATCAGTTAGGGGTGTTAAACAGGTTTGGGCCCGAGTACATTTGACTTTGACCCAACCTGGGTCGGCTCCAGGCCCGGATCCATACCGAAAGGGGTTCAAGTAGGGGTTGACCTGACCATGTAGATATCCATGTAATGTTCAATTATATACTATTTTTTTTTCTTTTGTTTTGACAAGGTTACATAGGAATGGAACTTGAGATGTAGTGCTATAAAAACCCAATTGCTACCGCTTTGACCCAAGCCCGATTCCTTATATACTATTTAAATATTGTAAAATAGAGAGATTAAATTTTAATTTTTTATGTAGACCATGACTAGGTCGGTCCAATTGACCTAGACCGGACCCAAGTCCTGGTCAGGTCCCAGTCTAACAAGGACCCAGTCAGGTCAGGGTTGACCTGTCCCAAACAGACCCATTTACACCTTAATTCAATATTTATGTATTATAGAACAAACAATGTAACCACTCTGCCAAGTAAATAGAACAAGATTTTGCATGGAATAAAAACTAATTGGAGTGCTCCAAAAGAAAAATACTATACTAACATGTCAAACCACCTTTATGGACTCATAATATGGACATAAACAATGACTTTAAAAAGAACAACTCTACATAGTTCATCCATAAACCCATATACTTACCATGCCTTAGCCTTGGAGAAAGGAGGGACATGGTGCTCTCCAGTAATCTCCCTAAGAAGATGAAACACTAATTTAAAAGAAAAAACATGTAGAGGATGAGGAGGTCCTCCTATTTATAAAGCTCAAGGGCCCTATAGTGCCCCATTTAGATTAGGATTTGGCACTATCCAAAATATTTAGATAATCTATGAGGTAAGAGAGAGAAACAATCTGAGTTATCCACCTCTAAGATGACCATTATGATCTAGAGTGAATATTTAGGAACTTTGTCCCCTGAGATTTGACCGATATCCACTTCTAATCAATCTTGACTTTCAACCAGGCAAAACTAATCTTCGACAATTATTTAGAATTCATTTTCCCCCACAAAGCGATAATAAGGAATTTAAAATACTACTAAATTTGGGCAAAGATATTCTAGATCCCACAAAAACTCACAAAAGATTTTCTAAAGAGATATTTCCAACGAATAGTATATTTTTCAAAATTAAAAAAATAACCACCAAGGTTTCCTTCCACCATGATATCTCTCTCTTGGAAACATAACTAGTCAAGTCACCACATATGGATTTGTTGCGATTATAGTCATTGAAGCACGGGACGTGGGGATCACCTCTTTCATGTCGGCAGTTCTTGTTTGGAGACGAATCAACAGGATACGTGAATTGAGGAACAAGGTTCACACTGTCTGCTACCATACATTGCACCGAAGAAGCAGTCGTTCGTCTGGCACTCCGAGCAGTTCCGTACACTCCATTGAAGAAGCAGAGCCCAATTTACAAAGGCACTACTACTGAAGAACTTGTATCCGGTGAGTGGAAAATCGATCTTCCTATCTGCCTCAAGGTTGGATGAGAAGGCAAAGATAGCAAGGGCAGGGTAGGTAAGGTTAGGCGGGAAGTTAATGACCTATATTGATCAATCAAAACCGTGGTCTCAAATCGTGATGTTCAATCAAGTTGTTTGATCAATCATCAACATGAACAAAAATTAGGGGCCTCACCCTATGTGGGGTGTGTGGGTCGCACATCCCATGCCACGTGCACCCCACACGTGTGGGGCTAGGCTCTTAGTCCCCCTACACGTGGGTCCCACCCAATAAAACACTATTTTCTAAAATACCCCCTTTTAGAAAAATCACAGACCCTTTTGGGATTTTTTATGCCATTTAGAATCATTCTAAAATTCTCAAAAATATTCAAAAATCACAAAAACATATATTTAGTTGAAAACAATATTTCTAGAGTTCTAAAAACACTTAATAACACAGAAACACCTTTAGAAGTGGATTGTTACCATATAGGTCAAAAACAAGTGACTATCAAGGCACTCCACCCATATCAAGATTCACGATCCACAGTTGTCTTCTCAAACCAACCTAATGAGACCCACGACCCACAGTCTAGTGCAAGGGCTCATGATTGGCCTGTTAAAACTGATCAATAAGTAGTGAAAACATAGTCCTAGTATGTGGATTACAGGTTCCCCCCCTTAAGAGCAAGTCAAAATGCACATATCACTATAGTACAAGGGGCTCTCTCTCATACACACATGTCCCTCTATATAGGAATGCTTCCCAAAATGCCATTGTCAATTTCATATGCCTTGCATAAGTTTTGTTGAGTATTTAGCCATTGCTTTCACAAGCCTACATCCCCTCACAAGAGACCACATAGCTCTTCTGGCCTACAAACAACCCTAAGCATCTCTCCAACCTCAAGAAAGAATAACTCTCTATAAACTGGCAACGGAAGTGCCACATGCCCAAGGGTAAGGGTTTTGGACATGACCTAGGCCATAGACCGCCAAACTCTACGTCAGTCAGCCATAGTACACTCTCCCACCTAAGTGTAGAATCCACTATGATTTATTATACTTACATGCACTCAAGGCTTTTAAAGGCCAGAAACCCCAAGTATCCAATCTAGAATGCAATATAAGAACAAAATGAAGAGATTATCCCACCAATCTGAAAAGGAGTGGAATGACTTGCAGTCCATCTCACCTCTCCATCTCTTAACATTTCATTTTTACATGGTATCGAATCAACGATCAAGGAATATCTCAGCATAATCAAGGATACCCATAATTCTTCCTTTTCTTCACTCCTGTCTACTTTTGCTTCTTCTTCAAAACCCTAACTGATCTTCTTCCTATATATTTAATTCCATCTAAACCCTAACTTGAAGACCCTAATAGATATTCTCCATCTTCTTCAAAACCCTAACCGATATGCTCATCTTCTTTCTAAAACCCAAGTTTCAAAAAGGCGGAGGCCCGGACACAAAGCCAGGCGGCTTGTGTCACTAAAGGAAGTAGTGTTTCAAAAAACACTTAGCGGCACCTAGGCAGCCGTGGGGGTCCAAGACGCCCAGAACCTGGGCGGCCAGTAGAAAGGAAAATTGTTTTAGTCCATAATCCAAGATAGCACATCAATTTCTTCTAAAAAACCCTCTAATAAACTTCTAAAACCTTCAAAACTAAATTTAATAGCAATTGGTGATGTTTAAATCAATTTCTCATAACTTTGAGAAACCCTTCGGTCTCATAGAAATCACAAATAAATAATTTTTGGGGGGTTTTCTCGCTCTAAAATAGGCTCTAAAATCCACAATTTTCCTCCTTTTTATTAAAAAAAAGACCCAAAAATTCCCTTCAACGAGGAGCATTTTCGCCCCTTGGCACAACACAGGCCATAAGCGGGCCTCTCAAGGCTGGGAGTTGGGCACCCGCCTAGGCTTGGGCTAGGCGGTCAAGCTCTTTGAGCCGCTTAGGCACTAGGTGGTCCGCCTTTTAAAGCACTGAAAGGAAGGGGTTGCGGTGGAGGCTATATGCTTTGTGTGTATGTGTTGTGTGAATGTGTGTGTGTTTAGTGTGCGTGTGTGTATGCATGCGCATGTATGTGTGTGCGTGAGGTTTCGTATGAAATTCTTAAAGATCATTCTCTTTTTTTCTTTTTCTTTTTCTCTTTTGTATCTGTATTTGTGAGAGAGAGAGAGAGATCTCAAACACTAGGAGGATATGTCGAGAGAGAATGAGAGAGAGGGAGTATGTGAGAAAGAGGACCTTGCATCAAACACTTGGAGGCCGTCTTCTTCTTTTTCTTCTTCCAACATTGAAAAAGGGAGCATATAGGTCAATGCGTATCTTTTTGTGTATATGTGTGTGAGAGAGGTCGCTCATCAAACACTTGGAGTCCATCTTCTGCTTCTTCTTCTCAAATGTAGAGAGAGCACATGTACCCGAGAGAGAGATAGAGAGAGTCCATCCTTCCTTCCTTTTTTTTTTTGAAGGGATGCCTGCCTTGAGCCCGCCTAGGCTCCTGCCTTGGGCATGCACGCCTAGAAGCCTTGGCAGTTTCTCGACCATATCGCCTAGGTGACAAGGCAGCCGAAGCTAAAACCTAACCTGAAAAGCCTAATCCTCTCCTATAAACCCAAATTTCATCTCCTTTCCTCTTCTTCTCAGAGCTAATTCCGCCTCTTTTCTCCTTCCTCTTAAATCTGAATAGCTCTACATCTAATTCTTTTCACTTAATATTCCTCTAATTTCTCCACATAAACTCTAACTTCATCTTTGTCTTAAACTAACGGATTAAATTCTTTTATACCTAATCTCTCTCATCTTTCCTTGATTTCTAGTATCAAAAAGAAAGGCTCCATTGTTTCTCCAAAATCAGTTTCTTCGAAAAAGAAGATAACCAAAATCAATTACTCAAAAAGGAGCCCTAAAATTCAAAAAAACAAAAAGAACCCCATTCAATGGTTCAACCCTTGCACTCTTCATTTCTTCCCCAACTTGTTTATAAAAGATTAATTTCCTTGCATTGAAGCGTCAATCTTGCCCTTCATTCCAGTGTTGGCCTTAGGAGTCACTTGGATGGATTTGATCCTATGCCGATTAAGAAAAAAAAGACGAAAACAATAAAAATGGGAGTTTGTGATATGGTTTCAAATGAAAATACTACATACAGCACTTGGATAAAGCAAAATCAATCAATGGTCACATGCCTTATGTCCATGTTGTCTCAAGAAGTGCTGTGTGCGATTATGGATGACTTAGTGTGATAGAATTGCAGAATTGTCTACACAAGACTTATTCCAAAGACTCAAAAGCCTGGTATCCGCAATTTAGAAGGGAATTTCAAAACTTGAAAAGGAAATCATCTATTATCAAGGAGTATCTGCACAAGTACAAAGACCATCACTGATAAACTTGCTAACTATTGGACAAACCAGTTTCTGAGAATGATTAGGTACAAGTACAACAAATTCTTGTTAGCCTAATCTCTAAGTACCATGTGTTTATTGTATCATTGAATCATGTTCTCTTCTTCTCACAATCATGGGAGAGGACGAAAATTTTGATAATGAAGAGGACGAGATCGGAATAATGACTTTTGGAGGAAGAGGTATGGTCATCGACTCAGCTTGCAAAGAATGCCAATATCATATGTCAGTTATGCAAGCAAGGAGGACATGGTGCTATCAACTGCTGGTTCATCTTTAATGTTGGAAATTCAGGATGGTGAAGTATGAGTTTTAGACCTCATCAATATCGCTAATAATGTGACTAAAGTTTCCAAACCTGTATGAAGCTCACTCTACAAATGTTTTGGCTTTTTAAGCACAGCCAATCATGTTTTTCGGTATGTTGATAAGTTTCCAAAATTAATTCCATATCATGGGAAAGCAAAATCTGGAGAGGGAATGATCCACACCATCTAACATGTAAAAAGTGGATCAGTGTCCTCTTCTCCTGATTCTTTAGTTCTTTCCAACACTTCTCTTATTCCACAAATAAAGAGAAACCTTGTTTTTGTGTCACACTAATTGGTTATGCAAATTCCTAAAACATTTTACACCCTGTTTTGTGTATGTGAAGGATCTTCTCATGCAGAAGATGTACATAAAGGGGAACAATGTGGGAATCTATATCTTATCAAAGAAGTCAAGAGTTGAAGAAGTTACTCTTGCGTGTCTCTAAAGTTGATGTGTTGAATCAAGCAATGCTGGGTTTATGGCACTGTCGTTTAGCCCACTGCAATTTGTCATTTCTTATGAGTCTTGCTGTAAAGGGCCAATTTCCCCAATTTCCCTCCCTTTCTTTTCCAATTAGTTCATTGGACAAGTCAGTTGTCCTAGTTGTTGAGTTTGTAATAGTGGGGGTGAATTTACTTCCAATGAATTCATGAAGTTCCTTTGTGGTCATGGAGTAAGTCACCGGAAATTTTTCCCCGATACACTGGAACAAAACGGTGCAGCTGAAAGAGAACATTTGGTACATTGGGGACACTGCACTTTCTATGATGCACATACGAGGAGCCCCTCTTGAGTTATGGAGTGAGGCCTTTCATACTGTTATACATATTATAAATCGGCTACCGTCTACAGTTCTCGATGGAAAGTCCCCTTATTTCATGTTGTATGGAAGGAATCCAGACTATGCAATGCTAAGGACCTTTGGGTGTATGTGGTACGAGCATATTTATAAGAGCCTACTGAACAAACTTTCTCCAAAGGCTGAAGTTTGTCAACTTGTTGGATACACCGATGAGTATAACGGTTATCAGTATAATAATCAAAGCAATTCACGAATTATTATCTCATGAGGTGCAAGATGAAGGTTCATTTAGTGCGGAAGATGGACAGGTCAAGAATGGGTTGCTAGCCTCTGAAGGTGCAGATGAAATTCCAGGAATCTAATATCGGCGAGCTGGAAATGCCTACTGAGAGTAGCACAGCAAGGTATACTGGCCTTGGTTGAACATGGAACTACTCCAAGGATGTCATCAGAAATGTACCAAATGAGAAGTTCCAGTCAAAACCCATTGACTATTTCAAACGTTAACAGTCAACGGTCACTTACAGCAGAAGTCTGAACCATAATAATAAGCCATTGCAAACTTATAAAAGACAGCACATACCTGCACCTGCTGAAATATTGGACTGCCTTCAATGAACGAAAGGACACATTTGGAGGTTCAAAGTGACCAAATACAAGGTCGCGATAACAACTTGCAAGAGGTGAAAGAAGACAACCCATGTTAATTGGAGAATATGTAACAGGTAATTAGCAAGTGTCGACCTCCAATTCAAATGATCAAGATATCCCAGTCAGAAGATCTAGTCAAATCAGAACCCAGTTGAAAACGGAATTAGTTGTGAAGCATTCACCCTTCAACATTAAGTCTTTATGACAAATACAAAATATGCTTGCTTGAGAGGCAAGAAATTACTACTTAGAAGCTATGAAATATGAATGAAGAGATATGGGCTCTTCATGAGTGCCATACATGGGAGATAGTGGGTTGACCAATAAATATGTGGTTGGTTCCAAATGGGTGTTTAAAGTAAAGCACAAGGCAGATGGAACGATTGAAAGGTTCAAAGCTCATCTTGTAGAAAAAGGATATGCATAGGAGCATGGATTAGACCAAAAAAGACAAATCAGTCAAGTAGTCAAAATGGGGATGATTAGACTCATTCTCTGTTGCTGTTACAAATGATTGCCCATTACATTGACTAGATATGGAAAATGCATTTCTCCCTATGACTTGAAGGAAGAAGCATAGATGAAGCAGCCACCTGGCTATGGTGAGGGAGATTCACAATTGAAGGTGTAAAGGCTAAAATGCGCAATATATGGACATGTTTACTTCCACAGATAAGGTTGCAGCCTTATAAACGGCACCTAAAAACAAAACATATAGAAACCGAAAAATGTTTTGTTTGAAAAAAACCAAAGGACAAGAAACTGAAGCTAAGTTTGTTGGAACCAAAAATCTGATTGTCGATATCCTTATTAAGGCATTGACGAAGATCAGGCATTGGTTTCTTGTGGCCAAGTCATCCATGGTTCAAACCAGTGTACAACATAAGGGGAGCTCTTAGGAAGTGAAATCTAGGAGCAGCATTGGGGTATAGTTGTAAAATTGATGTGCAGGAGCAGTGTGGGGGCAATGCTGAATTTTATAATAAGAAGGAAATGTAGATGTAATATATTATCTTTATAAAGAGTATTAATGCAATATCACACCTTAAAGATGTAGTATATAAACCATAAAGTGAAACAAATAGATTACCACACCAATCTGAAAAGGTCTGGAATCAATCTCTCTCTCTCTC
>NW_006495273.1:7338703-7362766 GCF_000471905.2 Amborella trichopoda | reverse complement strand
CTCTCTCTCTCTCTCTCTCTCTCTCTCTCTCTCTCTCTCTCTCTCTCTCTCTCTCTCTCTCTCTCTCTCTCAATGAGAGCTCCCTCATATTGCAATAGCTCAAAAAGGATGCACTCAAAAACTTACCAAATAATTAAAATATAAGGTCAAATTCTCATAACAGTACATTGTAAGCAATAAATTAGGTCGAATTTAACAAAAATCTTACCTTGCAATTGCAGATCAAGGATTCCAATGTGCAACTTAAAATATCAAGGAAAAGGGAAGGCTTGCTTGTCCATTTTGAACCAAATGAGGCCATTAATCCAGTTGCAATCTGCACAATGAGCACTTTAGGGGAAAAATCAATTCAATTCAGATTCTCCAATAAAAAGGGAACTTCGTTAGCACTCAAACTCAACAAAAAAATGTCATCAAGTATACCTTTGGAAACAGATCATTCATAGGAGATTGTTGATATTCAGCCAATATGAGTTTGCTGAAGCAATCGACCAAATCCCCTTCAAAGTTTGTATTTTCTTTGACAATGAATAAGGTGCATTTGTAGAGAGCATGCAAGAGTGCGCCATGAAGCTTTTCCATATTGGCAAATGTTAGGACTCTAGGTTATTGCAAGCAGAACATATTAGCAATTTGGGTTGTTGTAGATGATTACATTGTGTTCACAACATGCATGAAACTTACAGGATGCACAAAGCTCGTCTACATCCAAAGATGGAAATCTCTCCAAAAGACAGCCAAACAAATACATTTAATTCCCGACCCTAGTGCAGCAGCTTTTTGCAAGAAATTGATCTTAAAAGAGATACTAAGATTAAGAAAGGAGTTTTTAAATGGAATAAAAACAATCACCAAAGTTAGATGCAACACCCTGTCTAGGAGTTAACACTAATGTGAATATCTCCTTAAGGAAAAGAGCATGTGAGACCAACCATTACTAGGTTTGTCACGTCAAATTTAACTTTGAATTGTACTATTATGAAGCAAGCTAGTTTGGAAAAAGATGCTTAGTGCAACAATGTTATAAAAAGCACCCACATCACGTACCTAAGTGACACCTTGAGGCAGGGCAGGAGCCTAAGCGCCTGAGCCAGTAGCCTCGTGCCTTAGCCGAGGAGCCCATCTCATGCTGTCCTTGAGGGCAATAATCACCATCGACTCGCAATCAAAATGGTTCGTTCCAACCATTTTAGAGGGCGCAAATGGGGCATTCTAACCCCCACTCTGCTCCTAGATGCTTCCTCAGCATTTTGCAAGTCAAAAATCCAAACTTCAAATTGTGAAATTTTTAAAGAACTATGAGAAATCATTTCCCATCCAACTTTTCTTTAGTTGATTCAATGTGAAGTATCAAGAGAGGTTACACATAGATCTTGGGTGATTGTAAAATTTAATATTCATTCAGAGCGTTGAGGATAAGAGATCGGGCAATAAAGGCTAGTCATTTTTGTTAAATCTCCCTGTATTTGAAGTCTTTCAATGTCTTTTTCATGCTCTTGTAGGAGTTGGGATCCAAATTGGAAACAATGATATTGCCCAGATAAAATTATGGAAATAATTTTTAAATTAATTGTATGGAATTTTACTTTTCCGATTTGTAATACTCAATTGATTATACATGTACTTTATATAATATACATAATTTGTCAGTTTGTTGCATATACTATGGATTTACATGTAACTATATACAATATATACAGGGAAAAGTACAGTGTCCAGATGAAATTTTGCAGGTGTATGCCACCTCTAGGCCACCTAAAAGATGTAGCAAATAATTTGTGGAAAATAAATTGACCAAAAATACTCCTAAATGTTCAAGGGGTATGTTCATCAATTTATTTTTTTGCAAATTAACATTTATATTTTTTTTCCGTGGGCCTGATTGTGAAGTGTGGATGCCCAAAAATCGAAGTTAATTCAATTTGTATAAAAAAAATTGAAGAGTAAATTGTTATGTGCAATTGTGTGGATGCCATATCATCCTTAAACACACGCACGCACACACAAAGTAGATAAATATATGCATATATGTTTGTACAAGGCACCACGAAATCAAGGTGTCTGCCTAGTTAGTGAGTCCCCTTTTGGCCAACCAGCGCCTTTTAAAACAACGGCCTAAAAGACTAGATACAATCCACTTGACACAGTTGTGATCACCAGCAGCCAATAACCAGTAGTAAGCCGCGTTTCACAGAGAGCAACAATCGACTAAGAAGAGAGTGCAATAAAAAGGGCACCAATGTGGGGATCCGCGTCCTCCAACATGCACCACAAGAGAAAACTAGGAGAAAGGCTCCATTTCGTTCAATTCGTTACAATCTTTGTTTTATTCACCAAACAAACATTACCCATTAGTCATAGGTTTCTATATTAATACCACTTACCTTCTAAAAACTCTCCCAACTGAAAACAACAAACTCCTTATCTTTCTAAAAGATAACCTTCAACTTATTATCTAAAAAAATCAATCTCTCTATCTTAAAAGAGAAACCCTCCTATCAACATGATTTTCTAAAAGATAAGTCTCCTACATTCATTAAAATTTCAATTAATCTTATTAAATAAAAATTGAATACCCTACCCACAAAATAAATAAAATTCCATTGTAACCAGTATGCAATAATACCTAAAAATTAACCCCAATAAAAGATAGAAAGTCTACCCACATATGTGAAAATTAAAATAAAAAAATTAACACAAATTTTGAATTATCAATCTCGTGATTTGCATCATTCTCCCTTTGTTGGAGAAAACTCACCCTCGAGTTTTGAAATGGGTTAACATGGATTCTTATCTAAACACAAGGCCTTTCTCAACCCGAATATTGTGCATGAACATTAGGGCTTGATCTTGGGACCCATGGGTTAGATGCTCGACTAAAATATCCTCAAGCCAATTATTGAAGGTTTTGGCACAAACTAACAATGCTAGCATACAACTGTGGATGGAATCTTCAAATTGGAAACAGGAAAGGTCAGCCCCACCATTGGCGAGAAAAAATAAATCTTTATAGTCAATGCCCCCTATTGCCTCCTCTTCAACCTCTGTACCACTTCTATCCACATCATTACCATCATTCCCACCATCACCATCCCTAGTAACTTGTTCTTCATCATAGATAGGAACTCCAAGTTTTTCATTTACATCTAATGCTTCATCCAAAATTGGATCACTATGATAGGATCACTTGGTTTTTTATGGAAAATAGGATCGCTATGAAGATAGGATCATTATCAAAGATAGGACCATCCACATAGTGAGCTAGGGACAGTTTTTCTCTTTCAACCACATCACTTCATGCCATCAACTGATGAAATTTGATGGTGTACTAATCCAACATTTTTTTTCCTAACTAAGACTATTCATCGTATGATAAAGGGACAATAGACAATTTTCAGGTAGATTTTTTTCTTTAATTTCTTTCTAATCTTCCCAAGTGTTAATTTTGGACTTTCCCATTATCTCTCGCTTTGCTCTCAGCTGTTCCCATTATACCGAAGCACTTTTCTTCAATTTAATGGCAATAATTGTATCTTTGTATTCTCTGACACATTCTTGTAATCAAGGACCCTCTCAACTATGTTTAACCAGTATATAAACTCCTCAAGCTGCAACTTTCCTTCAATATCAGGAATATCTACTTTTAGATCTATGGATTTTGAGTGCCACCTATACCTCCAATCATATTCCTCTTTACTCGACTCATCCCACAGAGCACGATCTTGGAAAGGGTTGTACTCAACTTCATCTTGAACGAACAAAACTTCATTTCACCCACAATCGATCCCTACAAGCCGGCTTGTAAGTTCTTGAACTTGTCAACTCAGATCCTTTATCTCCTGATCCCACTCATCATGAGGTGGACCCATAGGAATACTCATGCCTCAACCTATTCTTGCTGCCATGGATTCACCAAATCATAAACCCTAGGTAAAGAACAAATAGCAAGGTCTAGACTTATTAGGCAAACCTTAGCCTAAAATCAGAAAACCCTATACTTGGTTGCAGATTCCTAGCTTTGTTGTTGAAGAAAACCTGGGCTCTGATAGCAACTAATGCAGTTGTTATCACTGGCAGCCAATAACCAATATTACAATTGTTCTTTAGAAAGAAAACAATCGACTGAGAAGAGATCGCAAGAAAAAGAGCACCAATGTGGGGATCCGAGCATCCACCATGCACCACAAGAGAAAATAAGGAGAAAGGCTCTCTCTCTCCATTGTTAAAAAACTCTGTTTCATTCATTAAAAAGACAACCCATTACAATGGAGCTGTTTTTTATATTACAACCACTTACCTTCTAAAAACTCTCCCCACAAAAAAAAGAACAAACTCATTATCTTTCTAAAAGATAACCTTCTTCAACTTATTATCTAAAAAAATAAGCCTCCTTGTCTAGTAAGATAAAACTTCCCATCTATGTGATTTTCTAAAAGATAAGTCTCCTAAATTCATTCTCCTTCATGCTTAACCCAAACCACATAGGACACCCATTAGGAACCCCTTGTGGTCTACTATGATCCCACAAAAATAGAAAACTAGCAAAATTTTAAAACTCAAGTTAATCCTAATAAATAAAAATTGAACACCCTACCCACAAAATACATAAAATTCCATCGTAACCCTTATGCAATAATTCCTAAAAATTGACCCCAATAAAAGATAAAAAGTTTACCTACATCTACGAAAATCAAAATAAAAAAAAAAAACATTAAAGTTTGAATTATCCATCTCTTGACTTGCATCACAACTGCATTATAACATATTGCAGCAGGGGATGTAGAAATAATAACCAATACCCAAAAATTCTGGGATCATGCTAGTAAAAGTGCTAGGCAGCCCCAAGCGATTTAGAGTGCTAAAAGTTCTAGGTACTGCTAATTAATTTAGAGAAAACAGTTATTTAATTTAATTAATAGACACAAACAATAAATATAAGTGGTTTAAAAAACGGTTCGGTGCCCCCGATCAGGCACCCCAAAACCCATTCGAACCAGTGAATCGACGTTTCGGATCATGAATCAATCAGAATCAGAAATTTTTGTCCCAAAAAATCTTTAAAAAATCACTAAAATCTCTAAAAATAGTGTTGTTTAATTTCTAAAAAAATTTAAGAGTGGTGCATTACGTATTTTCATTACTTTGTAAAAATAGGTAATTACTAAGACGTTGTTTTTCTATCTGGCTGTCTGTATAATTAAAATAAATAAATTAATAAATACAATATAAGACTTGGTTATCATTGTAATTAGTATAATATTAATTACAATATTATAATAAATGTGATTCAAAAAACAAGGGTATGACCCTCACAAATAAATAAATCTAATATATAATAATTAGTGTGGATAGAAATATAGAATTTAAAAATATAAATTACAATAATATTTTAATAAAATTAAAAGATAAATAAATAAATTCATACTTGCAATGTGAGGTAAACTAGTTACAAACACTTCCATATTATAAGATTAAAAAAATTAATTCGTTTTACTCATCCAAAATTATTACAACCTAACTAACTATAATAATATATATTAAAATTGAAGTTGTTGGTTTATAACTTTATATTTTATAATTATTTTACTATACAAATAAAAATATAAATGTTTTATAATATCATCTAATTTAAAAAATTTTATTTACAATTATAAGATAAAATAATACATTACAAAATTTATAATATAAATAAATTAACAAATAATATATAATATTTTCTTATTAATAAATTAAAAAAATTCATATTTGCAATGTGGGATAATTGATAAACAACTTGAAATAATTCTAAAGTGGTATAAGTTAGAGTTATTTTTCTCTCTTAAAATATCCTCTAAACTTTTTTTTTTTTTAATATTCAATAAACTAGAATTAGTATTAATTTTTTGCTTTTTTTAATATCCTATGAGCTAGTACTAATTTTTTAATCCTAATTAACTAATTAATTAATTATTAATCATATAATAAAATAATCCCATGAGATAATAGCCTAATAGAGTTTTTATGTTTTTTTGGATAAGTAAATTTAAATTTTTTTGGTGAAAGATAGAGGTGATGGGCACCCAATTATTAATTTTATTTTTCCTTTTTTTATCATCTAATTTAATTTCTACCATTGGGCATACTTCTTACTTTTGATGCGTGTACACCGTCGCACATACACCATCGCGCGTACACCGCAGTATTTTTTCTTTAAAACCTATGGTCCCAACCCGTACACCTGCTTTTTAACTCATTTAATAGCAGAGTCTTTATCCCATCATACAATTAATACGCAGTCTTTATCCCATCGTACACCATCAAGCGGATCTATCAAAATAGGCGTAGTAATTTATCCCACATTGAAGCCATGTGGGAAGAAAGACTACTATAAAAGGATCAAACCTGCCCGTGCCTGACGATGTTCTTGTTGCATGGCCACGCGTACGCGCGTTGTGCATGCTGACGTCAGCTTTTAGGAAGCGATTTTAAGTTGTGACTCAGCGGTTCACTGTATAGAATCGGCGACTCTGGACGATTTACTTTAGCAACTCGTCTGACGATTTTGTATATTTCACTAGAATCAACACGGGATGACCGATTCCCGTGTCGACTCGAGCGAGTCCGTTGCAACTCGCCGATTTTTAAAACACTAGTAAATATTGATTTCACATCATCACTACTCACTCTTGAATCCTGCAAAAGTCTCCCATGTATCCAAAAATTGATTTCACATCATCACTACTCACTCTTGAATCCTGCAAAAGTCTCCCATGTATCCAGTATATTATAATCTGGAGAACACCATTTTGTACATTGGTCCATCTCCCTCTTAATTTTCACTAATAACCTTAAAGCTCATTTTCTGCCTCCTTTTCCTCTCCTCATCTTGCCGGATCAAATAATTGCCCCCCACCCACTAGTCTTCATAATAAAAAAAGATATGGCCATTTAAAAAAGAAAGGAGCGGCTTTTCCTCTCTGTGTATGTAAACATGGCTCTACTTCTAGCCCGCCTTTTCTTTGAGCGTAATGACACTCTAAGCCAATACAAACCCTCCACGATAGTGTTTAGAGAAAGAGGCAAACATAAATGTATCTAATCAACATCTCACAACATCTAAGCCTAGGCCCTTCTCCCCAAACCCAAAAGATCAGTACACAGAAATCTATAGCCAACAATATAGCCAGTGAAGTGCTCAAACTATGAGAAGAGGCTTCACCACCATCACACCACTCACATTCCCCAACAACCGAGGCAACAGGAACCATCAATTATTCTGTTTTTTTGGACTCAGGGGAGTATGCAATGTCCAGCTCCATTTGAGAAACAAAGGGAAGCATGGATATATAGGAAGCCCTTCAACATTAACAGAAACGTATTTGGTACAGGCATGAACCAGCAGTTAAGTAAATCAGAAATATATAGCCATTTTGTTCCATCGTTGCTTCCAAGCAGCCAAGTCCAACCACACAGATTAATTATGTCTCTAATAAACAGTAGATACAGATGCAGGATAGATACAAAACCAAAATGTGCATGAATCCTAAATTCCAAGATCTAGTTGTTGCCTCCATATTTGCTAAAATCAAAGATAATCACATATATGTATGTGATAAAGTTAATTATGTCTCCAACAAATGCCAGATACAGATGCAGGATATAGACAAAAAGCAGAAATGTGTCCCCTAAAATACAAGATATCGGTGTTGCCAGCTAATGCTCTAAAATCAAAGGTAACCACCGATGGTTATGTGATTGAATCATTGCGATCACACAGTAAATTATTTAGGTAAACAGATTTCAGATATTGATGCATACAGAGCTACAAAATCAGAGATGCATAAATGAGAATGTCATTCTAACGCCCAAAAATCAAAGATAGGAACCAGCAGCTAGCCTTAGCATCAATCAGTAAGTAAACATAAGATTCAGACCATAGATGCTTCTTACCTCAACCAAGGCCTGACCAGATTAATAAGAGACAGGATCTGCCTATAAGCCGCACTATCTACACACTTGCTTTCATACATACAATTCACAATACAGAAAACAGTTTCGACAATCAAAGATGCGAGCCCTGATTCGTGCTTCTCCACCTCATCCGGGAGCAAGCAAGCCCCAACTTCATCCCGACATAAATCCCGAGTAACACCAGGTTGCAATCCCTCTAAAACTTGATAACATAGAACCTTAGCTTCATTATAATAACCCCATATCTGGCGTCTTCGAGCAAGGAGAAGCCTTTGTTGATCGAGACCATAGGGCTTCCAATCAAGACAGGGCAAAATTCGTGAAATGCAAGTAATTGTCATCTCATAGATTTTGAAGAGCTCTTTGGACCAGGCTAGGGTTTCACATGTGATAGGAGATGGGCACGTTTTAAGGGTTTCAGGTAAAACTTTTAGCAGTCGGGAGAGAGAGGATACGAAGCACTTCGCCAGAGGGCGAAGATGTGAGGGATTGGATTCAGAGAGAGAGAGGAGGGGCTTGAGGTATTCATAGAAGCGATCGGAGAGGCCTGCACAGTTGGAAGTTTGGTGTAGAGTAGAGATAAGTTGCTCCATGAGAGTTGCAGGTGGAGAGTTTTGAGGGAGAGAGGGAGGGAGAGACGTAAATAGAATAAGGGAATTTGAAGGTTTAGGAGGGAATTTTGAAGAGAGAGTCGATGAAAAACTGTAGGAGGGATTGGATTTTGGAAGGGGAACGCATTTTGGTGCGTCCGCATACGCACTTTATTCATGTGCGGGTTCCTTCAAAATTTCTCTTTAAATATAATATGTCAATAATCTTGACTCTCACATTTGGGAGTGGCTGCACGAATCATGATTCATCATTCTGCTCTATCAAATACCTTCTACTTACATCCAAGCTTACACCTCCTAATATATGTTACAGTGGGTCAATACTATATATGGCCTACCTACCTATATCTATTTTCTACCATCTTATCACCTATTAAAGTCGTACCTAAGCTTTATTGAATGTATTTATTTCAAATTATATCTTTTCCCATCTTGTTACTCATCCATATAAACATCATTGTCTCAGTTATACTCATCCAATGGGTATATTGTTTCTTGACAGCCCAACATTTTGCCCTATAAAAACAAAGTTGGTATCATAGATACTCTATAGAACTTCTCCTTCAGCTTCATTGGCATGTAGAGATCACATAAAACTCTGGTTGTACATCCTCACGTCGTCCACCCAGCTCTAGTTTTATGTGAGGCATTTTCCTCAATCTCTCCGTTTTCTTTTATTATCGACCCAAGCTATTGAAAATACGCTCTTTTTGGTATTTCTTGGTCATCAATCTTAATTATTTCCTCGTCTCTACTCCTTTTTATTACTAAATGTGCATTCCATATACATTGTCTCAGTCCATCTAAGTTTAAAACATTTATATTCTAGAGCATCCATCCAAAGTTCTAACTTTGTGTTGACGCGGATTTAAGTCTCATCGATAAAAACTATGCCGTCTGCAAAATGAAATACACCACAATACCTCATATTGCCTCTCACGACCATGAACCTTAAATTATAAAAATATATTACTTTATTTTTAGATAGATTTTAGCTATTCATTTAAATTCTTTTTAAATAATCATTTTATAGTTACAAAACTATTTTTTTTCATATTCCGTCATGGTGGTGGTCAAAATTATCACCTTAAAAATTCCACATCAAAAAATCATCTTTAATACACTTTTTTAAAGGAGACGACATATAAACATGGACACAAAGACAGTCCTTTGAGGGTCAAGATATGGGAATATATATAATGAGACCATTTACCTTTAGTACAAAGAGTTTCCAGTTACTTATAATCATCGAGAAATCTGATAGTTTGGGTGTGTTACAAAGTTCAAAAAAAAAAAAATTGAATTTTGAGCTTGATTAATGAAATAAATGCAATCACTTAATTTCACAACTAATAGTCAACATTAAATGGGACCACGTTGTACCAAAGGTAAACAGTCTCATTGTATATTTTTCCTTATATAAGGGAGTAGTTTCATATGGGGGAATGTGGAATGTCGGGGTTTTTATATGATGGGCTTTGGTGGATTTTGTAGGTTCATGAAAATGTCAACTCGACAGTGTGGAATGTCGGGTTTCGATTCAAATGGCAAAAATGACTTCTATACAAGGAGATGGTGCCCAGCCAATCATTCTATTCTCTTTCTAAGAGCAAGGTAGACTACTCCATCAAATCATAGTTGGGTTTAGATGTATATTACCAAACTTGAGCTACGGTTGTTAATGGGCCCATGCCACTCTGGGGCTTTCGAGCTAAGGCTAGTTTCAAACTGAATTCATGACAAATGTGCTCTTCTTTCTTTGGTTGGTTTGGGTTGGGATCAAGGCTCATTATCATGAATTTGGGGTGTGGCCCTGAATTTATAGTTTTGAGCCTGGCTCAGGTCTGGAGTCCGGACTGATCCAGCTAGTTAACTACCCTACTTGCCATTCTAATTATCTAAATGTGTAGTTGTAGAGGATTTGCAATCAATTTAAAAAATTAACGGAGTGTTTTGATCGAACACTCATCTTAGACATCATCATCATCATAGCCTTTTTCCAATTAGATACCAAGAGCATCTTAGGGTTATGATTATGATATGGGAGATCAACACCTGCACACAAGTCATTTAGAGGGAAAACAAACGATATTGTGTTAGTGTTTTATGTCTAGAAAATTTATGTTCGTCCCCCGCGACCATGTTATCAAAAATTTGAATTGAATTTTTTATATATGTACTTTTATTTCTTATTTTTCTCAAAATGCTTTCTCTTAAGACATTAAATATCCAAGCAATGATGACTTCGAATTGCCATTCTGAACAAGTTTTTAACTGTGACCTCATACCTTCATGATAAGAAGTCAAGCTTTTTTAATTGAGACTTTGGACCTTTGTGCTCTAAACGCAAGGGTTTACTCAGACATGTAACTTCATACCTTCATCTTCTGCAGTCAAGTTTTGTTGAATGACTTTAAATCCTTAAAGTCTAAAGTCATTTAAACAAGTTTTGACTTCAGATTTTGAAAGTCCGAAATCAACATTTTCTCAAATATTTCAAGTTAGGTGGTTTTAGATCCTCAAGATCTTAAGTCAAACACTCTAAACCTTAATTTCAAATATTCAAGATCGGAAGCTAAGAATGATACTTTCATTTCTAACTTTGATGGTCCGAAGTGGAAGCATTTTGGAAAATTAAAATTATATATTAAGCAAGAGGAACACCCTCGCTATTTTTGCGTTACGTGTCCCTTTTTATTCCATAATTGTCCTCTCTCTCTCTCTATTATCCCTCCCTCTTCCTAATGCCATATTTCTCTCTCCCTTTCTTCTTTCTTTAAATATCTCCCCCAAAATATAGAAAGCATTAGACGGCTTATCTCACTTTCTCTTTCTCTCTCCACACTATCTTTCTTTCTCTCTCTCTATTTATCTCTTACTTTTTTTCTTTCTCACATCCCTCTCTCCACACTATCTCTCTCATGTCCTCTCCTTCTATCTATCATCTATTTCCTTAAATCTCTAACAAAATTTGAAAGTATTTCTCTCTCCAATAAACTCTCTTTATATCTCTCTACCCGTGTCACCCAACCCCAGAAGACAAGTGATGTGTCATCCCCTTTAAAAAAAAAATAACAAAATACAAAAATTGGACAACACTCCCCGGTCACCCAGTCCAGGAGGACACGTGATTATGGCCCCACCTTTTCCTACCAATATATATATATAAGATAAAAAAAAATATTGGGCAACGCTCAAATTTTTTTGAACAAAAATGCCCCTGCTCAAGTTCCAGGGCGTTCTGGGATAAAAAATTATCCTTTTTCGTATATTTTCTTTATGAAATTCTTTTTCAAATGATTTTAAAATAAATTTATCTCAAACAGCATGTTAGAATCTCCTCGATGGTACAAGCTTAAACTACCATCCAATTTTGAAATAAAACCCAAAAAAATTCAAAAAAATAAGCATAAGACAACCCAAAAAACCTCTAGAATCCAAGTCATGTGATTTTGGAGGTGGGTGGCCTGGGCGACACAGAGTCATTGGGCGACAAAAGGCATGTCGTCCAAAAATTTTTAGACAAATAAGCCCCTACTCCAATTCCAAAGCCTTCCGGGGACAAAGTTGGTTTTTTTATGCATTTTGCTTACGAAAAGGACTGTTTTCAAATATTTAATTAATTTTCAAAACTTTTCAGATACTCCCTAGTGGCACGAGTTTAAACTGCCGACCAAAATCACAATTAAAAAAAAAGGTCAAACTTGTGCAACGTAAAAAAACCAAGATAGGAAAACGTCTAACCTCGTATGACATTAAAGGTCGGGTGTATTCAAAAAATGTCTAGCCCCGTATGACATAAAATGTTGAGTGTATCCGTCTAGCCCACTATGGTGTAAAGGGTCAGGTGTATATGTCCGTCACTGCAAGGCGTTAAATTGCTTAGATGACTTTATGGTTGCAGAAGCCAAAAATGCTAACTAAAAAATTATTTTTAAAATATCTTTATTTTTTCAAAATGATTCACTAGATGTCTTGGTTTAAAAAACTTTAACTTTTTTGTTAAAATCGTAACTTGTCCAAAGCTCCTGGTTCTATTTTAAAACTCTCCTTATTTTTAAAATTTCTAAAACGTATTTTAAAACAAAGGAGCTTGGACACTCGTATATGATGATTACTGTGTTGCCGCCTCATCTCACTCTTTAGAATTGACCAGGCAAACGTTTTCTTAAAACA
Organism: Amborella trichopoda; assembly: GCF_000471905.2. Next base: position 7,350,029 of record NW_006495273.1, on the reverse strand, counting down.
AATAAAACTTATAGAATACCTTAAGAAACCCTAAAAAAAAATATATATATATATATATATCATATTCAATAGTTTAAAAGTGAAAACCTCTGAAGTTAAATGACATGGCCAGCAAATCCAACTCGAGTTTCATGCTTGCGGAAATCACCGAAACATCTCATGCCGAAAACCCTAGGATGAAAATGCCCTAAGTGGGTAAGCGGGGAGTAAATAAAAATGTCACCAATGTCTACTTCTTTAACACTCACATGTCCTTTGAATGACAGGGAGCACCAAATAGTGACAGCTGTTGACACCCTATCTTGAAAACTAGCAAATTCAATGTTTTATTTAACTATAGACAGCCTTAGGACCACAATATCCCAGTAAACCCCCAAACCATAGACCACCATAATCCATATTGTTTGCCATGTGATCCAAAATCCTGTAGAACACCTTATTTTAGTAAAAAAATATTTAAAATACTAAAACATATCGTTTTGACCTAAATTTTTGCATGCAGCATCACAAGAGCCCGTAGATCCCCCCATAACTGGAATCTACCGATTCTGGGTAGATTTGGTTTGGGCAACACCACTGGTGCGGTATCCTCCAACGCAGACTGACCCAAATCGGTTGATTTTTGGCAAGCAGCATCCCAACAACCCCAAATTAGCCCATACAATAATCTTCCAACTATGGGCATATTTGGTATGGGCGATATAGCCTAGACTGACCCAAATCAGTTGATTTTTAGCAAGTAGTATCCCAATAGCCCAAAATCACCGCATACTGGAATCTGCGAATTTTTAGTAGATTTGGTATGCCAATTTTTGCATGCCAACCCCACCTGAATCATTTTTGGCTAGGTTCATTGAACTTGGACCATTTTGGTATGGGTGATACTATTAGCGTCGCCCAAGCCTTGGACCACCAAAACAACAGTCTAGGCTGAGAAATCTTTTGGTTTATAGTTTGTTACCTATTCCAGACATTTTTCAGCTTATAAAAAGGTCATTTTGGGATCATTTTAGGTTAGACTCTTTAGACCTTATTAGCTTGTTTGCCTAGAGAAAATTATGAGATTGTGAGACTTGAGAAAAACCTAACTCTAAGAAAACATTGGCTTTAGGCCATCTACAGTCCTTAAATTAAGAAATCTATCAAAACCTGAAGAAAGACAAAGCGGATACATGACATAAACTCAGCCGGTCCTGAAACAAGCGAGGCCTCGAAGCCTCAGAAGTTCCGGGCCACCTAGCCCGATCTGGTATTTTTTTACTCTTTCTGCATTTATTTATTTTTATTAGAATTAAATCCATTTTATTACATTTTATATTGTATTTTGTATTTTGGATCAATGTTGGCTCTACCACAGATCTGAGAGCAGATATGCTCACTGCATAGTAGATCTGGCCTCAAATCAGAATTTGATTGTCCCACCCTCTATTACTCTCTTAAAAAATCAGTTTGTAGTTCGGATCCAGTCGAATCTCATTCAGAGGTAATCTCGATATGCACTATAAACACTGGACCATTGGATTTAGAGTTCTCTCCACAATATCGCCTTTTCTCTTAAATGTTAAGGGAATTTTTTGGGACCCCAAACCTAAAGCAGACACTTGGGTTTAGGGTTCCCTCTGCAATAGCGCCTTTCCTCTTAAATGCTCTGGGAACTTTGTCAGACCCCAAACCCTAAAGCAGACACTTGGGTCAGGGTTCCCTCTGCAATAGTGCCTTTCCTCTTAAATGTTGTGGGAACTTTGTTGGAGCGCAAACCCTAAAGCAGACACTTGGGTTTAGGGTTCTCTCCGCAATAACACCTTTCCTCTTAAATGTTTTAAGGATTTTTCCGGACCCCAAAAGCAAGGATTCAAGGTGGAGGGACAGGAGGGAGGAGAGTTTGATGGAGGAGATTGAGAAGTAAATGACTTGCAACCCTAACCCCAATATCATTGAGCATTTTGCGGATTTGAAGACGGAGTTACAAACCATATATGCACAGCATTGGGACAACATACTAGAGATCTCTCTGAGGATCAAGAATAAGAGGTTTGAGAGTGTGTTGGTTCCTGACATCACAGCCGTGGGTGAAGGGAGGGGAGTTGTTATGTCATTGAAGTTGGATAGGCTATTTGATTTAGTGTCGGGTTTGACGGTGATGGACCCCAAGAAGTACCTAGCTGAACTCAAGAGCATGAAGATCACTGGTAATGTTGAGATTTCAAACATCAAGAGGGTGAGGTTGTTGCTGAAATCCATGAGGGACGCTAATCCCAAATATCGATGGATTGCGGCCGCAAGGTTGGAGGAGGCTGCAGACAACATCTAGGCAGCTAGGTATCTAATTGAGAAGGGGTGCCAAAAGTGTCCCAAGAATGAAGAAGACATGTGGCTTGAGGTGTGTAAGCTGGCTAGCCCTGATGAAGACAAATCCGTCATCACGAGTGGTCTGAAGTCCATTCCAAACTCGGCAAAGCTGTGGATGCATGCAACGAAATTGGAGCATGACGATGCAAAAAAAGAGTAATGTGTTGGTCAAGGGGCTTAGGAACATCCTTGATTCCGTGAGGTTGTGGAAGGCAATGGTGGAGCTTGCCAACAAGGAGGATGTGCTGCTCTTGCTTCATGCATGTTCAGTTGTAGCTTGCACTTGCAAGGCTTAAAACCTGTGACCAAGAAGGTCTTCAACGAGGGGAGGGAGAAACTCCAAGGCCCGTTTGGATAGGAGGAAATTAGGAATCTTAGATATTTGAAATCCTAAGGAAATCTATGGATTTTTAATATCAAGGATTATTTTTTATGGATTCCTCAAATCTCTTGTTTGGATAAACAATGCAAAATTTATGGATTCCTTGCAATCACTTCCATGTCCATTGTTTGGTAACAAAACTTGATACAATTGATCTCTCTACAATTTTTATATGTTTTATCTCTCTAAAACTCAAAATTTGGGATAGTGTATTTATATAAATTTTGAGATAGTTCCTCTCTCTAAAATTTTATATGGTTTATCTCTATAAAATTTAATATACTTTTTATCCAAACTTTAAAATTTGAAATTGTCTATCTAAAATTTTTGAGATAATTGCTCTCTCTAAAATTTTTTGGTGTTTTACTCTCTCTAAAATTTAATATAGTTTCTCTTTCTAATTTCTATAATTTTAAGATACTCTCTCTATAAAACTTAAAACTTGAGATAGTTCCCCTCTTCAATATTTTTGAGATAGTTTATCTCTCTAAATGTTTTTAAGTAGTTTCACTCTTTAAAATATCATTTAGTCATTCTCTCAAATTTTAAGATACTTTCTCATTCTGAAAGCTAAAATTTGAGATAATTTCCCTCTAAAATTTTTATGATAGTTTCTTTTTCTAAAATTTTTTATGTACTTTATCTATTTAAAATTTGATATAGTTACTCTCTTAAATTTTAAGAGGCACTCTCTCTCTAAACTTCAAGTTTGAGATAGTTTTTCTTTCTAAAATTTTGAAATAGTTTCTCTCTTTAAAATTTGATATAGTGTCTCTCTAAAATTTGATATACTTTCTCCTTTTAAACTTTAAATTTTTAGATACTTTTTCTCTCTAAAACTTAAATTTTGAGATAGTTTCTCGCTAAAAATTTATGAGATAGTTTATCTCTCTAAAAATTTCATGTACTTTCTCTATCTAAAATTTGATATAGTTTATCTTTCCAAAATTTTAAAATACTTTCTCTCTCTTAAATATAAATTTTTCCATAGTTTATCTCTCCAAAATTTTTGAGATAGTTTTTATCTCTAAAATTTTTTAGGTAGCTTCTCTCTCTAAAATTTGATATATTTTTTATCTTTAAAATTTTAATATATTTTATCACTCTAAAATTTCAAATTCGAGATAGATTCTTTCTAAAACTCAAAATTCGAGATAGTTTCTCTCTCTAAAATGTGAGATTTTTCTCTCTTTAAATTTTTTGGCAGTTTCTCTTTCTAGAATCTATAATAAATTATCTCTAAAAGTTTAAGAATACTTTCTCACTCTACAATTTTAAAAATACTTTCTCTTTCTAAAACTTAAGATTTGATATAGTTTCTCTCTCTAAAAATTTAAATATAAAATTGTTTTTCTTTCTAAAAGTTTTGAAATAGTTTATCTATCTAAGAATTGAGATAGTTTATCTCTCTAGAATTTTTCATGTACTTTCTCTCCCTAAAATGTGATTGTTTCTCTCTAAAACTTAAAATTTGAGATAGTTTGTCTATTTAAAATTTTGAGATAGTTTATCTCTCCAAAAAAATTGATACTTTCGCTTTCAAAAATTTTAACTTATTTTATCTCTCTAAAATTTTAATATACTTTTTCGCTCTAAAGTTTAAAATTTGAGATAGTTTCTCTCTCTAGAATTTTGAGATAGTTCATCTCTCCAAAAAATTGGCACTTTATTTTTCTAAAATTTTAACATACTTTCTCTCTCTAAAAGTTAAAAATTGAGATAGTATCTCTCTCTTAAATTTTGAGATAGTTCATCTCTCTAAAAAATTGGTACTTTTTCTCTCTAAAATTTTAACATACTTTCTTGCTTTAAAAGTTAAAATTTGAGATAGTGTCTCTATCTAAAAGTTTTGATATAGTTTATCTCTTTAAAAAAATTAGGTACTTTCTCTTTCTAAAATTTTCATACCTACCAGATGCTCCCTATGTTTCGGGTCGAGGGAGCCAATAAGTGAAATCTATGGGCCTTGGAAATGCAAAAAACAAATTTTGGTATGGAAATGAAATCATGGAAAAGTAGGTCTTATTTCCATGACTTTGATTTTCCTGATTTTAAATATTCTAGTCATTAAGCAATCTAAACAATGGGTTTTGGAAAAATCCAATGTATTAAGAATCCATACCTTGAAATCCATTTACGCAAATGAGCCTTAAAGGGTAGTTTGATATCTCCAGCATCGAAGCTTCCCTTATTCCCTTCTATATTTTATACATCACATTGACATCTTAACATGGAGGTTGGTTACTTGCTAGTGGAGGTTATTCATGTATGTAATACCCCCATATGTTACATACATACAACATGTCCAAGTGTAACATATAGATGTGACACACACCATTTTATATCGTATATGGTACATTATTATTGTGAGTGGGTACAAGAATGTTATACATCACATAACATAAAACGCATGCCATAATATTAAGGGATTGTATACTATGCACCTTTAGTACGAGAGGTCACAATTACTCTTAGCCATTTGATATCGACATAGATGGCTTTCGGTGTATCCTGAAGTTTGATAAATTTTTTTTTGAACTTTGAGTCTAGTCAATGATGCATTCACAACCACTCAATTTAAAATTGGACATGTTCTTTATGAGTCTTATTCACATGTGAGTTGCTTTTAACACTCATTTTTTTTATATAGATCTTTGATCCAAATTTGTATAGATCTATGATCTATACTATTATGATAACGAATACAAAAAATAAATTAAAAGGAAATAAATATTTAAAATATTTTTTTAACGATTATTTTTCCTATCCATTGGATAGGAATCTTTAATTATGGAGGTTCATCTTAAAAATGGACGTCGAGATAGTAAGTCAGCCAACTCATAAAACATATTTCCTTAAAAATTTGATGGACAAGAGTAATTGTGATCTCCTTGCACTAAAAATAAATGGTCTCTTTATAAATTTTTCTAAAGTTTAATATGTTGTTGGCCATTCCTAACATATATTATAGTGGCCGTTGCTGTAATCCCAAAAAGGTGAATATGGGGTGATCTTATGCTGGAAATATGATACATACGAATTTTTAATTTTAATATGATGCAATGTTGCATACATTTGACCGGACCAAGTGTAAAAAAAAATTATAAAATAAAAAAATATAAGGCAATCTAATATTTCTAATATCGAACTGCTCTAGAATGGGGTAGTCCGATGTCTTTGCCTTAGGATCCAAAAAAATAAAAACTAAAAAAAAAAATAGTGGTTTGATATATTTGCAACATCAAATCAAGGACAAAACTATAACACAAGGGAAATTGTTTCATACGGACAGGACCGCATTTCCACAATATGCGGAATATGTGGTCTAGAGGTATAAAGCATCCATCTTAAAGATGGATGCAAATAGGTGGTCCATCTAAAACAAGTGTAACTAACATTTCAAATGTATTTTTAATATAATTATTATTTTTAGTTTTCAATTTTTTTTTCATATTCATGATCTCCATGTTAAAAATTATATATTACCTAAAAATTTAGATCAAATTATATTAAAAAAATATTTTTACTGCAAAACACACATTTCTACAATATGCAGGCTGTCTGCATAGTAACCGCGTCCATAACAGAAAGACCTTAAAAAACCCTTACCATATTCAGCTGACCTCAATTCGTGTCTATTTTATGGAAAAAGTTTATATAAGGATGTTACATTATAATGTAGAACCACGGATGCCCCTCAAAAATCCATCCAAAAAGGTAGTTTTAATATTGAAAAACCCTTTGATTGATCATCTCGACATCGAGATATATGACTATGAAAAATAAAAAGATTTTAAGCATCTGAAAAAGTGCATTTTACAACATATTATCTACACCGTCCATTTTCAAAATTTTCATATTTTTATAGATCTACTTGATTTTAACCATTTTTTAAATTTAAAATTTTATAATTAGATATAAAAATAAATTTTGAGATAATCCTAATAACATTTTACATCAAAATTATATACCATCATAAAATTTGAAGGTGCACGTTACCTCTACACCTACGGATGCATCCGTATGCAAACTGCACCCCTGTTTTGTTGGACATAGAATAATCGTCAAAAATTTAACCACCACGTTCTATTTTTTTCTTTATCGTACTCCACGGTTGTACCAAAAAGTGGACCTCGGTGGGAGGAACACATTATATTTGTGAGCTGTAATGACTTGTATTGCTTTTAGGGTTAGGTTTGGTGAGATCTCCATGGGATTAACGTGTGAATTGAGCAGGCATTAATTATGGTGTGATGGAGTCAAGTTCGATGGCCACTTTCAATCCATAATGCATTATACATGTATAGTGAAAAGACCTAATGCTCTTGCAAGAGCATACTGTTCATTTGATCTATCAAATAAAACTCATTTACGAATATTATTTAGAACCCAGATTTTGGAGATGTAGCCTATATAACCTAACAACCGGCTTCAAAGAATAAATATGACTTTTTATGTAACTCAATATGATTAACATCCCAACATAGAACAAGAACCATTCAATTTTTGAAGGGCAAGGTGTTCAATAGATTAAAAAATATATATATATTTAAAATAATCATATGATAACACTTAGATAGATCTAAAAAATTTGGATTTAAAAATCCTCCCAAATTACTCATTTATCCTAGGGAATTGTTTATAGCATACTCCTGCAGGAACACACTATACACGCTCGTGTGTACATTACATGATGGTGTCATCCATCCTTTCCAATAAAATTGAAGCAACACATTTGGGATACCGAGTATCATCCGTTAATCCATGTCATGACTCGTGATGACTTTGCTTGCTTTACTTACTAAGGTCCAGACCGGCTTTGTATTGTTTATCTATCTTTTTCCACTTTCATGAGTATATTACAACAAAATAATACTTAAAAAACCCTTTGTTCTGATCTTTTTCGACTTTCATGAGTATATTACAACAAAATAATACTTAAAAAACCCTTTGTTCTGATTGAATAGTCTGATCTGACTTACAAAATGAGGATTGTACCGGTTCTTCGACACTATTGGTAATCGGATGGTTCTTGCTAGAACCTATTAGTTCACAGATAGAACAAAGGTTATGACAAGGAACTAGGTTGCTTAGCTTCCACTTTTTTATTTGCTTTTTTATTTGTTTTTTTTAAATAAAATAAAATAAAATAAAAATTAAAATAAGGATTTAAGGGGACTTAAAAAAATATTAGATAGGGCTTAATGAAGTGGGAGGGAGGAGGGCGTAGGGGGTATGTATGTGGGAACCAGTTCAGGACCCATACCATTTCAAAACTGATTTGGTCTCAACTGCTTTTCAATCCACATCAGTGATCCAGATAAGAAATTGTCGGGTCTTACATAGAGGGTTATGTTTCCCTAATTCTGGAATGAGAATATCCCTAAGGGTGCAGTTCAAAGTCCAAACTCACCCCAACTTAATCAAATTTCCAAATGTCTTAGGCTATATGGATGGTGAAATTATAGCTTCGTATATTGTGTCATTTTTACATATCTAATTTATTCACTCTGTTTTATTGAGCCAAGTTTGAAATATTCATGTTTTTATAACTTACTTTATTTTTGGGCGATCAACATTTTTTATCTGATCTTTTAATAATAATTTTTAAAATAAAACTAATTTATTAACCATGTTTTGGTTTGTTGATATTTTATTATTCCCCTACTTTGACCTAACGCAAAAATTGAAAAGCAAAAGGAGTATCTAAAATATAATGCAATCGTGCCTCTAGTGTCACATTTTATCTCCCTCACTCCAATGGAACTAAAACATAATGCAATCGTGAACATCTCCTACTCTCTTATTCATTTCTCAAACCAAGAATGACTTGCAAGAAAGGAAATTATGGACCGGAAGCAATCAGTGCTACTACACCCCTAGATGAGGCCTTGGATGCCCTCTATTTGTACCATACGTCATATGACTTTTTTGCCCGTCCTTTTCAGTACACCATACGTCTATCCCTCTCGGGGTATGAACTTTAATATTGGCCCGTTGTAATGATTTGGTTGAAAACGAGTCAAAATCATTGTTTGACTTATTTTATTAGTAACTTTTTAACATTTCATTAGCCAAACATAATAAAGTTAGACAATTTTTTTTTAGTTACATATTTTGTATCCTTAAACTAAGATTTCTATTTTTTCATTAATTTCTTTTTAAAATATTGATAAAGCAACAAGTCAACTAGTTTTGATTGTAGCTTATCACTTACTTCTTCATTGGTTGGTCCAATTCTGATATTAATAGTATCAACTAGGTTTTTTAACCGTTTAAAAAAAAAGAAAGTATCAACTGGGTTTTATAACGCAATAGGTTCTAAATTGGTCTGCTGGACCAATTTTGATTGCTCATTCATACGGAATTTTACTGATTCACTCATTTGGGAATTGACCCAAAAAAGAACTAATTTTTTTTTAAAAAATGGTATTAAAAAAACAAAATGAGTGGGACTTGAGAAATTATTTTTACAAAATAGTATAATTTTGAGATGTCTAATTTTTTGACAAAACAAGGCAAGTCACTTTGACCTAAGCCAATTTCCAATTCCGAGCGACATTTGGGTTATCCACCAACTCAAGGGGGATCTACGGTGTCTGGATCACCAAATTTTCAAACATTGTACTACTAAGGTTTTGAAATCGGTGAGTCAGACTGGAACCGGCCGACTCGGATCGAGAATTGTTGGGGCTGGTCGAGCTCTGCCTAAATATCGAGAACCATACAGTTTTATTAGAGAAACCGGTCTCACTTTGTTTTTTAATATTTCTTTTATAATTTTTTTCCCCAATTTTTAAAATTTTTCATTCATTCGATTCATTAGATTAGATTGTGGATTCAGACCGCTGATTTGCTGATCCAGATTGATTTTCAATGGAGGCGATAAGGGGGGGTGTCATATAAGTGCGTCTTTAAACCTTTGGTGCTACCACTGCGACGAGCAAGAGTATGATGATGAGAAATTGGCATAAGCGGCGTTCGAAGAGTCGGGTCCTTAGGAAGCCCAAGTTGTTTCGAGTTGGAGGTCCAACTCGCGGATCTTAAATTTTTTTTAAAAAATTATGAAAATCCTAAAAAAGTAAGAGATATATTTATAACATGTGCATTTATATTTTCTACCATTTTGGAAAAGGTTGGAAAATATTTTGGCCGTAAATACATAATTTTACATTTTCCCATCTTTTTTAATTTTTTCAAAAATACCCCTTCACAAACTCGTTTTTTAAAAATATATTTTTTTTGCTACTTTTTTAACATAATTAATTTTGTTTCGTTAAACTTTAATTTGAATATATTTTTCCAAATTTTTCTATTTTTTAATTTTTTTTAACCATTTTTAGATGGTATAGTAGGCTCGAGCAGTCAGCCCGAGTGGCCTGTAACTAAGACATTCAACTAAAGTTTGGTAGTCTCTAGTCTCTACTGTAAGCTAACTGGAAAGTAGATTCCGCGTGATTTACATTTCTGCCCTTCACGCATGATTCCATGCAACGTCACATTTGCCTCCATTTTTTTGTGAAATTGGTTATAAAGCAATAAGTCAACTGATTACCTTTTCACCTGCAATTAATTCCAATTTACCCTCTGTCTTTCTCTCTCTACCTTGGTAGTTGCACAAGACGGCGACATCATTCTATCACCAAAAATCTCTTTTTCTTCTGGTTTTCCATTTCTACATCGGACAATCTTCGGTTGCAGAGAGAGACCTGCTGTGACAAGTTCTTTGGGAGGAGGAAGTTGTAAGTTTCGTGGAGTTCTGTGCACTTCCATGGGCGCTCTGGTCTTGTTATAAGTTGGAAAAACTAGGGTTTTTTATTCATGTTAATGGCTATGAAGATGGGGTCATCTGGTTCATCAGAGGGGCATATAAAAGGGGTACTCACTCGTGGTGGTCGCTACGTTCGATACAATATATTTGGTAACCTTTTCGAGGTTCCCACCAAGTATGTGCCCCCTATTCGCCCCATAGGAAGAGTGGCTTATGGCATAGTTTGGTGAGTCTCTCTCTTGTTTAGTTTTCTTTCTCACACTTGATCAAGCTTATTGAGTTGAAATTTTATATGAAGTTCATTTCCCTTTCTTCTCTGGTTATTTTGTAACTTTACTTGTGTGAACATGCACAGTTTAGTTTATATTTTTATTTTTTCTGGGGTTTATCTTTTTGTTCTCTAGCATAATTTTGATTGTTTCTTGGTCAATAAGTTAATTTTAGTTGTTTTGTTTTTATTTTTGTTTGGGTTGTGTAATTGAATCAGTTGTTTGAGTTTTGTTTGGTTTGTATTGTTAATTGGTGCGAAATTGGGGGAATTGCCTTTGGCTTAAGCTGAAGTGTTGATGTTGATTCAAAAGTTGACTCTATTTAGCACACAGATTCTCATGACTTTATTAAGGATTTGCATGTGTGTATATGTAAATAATATAAACATATAAACTCCACCATGGTCGGCCCAAAGCTGGTCTTGCAGGTCCCAAGCCCTGAGGAAGGAGGGATAGTAGTAGTAGTATAGTATACTAGTAAGTAACTTAAATAGTACTAATTACGTAATTAATATAAGTATTAAGTAACTACTAAGTATAACTAATACTATATAT